>JARHVA010002149.1:2267500-2781381 GCA_037957365.1 Torreya grandis
TGAGGTTCCCCTAATTATGCTTGATTATCAGTAATAAACTTTATGAGCTTATAATATATGCATATAAAATTATTGGTAGGGCATGTATATAAGTATCCATCATGTAGAAATTTGACACGCTAATGTAAATTATAAGGTAAAAATTCCATTGTATGTATCCATTGTATACCCAATAGTAAGTTATAGTGTAAATGATTAAATAATATTTTGGGCCCTACCTTGATATTTAAAGTGATAGAACCCAAAGCTTGATTAGGTACATCATCAAATCCTTTGATATTATCATATATATTTTGAAGAGAATCCATATTAATACCCATTGTCTATAAGAATGTAATATTGAATATATTTAAACTTAAACCATTATCAATCAAAATCATTTTTACTACTATACTTTTGAATTACACTTGTATAAACAAGGGAAAATTTTGATAAATAGTAGACTAAGTAGGTAAATTATAGTTCCAAAAAGATATAACATCTTCAATATCCTCTAAAGTATTGAAAACATCTGAACAATAATAAGGGTTTGTATTAAGATCCATAGGTGTCTAATTGAATGCTTGATATAAAATATATTTGAAAATTTTAACCTTTTAAAGTAATTCTAACATAGTAATATTAGTTGGTGTATTCCTTAATTATTACATAATATCATACCCTTTAGATTGAGAAAATGGTCATGTTTGATTGGGTTGGGGATGGGGAGGGGTTTCTTGAGTTTGTTCTTCATGTCTTGCCTAATGAGGCACCTAACCTCATTTAATGACTATAGCTCAGACCGTGGGATCTACTATAAGCCTAAGGAAAATAATAGAGGTGGGATATGAGCTAAGATAATTATGAGGTCTAAGGGTAAGAGGAACAAAAGGAACCATATGCTCTTTCTTACATTCAGTAGTAATAGGTGGTAAATCAAACTGATCCCTACAACAATAAGCATCATAAAACTATTCATTATTAAGTTTTTGATTGATATGAGATTTTATCTTTGCCTTTAAATTATGCATCCATGGTATTACATATAAGTAAATATTTTGCACTTGAGAGGAAAAAAACATGTAAAGGAGACCAAAAAAAATTATACTAAGAAGTAGTAGATATTTTCAATCATTATGATCATCATTAGTAGGAAAATCAGAAAATTAGAACTTTGAAACCCTTAATAGACATGCTAAAAATAGAAGGAAACACTAAGAGAAACTAAGGTTTTGACAAATTCAATCAATACACAGGTTCAAAAATATGTTTTATAAAATTTGGGATTAATATAGCTTTAATATTAACTAAAAAACTAATTCATAAAATAAGGATGAACAAGATATGCAATAAACTACATAAACTAATTTTTAACTTAATATATAAATATGTTAAAAAGGGAAAATATCAAAGATGAACAACCTCGCTAAAAATCAGATAATGTAGGACTATGACTGTGACTATGTGATTGATTTGGAGGATGCATAAGGTCATTGTTATTTAGGAACAAGGATTCACATCCACTTGGTATAAGGCCACACTATCCAAAAAAGGTTAGCCTACATTGGTGTCTTGAGGGAGCGACAATGTCTTGTAGGGTTTTTCCCTCTATGTAAAAATGGGTATGTGTGCCTTCACTTATGGATGCTATGTGTGTGATTAGATATATGAGATTAGATACCAAAGCCATTTTATGCCTTATTCTTCACTTTTAAACCTGCCTTAATAGACCATGAAGAACAAATGGGATAAATGGGAAAAAGGGGTTAGTGGTTGAAGTTGTGATTGACCTCAACACCCATGTGTTGAGTTTTGACCACATACCAATACTCTAAATAGGGATCAAAATCCATGTAGTTATCCCATGTTATAGTGGTGTGTGTAAAATACTAGTGTAATGCTAGATGCTGGTGCAATTCTAGTGTGATTAAGTGCTTCAACAATGACTTATGACCTTTGAGGTGTATGCAGACATAACTCATGGCTACTAGGGTTTTGTGTATATATAATTGAGAAGAATAAATTATTTCCTCTCAATATGTAGTTATATATTATAGATATTTTAAATCATGTGATCCTTTAGTGAAAAATGGTTAAAAATGTGGATCTATAGTGATCATTTTGGAATTAATTTAGATGGAACTTGAAAAATATGTGAGATGACGAGTTAGGTGAATTTGAGTTTGAGAAACTAGTGATTATTTGGTGGGACGATGTGGCCAAAAGATTCATACATTATCGATGGTAGGGATAGTCCTAAAGGAGAGACCTTATATGAGGATCAACGATAATTAAACTAGAAGTATGGATCAGTCTAGGGATGAGCTTAGGTGGTTTATAATAAGAAATAAGAACATTTAGTAACCACTAGTTGTTTGGAGGAATAGGTCATCTGAGTGAAGGAATGACATTCAAGGAACATGGAATTTGCATGAACTAATTGTATATAAGAAGATGGTCACAAGTTCATTATTTTAGCAATAACTATTAATTTATGTTAGAATTAGCTACATAATCTAATGAATTAATAGAAAGCATAAATAAGAGATAAAATAATAATAGTAATAAACAATAACTGTATATATGAGATAATAATGGAAATAAATAAATAACTCAAATATGATGAATTACTCTAATAGTTCAATATTAATCTGATATAGAATACATAAATAGCCATTGCTTATATAGAGCAAGGTGTGCATGATAAAGATCAGGGAACTCACACAACACATGTAGTTCAACTAATATATGACTACATGAATAGTGGAGTGCAACTCCATACTAACAAGATAGGTGTCCAACTTATGTAAATGATCAACACAAGTTGAATATTAGTTAAGCAATCTTATCCTATCTTACCCTGAATAGTGGAGTGAAACTCCATTGTAATAAGATAAGTATCTAAGTTAACTACTAGCTAAGCAAACATATCCTATCTGGTGCAAATTATTAATAAACATAATAAACTAATTAATATAAGTAATTAGTACACCAAAATAATAAATAATAAAAACAAGTAAATGCAATAAAGCAAATAAATGCACCAACACCCCCCCATAAATGAAGCTTAGGTAGGGATATGCAGATAAGTGTCCCAACAATGTATAGCCATATTAGGTACTCTATACAAATAGATGAGGAAAAGAGAAAATAGGAAGGAAAAAAATCCTCAAAATGAAGGTCTAGGAGACCCTCCCTGAGGAACTAATGTCCTTTGAAGAACTGATGTCCCACACCCCTAAAAGAGATTGTAAGTGAAGATACTTGCTCTCAGTGAAAGGTTTGGTAAAAATATCTACAATCTGCTCCTCCATAAGACAATATTAAAGATCACTGATCTCCACTTGAATTAACTCTCTGATAAAGTGCATATAGATCTCTATGTATTTGGTTCTTTGATGATGAACTAGATTCTTCAAGATCTGGATAGTGTTTTGGTTATCATAGTAGATGACTGATGGCTTTTGAAATGGAACACCAAGCTAAGTGAGAATATTCTGAAGCCAAATAGCCTTAGTAGTGACATTAACAACACCGTGATACTCAATCTATATAGATAAAAGAGCAATAACATTTTGTTTCTTGCTCTGCCAACAAATGGGCCCAGATTCAAAGTGAAAATTGTAACCAAAAGTGGACTTACGATCATCATAATCACCAGCCTAATCAAAATCTATGTATCCCACCAAGTCTAAACCTATACCTGCTGTATAGTGAATCTTGTATCTGATAGTGCCTTGAATATAGCTCAAAATTCATTTGACAACTCTCCAATGAAACTCATGTGGTGTCTGCATAAAGCATGAAACCATGCCAACTGCATATGAAATGTCAGGACATGTATGAGTTAGATAGATGAGGCTACCTACAAGCTGGTGATACAATGTGCCATCAACCAAAGGAGTGGAACAATAAACCTCAAGTCTAAATTTAGATAAAAAAGGAGTCAATGCAGGCCTACAATCAGCCATGTGAAATTGAGCTAACAAGTCCATGGCATACTTTGGCTATGAAAGTGTAGTCCTAGAAGAAGACTGTGCTATATGAATCTAAAGAAAATAATGTAGTAATCCCATGTCTATCATAGAAAACCTGTCATGAAGTGCAGTCTTAAAACTACTGATGATGGATGTTGTGCTCCCTATAATAATGAGATCATCAACATAGATCACCAAGTACAATAGTGAATCTTCCTACCGTAAAATGTAGACATTCAGATCCGAGTGACATCTCGAGAACCCAACTGAGAGAAGAAATGTGTCCATCTTAGAATACCAAGCCCTAGGGGCTTGTTTTAGACCATAGAGAGACTTCTTCAAGTGACATACTAGTGAAGAATTCTGAACAAATCCCTGTGGATGCTCCATATAAATCTCCTCATAAAGATCCCCATGAAGAAATGCACTCTTCAAATCCATCTAATGTACAACCCAACCATGAGCTACACCAATAGCTAGTATCAAGCGAATGGAATTCATCTTAGCAATAGGTGCAAAGGTTTCTATATAGTCAATGCCTTTTACTTGGGAAAAACCTTTGGCCACTAAGCGTGCTTTATACTTATCAATATTTCCATCTGCTTCAAACTTAGTCTGATATATCCACCTACATCATACTAATTTTCTTCCCTTAAGAAGAGGAACAAGATCCCAAGTGTTGTTCCTAATCAATGAGTCATACTCTTCTTCCATCACTAAATCCCACTCAACTATCCCTATCGCTTCTTGAAAATATTGTGGATCAAAAGCAGTGGTAATGTAGGAATGTGGAAGATCATGCTGTGACCGTGCTCTCCTTCTATCTAATGGATCCCTAACAAGAGGGTCTATATCCGCCAAAGTCTGTCTAGCCCATAAAGGCATCAATGGGTGAGGATTTTGAGGAGGAGGAGGAGGAACATGACCTACTAAACCCTATTGGAGAGGTATTACCTCATCATCCCTATGAGTAGATGAAGTAGGAGTATCATCATCACTGCTATCAGATTCTTCTAAGGAAGAAGAATGAGAAATGTTTTAGATTAAGGTAAAAGCAGGTTTTGAAGGGGCCCTGAAACCCTATACAGATACAAAAAGATAAAACAACACAAACCGCCAGAAAGGCAAACCCACTGAAAACAAGTGACAAAACTAGGTTTTACAGGGACCTGAAACCAACAAAATAAACCAGAAAAAGCTCTCCAGGTTTTACAAGGACCTGAAAACCAAACAAAACCAAGTAAAACAACCTAAAAACCAGGTTTTATAAGGACCTGAAACCTCTTAATCAGAAACACCAAAGCCCAACTCCACAAAGAACAGAGCAGACTCCCAGGTTTAAACCAGCAACCCCTAGAACACCATGTCTAAGGATTTGCTCACAAACAGTAGCCAATAAAATATTCCTTTGCATGGCTCACCTTCCTCCCTAAGTGCCAGCGCACTGCCCAAAATTGACAGCACCACCAGCAAAGAAAACAACCCCCAGATCCATCGCTTCCACCACCCTTATCATCCACCCAAACATCTGCAAGATCACCCCCTCCACTCAGAGGACACGCTGCCATGGCATTCAAAATGCCACCGATGAAAACACCGATCCTCTCAGAATAGGGTAATGGTCAGCATGGTGGCCACAAAATAGAAATCCAGGGTACAAAAATAGTTTTGCGTGATAAAAAAATAAGCAGAATAAAACCACGCAACCACACCCAAAGAAGGGTTTAAGGGGGCCGTGCTAACTCAAGCCCCCTCTCCATCTGCCAAACAGTGAACCGAAGCAAAATAAAGAAACATGCAATAAAAGATCTTACATTAATGCTCCACGCACCAGGACCTTGGATCCCATCGGCCTCACCCAAAAAATGCACTGCCTGAAACAGACAGCACTGCCAACAGAAACAAACCCTGGATCCAGCACCACCACCGCCTATTCTCTCCACCAAGACACCTACGAGATCACCCCCTCAGCCCAAAGGAGTCACCGCCATGGCATTCAAGATATTTCCAATGAAAACTCCGATCCACACAGACCAGGGTTTTGGTCATCACGGCGGTCGTGCTATGGAAGACTGGGGTTAAAAAAATAGAGCTACGCAGAAAAAATACACAATTCAAAGCTGTGAAAATAGACTTTATACAGATCCACACAAACATACGTGGAAATCCGAAACAATAAAAAAAGTTCCACGCAGAAATAGATCTTGCCTATGGTCTCCTGCGCGTTGATGCTTAGGGTTTGGGGGGCCGCGCGGACGCAAGCTCCCCGCCCCCAAGCTTAAAATTTTATAATTCACACGAAGAATGAGAAATGTTAGAAGATAAGTTTGAAGGAATTTATTCAAAGTAAACACTTCTCATTATAATAAGCTCATGTGAATCTATATTAATGAGCCAATATCCCTTCACACCATTAGGATATCCCACAAATATGTAAGTTTATATTTGTTGTTCTAAATCACGATGCTTGTCTGTAGGTATGTGAGCCCATGCTGGACTACTGAAGACTATGAAATGATGTACATCTTGCTTCCTATTACACCAAGATTCAATAGGTGTTGTCCCTTTTAAAACTTTATGAGGAACTCTATTTTGTATATATGTAACACAATTAATCACTTTTGCCTAGTACTTAGGTACTAATGATTTTACATGAATCATATAACTTGCCATCTCTTTTAAGAATCTATTATTCCTCTCTGCTACACCATTCTGATGAGGTGTGTATGTAAATGAATGCTACATATCAATTCCTTCAAGAGCATAGAATTGTTCAAAATTATTGTTCACATATTCCCTCCCATTATCTATGTGAAGAATCTTGACATACTTCTCAAATTTTTTTTCTGCTAGAGATTTGAACTCTAGAAATATATCAAATACTTCACTCTTGAGTTTCAAAAAATAAACCCAAGTATATCTAGAATAGTCATCAATAAATGTGATAACATAACAAGTTTTACTAAAAGATAAAGTAGGTAATGGACTTGCTAAATCACTATGAACAAGTTTGAGGACTTGTGTAGCCCTCTAATCCTTCCCTTTATCAAACTTATCCTTTGGATGTTTGCCTAAGGCAAAACCATGACATACACCCCCTAAAAACTAAATTTGTGGAAGTCTGATAACCATCTCCTGCTGAATAAGCTACTGTAAATAGCAGTAGTTCAGATGACCAAACTTCTCATACCATAACTTACTGAATCAGTGTGTGAGAGAAAAGCTATAGAGGAAGACTGAGGCACAAAGTGGGAGAATGAATAAATCTGAGTATTATTGTCAACATTTCCCATTGTAACTAAGGCATTATCCTCCAATTTTTTGATTGATACAGAATTAGGTGTGAACTCAACTTTTCTACCAGTATCAAAGTGAGTGATTTGGTAGACAAAGAGAAGGTTAGTTGATAACTCTGACACAAAGAGGACATACTCAAATACACCACTATCAACATCAACTGTACTTTTTCCTATAACATCTGCCTTAGAATCATCACCTATGATAATATGAGGCAAGGAACTTGGTTCTAATCCAAAAAATTGTTCTTGATCAAAACCCATATGGTGCAAAGCCCCTGAGTCAATTACCCATGACTTGGGAGAATTTGCTAGTGCAACTATTGCCATAGATTTTCCTTTCTTTGAATTTGAAGGAGTGGAAGAATCCTTTGATTGATTGATATTATTATTTTTGAGAAGACCCTTAAGTTCATCAATTTATTTCTTCCAAATATATTGTTCACTATGAAACCCATTTTTACAATAAGGGCAAGGAGTCCCAGTCCTTTTTTGTGAATCTCTTTTCTTATTAGTGGATTTATAATCTCCTTGTGAGGAAGATTGTTTCCCTTTATTCTTATCTTTCTATGACTTATTCTGATTATTCTACTTCTTTTTACTTAAACTTGTATTTGATGCTGATGTTGAAACTTGCTTATGCTGAGGTTCACTTGCAATTAGAGCTTGAGATTTGGATGACTTGATTAGACCCATAGCTATTACTTTTCTTCTTCAGCCATTAAAATCTCAGAGAATACCTCAAAGGTGGGCATTTGATAAGATGTGCCCAATGTGAGCCAATGAGTTTGAAAGCTAGAGATGAAGAATGAATATTCAAGACCTAATATATGTAAGGCACTGAAAATCAATTGAATATCCTTGTTATCAATTTTACATTCAAAAAGTTGTGCTCTAAGATCTATGACTTTAGTGATATGGTCTTGTATTATAGCATAATTTTTAGGATCCAAACTAATGAGTTCATTGTCAATTTGGTAACCACGAACCTCATCTATTTTGCCAAACAATGATGCTAATTTATCCCAAGCCTCTTTTGGAGTTGTACATTTGTCAAGATGGAAATTCAAATCTAAAGACATGTAAGACCGAATGCATCCAATTACTTTGGTAGTTTCAAAGAGAAAGTGTTGTAACTCTTTTGCATCAGTAGGTGGAGTAAGAAGAGTTATTATGTAAGGCTTATATCCTAGCATCATTAATGCATTTCAAGCATTATGTTTCCATGTATTATAATTATATGTTGTGAATAATGGAAACTTAGGATTCTCCATGATGCAATCAAAAATAAACTATCACAAAGCAAAAATCAAAGTATAAAACACACCACAAAACCCCCCTGAATTACTTAAGTTTATCCCACCCAGCAATTATTTTTTGGCACTTTATAATTGAGTGCATTTACAAGGCTAAATTATAATTTTTTTTAGTTTACAAAAAGCTCATTTAGGCCCTCTAGTCTAAAAGTATAAAAAATATGCACTGTATTACAAAATTTTTTTCACCAATTTGTTGTGCTAAAAAAAATATTAACTTTAAAAAAAATGGGACCTAAATTCAAGGTAATATGTGAAAGTTATGAGCCTATGAAGTTGTAAAAATGAGAATGAACAAGAGCTACTGTAGAAAAATATGAATTTTGGAAAAATCTAAGAAAAATTGAAAGTACAACAGTGAAGAGCATGAAATTTTAAGCTATTTCTAAAAAAAATTTGCTCAAAAATTCCTCCTGATGTTCAAATGGTAGGCTCCCAAAGTTGCCCTTTCAAATCTACCTATTAATCCGTGAGGCCTGCCAATTTTTTTTTGGTCTGCACAGTCCGTACGGTTCGTATGGCCATACTTGGGAGCAAAAAAAAGTTTGTTTTCTAGGGTGACTATGTCCAAATTGGATAACTTTTATATGGATTTGTAGGTTTTGACACCTTTCAAACGCAACCGTGAGGTCCATTTTGCTAAAAAATGCTTCAATTTTTAGGTACTTGTCAGATTTGGGTATGGTGCATCTGGATCAAACCCTTGCCAATTTCACCTCTTGTGCCCAATTTAGACAAAATTATAGACAATTTTGACTATCTCGAGCACTCTGAACTCAATGGTGAGCTTATAAATTCTCCATAAATATCTAATTTGTGATTGTATACAGTATCAAAAAATTGATCTTATATCTGGATATTTTTCTCTTGAATATTTATCAATCTATAAATTCAAGATAGCTCTGGTACCATGTTATAATTAGCTACAAAATCTAATGAATCTAATAGAAAGCATAAATAAGAGATAAATTAGTAATAGTAATAAATAATAACTGTATATTTGAGATAATAACAGAAATGAATAAATAATTCAAATATGATGAATTACTTTGATAATTTAATATTAATTTGATATAGAATACATAAATCACCATTGTTTATATAGAGCAAGGTGTGCATGATAAAGATCAAAGAACTCACACAACACGTGTAGTTCAACTGATATATGATTACATGAATAATGGAGTGCAACTCCACACTAACAAGATATGTGTCTAACTTGTGTAAATGATCAACACAAGTTGACTACTAGATAAGCAATCTTATCCTATCTTATTCTGAATAGTGGAGTGGAACTCCATTGTAACAAGATAAGTGTCTAAGTTAACTACTAGCTAATCAAGCTTATCCTATGTGGTGCATATTATTAATAAATATAATAACATAATTACAATAAGTAATTAGTGCACCAAAATAATAATTAATAAATATAAGTGAATGCAATAAAGCTAATAAATGCACCAATAATTTATGTGTCTATAGGATGATATCAATAAGGATAACATGAATGACCTATTCTTGGGTGAGTTTAAAGATAACATCCAAATTGATGTTCACATGATTAATCTAATTTCAATATTTGAATCCATAACATTCATGTTTATGATAGGTGAATGAGATCTGGTAAAACGAAGGGCTTTCACTAGTGGCCAAGATCATAATTCCCCAATACAATCATTTCCTTAGCCTAACATATTGACCCCTCAACAAATAAAAGAGAAGTATAAAAAATGGTTGTATTTAGGCTATACTAACAAGTAGAGCATGCACACACTTCATTTTCATCACTTTCATGTCAAAATTATAATTGGAATGAATTTTTGTAATAACACACAAATCTAGTAGGAAATTGTCAATTAATCCAATTACTCACATAATTAATGATTTGATCCCAAGTTGCAATGACACCTCCCTGATTGGGGCACTGCATCGTATCATACCATTTATTTCAACATCATCTTGAATCAAATCAATCTTCTGTAAGTGTTATTACAAGATAATTAAATGAATATTTGATTGGCAAAAGAATATTGCAAAAGGTCACTATTATTCTAATTATTGATTAATCCTACTTAATTACTCTAACCTTATTCTAATTGAAGATTTCATGGATTTGAAATGATCTATTTTCTAAATTCATAATTGAATTATTGCCTCACCCAATGTGACATCATCATACTTAGTGTGCAAGTAATAGATCTTACAAGCTCTTGCACCCTCTTACACACTCTTCTTCTTACACCCTCAAAGAGGGGTCATGATTTGAATCTCTTACATTTATATGACATAATCCATCCATTTTATTATACACTCCATCTCTCTCATATATGAGAATGGAGGACCAATCTTGGGCCATTGATCTTCATCTCAGGATGGATAGTCCACAATCATTTACAAACTCTATAAATGAAAGAGTATTCACATTCTTTCAACGTGACCAACCAGTGCAGTGAAAATCTAAAAAATATTAAGGCCATCAATCAATAATTATTCAACATTTCCAATCACAAAACCAAGTAGGCAAGGGGAAGTGTTGCCAATATGTGGAGTCAACATTGCCAAAGATCTCTAGTATTATAAGTTGAGCACAAGCCTTTTTTTAGACTAGCTAGCAAGTGGTGTCTTTTAAGGAAGGTTTAAACTTTGTTTTTTATCTTATATTTGATTCTTCATCTGATAGTCTTTCTCAAACCTAGTGAATAGGATTAAGATGTTAGTCTCATGCAATTATTTTTGATGTGTATTCATTAACAATAAACTAATCCTCTTTGGATTCCTGATCTACATAATGGCATGCTCGATGGGACATTATGCACCCCATGAAATCTTAGGCACTCTTCATTCTTATAATTGTAATAATTGACCTAGTAATTAGTTTAATTCACCTTATTTTCCTCAAAGCTTTTTGAACTACATCCTAGCTGAAAAATAGTTTTGCCTTGTCTATTCATAGTTTTGCCCTAAAATCAGTGGTTTTACTCTGTAAATCAGTAGTTTCAAAATTTGATTTATATTTTTTTATCATTTTATAATCCATCATAATTGGTAATTTTGACCTTAAAATCAATGGTTTTGATTTGTTTCGGTAGTTTCATAATTGGTAACTTTTTTGTGTTTCCATATGTTCCTACATTTCAGTGGTTTCACCCTATCTATCAATAGTTTTACCCTTGAATTGGTGGTTTTACTGTGAAAATAAATGGTTTTAAATTTAAATTTATAAATTTTATATCATCTTATAGGCCATCATAATTTGTTGTTTTGGCTTTATGATTATAAATTTCAATATGTTATGGCAGTTTTGTAATTGGTAATTTTTTAATATTTTCTATCTATTCCTACATTTTGGTGGTTTCACCCTAATTTTTGGTAGTTTTTGTATGCAATGAGAAATGTAATAGATCTATAAATCAATCCTAGATCGAAGAAGATAAATCCTACTTATACTTTCGATTGTGGATATATTAGATATTTAGGGTCATGACCAAGATGGATATACTAGACCTAGCCAATGGATCTAGCAAAACTATGCAATAACCCTAACTAGGCCCTATGTTTTCATATTCACTAAACTGATAAGAAGTAAAGTAAAGTCTAATCTAGTACTCACTAAATCTTTTAGAACAAAGTGGGGGTAATAAACATCAAAAGTAAACATGCATATAAGACATATACTCAAAACAATGTATACATAATCTTAATGCATGATAGAGAAGTAAAAATACATATCTATATACTCTTACAAATGAGAAATAAAGTTAGGAATACTTGCCTTTGAAGATGAATCCATTGAGCCTCAATCTCTCCCTTGGACAAGGTTCTTCACAAGAGGTTGTTGTGGTATGTAAGGATGACAAAGATAAATCAATTCTAGGTTACACAACTTATCAATGCATCTAAAAGACTTCTCCACAAGATAAGATCCGTATCTCCAAAGAAAGTATGAAACCCTAATATTCCTCCTCAAGTAGAATGGTGGATAAGTTGATGTGAAATATATATCTCTTCTTCTTCTCTAATCTTAGAAATAATGAAATTAATGTGTTTATATAGGCATATCTAACCTTAGTCCTTTCCAAAAGTTTAGAGCAATAAGGTTGACCCAGTTGAATTAGTATTATTATGGACAAAAAAAATTTAGGCCATGATTTAGGTTGGCCAGGGGCTGACCTAGACCCAAATAAGTTTTATTAATTAGAGTATAAGGTCAATGGGGTCAACAATGTAATGCAAACCATTCAAAAGGGTTTTAAGTTAGGAAAGGGCTAATGAAGGTGGTAAATGATTAGAGGAGGGTGAAAAATAGGAGGCCAAGCTTAGGGGAATGTTTTTAAGAGATGGGTGTGTAGATAACAAGTGGAAATAAGGGACAATAATAATGTGAATCACTAATGGTCTATCCACTCCTTTCTTGATGCACCACTTAAGGCATGCACTCAGAGAGATTGAGATTCAATGTGTTCCTACAAGATAGAAAACATCAATAATTGATAAAATTTGAAAATATTATGTGTACACATATTCTCCACTTGAAGTTCATCATGTGTCACATAGGTGTAACATGAGATGGTACTTCGAGAAAATAACATAATGACACACAACACTAAATTTGAATAAAGTGCAATAAGGAACAACTAAGATAAATGAAAGGAAAAGATTAAAAAACACATAACTTTACTTACATTAGTTTTATATATAAATAAAGAGATGAAAGAAATGTGAAGGTGTCCAATGTAGGGAACATTAGGTGAACCTATAGAGATTAGCAAAAAAGAGGAAAAAATCAATTTTTTTTGCAACATGGACATATAATAGTTGAAAAGATTCTCTATGATGCCAAGATTCCAATTTTTTTTATGATTTGGAAAAAAAGCTAGTAGAGGCAAAGATATGATCAAAATAAGAAATTTTATGGTAAATATTTGAAATGTAAATAATTTTTAATAGTAAATATAAATAGGGTGAAAAATAATTCATTTGAAATTTTTACTATTCTGAGGAAATTGAGCTCTGAGAGACCTAGTGAGAGACCAGAGAGCCAGGATAGTGAGCAAATGATAACTAAGATGGGGAAGATGCGTAGCGGCCATAACAAGTGCATCATTGGTAAACAACTAAAAATTTCAAAATTTTGAATATTTTTATTTGAATTTGAGTGAATTATAGAAAATTGACTAGTAGATAAAATTTAGGCATCAGAATGAACCCTAAGAAATTTTTAGGGACACTAGGGGTAAAATGAGGTATTAGATAGAAAGGAGTCATACCAATAAATGCTCAAGGCATTTATGGTAATTGGTCAAAAAGTTGTTTTTATGGAAAAATAGAGTAAACTAGGTCAACTTAGTCTACAAAGGGCAAAAGAACCAATAGAATGACTGAATAGTAGTAGGATGTTTTAGTTGGCTAAGATAGGAGGCTGACTATGTAGCAATATGATGACTTAGTTTTTTTTGAAGTGGTTGATATAGTACTACAAGGTAGAAAGGGGGCTGACTTAGTACTACAGACCCAAAAGTGGCCAACTTAATACTGAAGAGGTCGATCTAGTATAAATTTGATAGGGCTAATTTAGTATCCCTGATGACAAGAGGGCCAATTTAGTATTTAATGGGTCAATTCAGTAGAAAATGAACAAACTAAATCAAACCTACTAAATTTTGTGAAATTTTTAGAAGTATACTTTTAATATAAATGACTTAGAGATCTAATACATCCTTTGTTGTTTGATATTTTTTAGAATCACCATAGATATTGGAACTTGATCAATACATCATGGTTACCAAATTTGCTAGATCTTTGATAGACATAGATAGAGTGAGACTAGTTGCACTAGGTCTAAGAGTTATCATGGAGATGAGGCACATCCCACTGAGTGTTGATCTCATTTTCATGTTCCTCAGAGCATGAGAATGGTTAACCAACACATTTAAATGGTTGGTATATGGTGATACCATAGAGGTGGGTATCACACTAGAGGGTGTCGATACATTACTTGGACTACTGAGAAGAGGAAATAAGTGATCACAAGGACACTAGATGATCTATAAGAGAGATGAAGACTAGTTAGGTGGGTGACGTTCTCAGATAAGATATACGTAGGGTTAAGGGTTAGTTCATTTGATGTGTATATTATGTATATTTTAGACATATCTAAATTCATGATCAGACTTATGATAACATGAGTTTTGTGCCACAAGTTCGATAGTAAGGTACCATTATATATGATAGCCTTGAGCCAATCCATTTTGGATTAGGGGCACTATATGATTTTGGGTCTATCATCTGGGTCCAAATCATGCATGATAAGTATAAGATATTGTCCAGAGGGCAGAAGACCATGAGATCAATGGTTTTGCTTAGTGCATGGTTATATGAGAGGTTCTTTATGTATTGGTTGACTAGGTTTCCCCATGTGGTTAATGATAGGTTATCTTGGGTGATGAGATGGAAGTAAGACCACGTAGTATGGGTTGTGCCCCATGTGCTATCGCTGTAGATGATCACATGAGGGGAGATCATGTGGCAGACATACACACATATTTCTACTATTTGGCCTATTTGGGTGACCATGGTGCTAGGGCTAGCTTGAGTGCAAATCATGGGCCAATATACCTGGTGGATAGAGCCATGACCAATGACACACTTACCCAGGATTTTTATACTTATACACCTAATGGATCCTCTAGTACTGCTATATTTTTGGGCATGACATGCTAAATATCCAAAAGGGAGAGGAGGAGGAGGATCACTAGTCAAGATACCAATGATCAGGTTGTAACATATGAGACCATGGACTGGTTGAGCAAGACAACTAGAAGCTATAGGAAGAGAGGGCATGAATGTCGATGCATGGATAAAATAAGTACCATAATAGGAACTATAGAAAGAGGATCAATGAACACCTTAGACACACCACATATAGAGGCACCATTGGTAGAATCAAGCATAAATGAGGGTGGTCACACAAGATGATTCGATAATTAGCCTAGGATAGAACTAGTCAATAGAGGCACCTCTAAGGAGAGGCTCATAGTGTGCATGAGTTGTGACTCTTGGATTCACATTGATAGGGAAGTGAGAAGCAAATGAGGTTCTCAAGGGATGGGAAGATGGAGAGACTATGCTCGATAGATGAGCAAATCGGGAGATGGTGGTTAGTGACACCAAGATTGGTAATAAATGTTGAAATTTTCATTTTTGATATAAAATACTAGTTGTATGTAATTTTAGGTATATAGATAGATTTTGAGATGTATATGTTATCTAATATATATCTCATTTTGGTTTTGCATATATTATGATAAAATAGGATAGATGAGGATCCCTGGTTATGGAAGTGCACCATGATATTTTGGACAAGGTGCTAGCACCATATGACCTCACCACACTAGATGATCCTATGGTACCATTTTCCTCAGCTCAGGTAGATTGGTTTAGATTGGTAGGGGAGGCTGAAAGGTAACTACAAACATGTGGGGATGGATTGTATCCATTAACAAGGGTGGGAGTGGGAGAGGCACATGCCTGGTAGGCCCTAACTCAAGAGAGAGCCACACACATGGCTAACATGATCCATCTTGGACACGTATAGGCCTAGGTGGCCAACCTATAGGGATAGGTAGCAAGATTGAGGTCTTAGGCTACCTCATTACAATGCACCATGTAGAGGGGATAATTTGAAGTGTCTATGGGTAGTGTGGCTAGGCCACATGATAGGCATGACAAAGCTTAATCGTAGAATTGGAGATATGTATTTATGTATTTTATACTGTTGTATTATATAAAACACATGATATATAGAGATATATTATTTTGACGGTTGGATTTGATCTCATGATTTATATTTGGTTGTGGTTGTTGATGCATGGATATTTTTCTTTTTAGCACATGTATTTTGCATTTGTTGTATATGGTATGGGAAATGTATGTGGAGTGTTTTCTTTTCTAGAATTATGTGATACACATGCATGGTTAAAAATAAATAGGCAAAATAACTTGGAATAATAAAAAACAAATGTACTAAACACTATATTATGATGGGAAATGTGTAATAACAAAAGATGACTATGTATAATAAACCAAAAAATTGGTAAACAGGAGAACAAAATGTTTTTAAACCATGAAAGATATTAACACCAAATTAAAATAAGTAAGATCACACTATATCACATTGGGAAATATGAATATAATGTAATAAAATGGAAAGCACATGAAAGATAAAATGGTATAAAAAAAAAAGTAAATCAATCATACTAAATCACATTGGGAAGTATAAAAGAGAAAAAAATGGGAAAAATGAACTTAAAGTGATCACACTAATTCAAGTTGGGAAGTATGAAAAACTTAAGAAAAATGGTTGTATTCTTATATGCAATCAGAAAATAAGAAGATAAAAGTGAAAGATCAATGAAGTAGGCATAAAACATACTATATCAATATGGGAAGCATGTTAATGATGTGTAACTCATAATCAATCATGATTTATCTCAAATTTGACATGTAATTTCATTATGACTTGGGTATTTGAAAATTTTTGTGAGGAAGGACTTGTCCTATCCATGGTCTTACACTATAACTCACAAAGGGAACACCAATGAGGTGGAAAATAATAAGGAATATGTTTAAAAGGTATGTTTGGATTGGTAGTGTGGTAATTTGGTAATTTGTGAGGAAGACTTGGTCCTATCCAAAGTCTTACACTGCAACTCACAAATGGGATCCTTAAGGGGTGTGATTAGTGAACAAAATAATATTTCTCAAGGGGAAATATTAGGATATGGGAAATGAAAGAGGGAATGTAAAAAACACAACATAGGCATCTATGAGAAGACCTTATGAAACATGAGGCACACTAAGGACATGAAAAGACACTAAGTGACTAGTGACCATCAATATACAAAGGATACCCATTAACAAGAGGCACAAAGCTATATAGGCAAATAAGTGAGATACTAAAAACAACTCATATTGGTTGTTTTTAACAAAAAAATAAAAATGGACCTATGTTCCCACAATGTGTTCTCCATTCCTCAGGACCTCTTACAGAATCATCGATCTATTGCAAAGATTGGGTACTTCCATGAGAAAGTAGGTAGCACTAAAATATTTTTTTAATTCTCCTTTTCCAATCTACAGGATTATGACACCCCAATGGACCTTGAATATCATGAGGTCGAATATGGAGTTTAAGATTCAATTAAAAAAAGGAGATGTGTGTAAAATCATGTCTTTTAGTGTGATTTGCCTTTTGAAATTTATAATGTTGCCTTTTATATCATTACCTTTTGCTAAAATGATTTGGATTTTGAATTTTAATGGATTTCAAGATTCCTCCTCCATATGGAGTTTGAATGACCAATCATGAGAGACAAAGTGATACACACAAATGAGATTTATGCTTTGACCAAATGAAACTAAGTATCCAAATACATTACTGACTAAAACACTTAGGCTTACCTATGAATCAACATATTATCTCAAGTTTAAACCATGTGTATGCTTAGTTTGTGAGAGGAAATAAGGGTAATAAGGGGAGATCCAAGATGGCCTAGTAAAAGGAGATTATAATGAGATGACTTGTTTTCTAACTGATCATATGGTAAACAAGGAAGGACTAAATAGAGCAAGGTTTGTATAACCAAGTCACAATAAGGATTATCCATGTTATAGAGATAATGTAACAAACAATCATGAGAAAATAAATAAAAGAACTTATAGAGAAAAAGCATGTAATCATGAAAAAGAATCCATAAGAGAACATAAGGAAGAAAATGACAACATAGACAACATGTAGTGTGAAACATAAGTAATCATGTAAGTTAAATAAGATTTTGACATAATGCCAAATGATATAAGATAGATAAATGTAAATTTAGAGTAGACATCTAATCCAAAATGAAGAAATAAAGGAAAGAACACCATGATATGTTCATAAATACTAGTAGATTTATCGACACACATTATCCTGAATATTTGATAAGTCTCTATGAAGCTAAACTCTAATTACAACAAGGGTCTCATCAATCTTAAAAAAAAGTTAAGAAAATACTTTGCATATAATCTCCTTGATGAAAAATGTAGGCATGCTTGAAGGATCATGTTGATGAGGACTACCATGCATGGGATACTTAGGAGAAGGAATAAGAGTGGACTCTATTGGAGATGAAGGGATCACCGATGGAGAATGGGCCATAGGTGGGGAAGTCACTAGTGGAGAAGGGGCCATAAGTGAAGGAGAATCCATAGGTGAAGGAATCATAGGTGGAAAAACTATAGGTGGATAAGGGGCTATAGGGGAAGAAATGGGTGCCTTATTTCAAGGGAAACCTATGGGAGGAAGGGTATTAGGAACAATAATGGTTATGAGGTGATCTTAGAGATGTTACTAAAGGATGTGATAATTAGTAGTATGATGGCACCACATTAGTGCCACAATTAATATACTTCTCCATATTCATAAATATATTTAGGTGATACTTTTGGGGGAGGTATAGCCTTGTCTATGGGTTGAGGAAGAGTGGGACATAAGGTGTCTATATATTATCACAACTTATGATAATTCATGGAGGAATGATTATATGTGTCATGAAAATAACAAATATGATTATTAGTAGACTTTATGTGTGTACTAATAAAGGGAGGGGAAATAGAAGTTAGGGATGACTGGTGTAGTGAACAATCCCTACTCTAATGATTGACAACTTTATGAATATCATAGTATGGCTAATCAACCCATTTGGTGGGAAAAGGAGCAAGTTGTAGTAAAGACTAGATGAAGGGGAGGTGGGTTTGGTGGAGAGACTAGATGAGGCTTGACTGAAGGAGTAATAGTATCAAAAATAGTAAGAGACTCAGATAGAGAGGGAGTGGGAATAGGATCTAGACTAGGTTTAATTGAGGGAGGGGTAGGATACATATAAGGTTAAAAGACAGTAGCAAACATCTCAATGGTAAGCTGGCTATAGGGGTCTTGGTATCTAGTCAAGTGATAGGGACAAGTCATGGAACAATCCATAAGCATGCTCATATGAGTTTATTTAGAAATTGAAGGTGTGTGCACCATCTCTACCCTACGAACAAGAGGAAAAATGCTAAAATTAATAATTATATAGGATGGAATGAAATAAGATATATAGAAAGAATGAAGCAAAGAAGAATGATAACAAATGATTTCAGCATCTCGATCTTGAACAAGACCTCCTAAAAATGGGTCATCTAAGGTATAACCATCATCATAGTCAGGTTTAAGAAGATAAATTACACATGTAGGGATAACCTTTTCATCAGATGTGGTGTGATGAATGATTATTGAGTCTTAGTTAATTTTATAGGTATATCATCATAGGTGGTTGATAAGAATGTGACTTCATATAAGGTGGAAGATAAGAAATGAGATGAGGAGAGAGATTAGAGGTTTTCATCTTGAGTTGATCTCATTAGTCTCATAGTCATCTAAATCTAAGAGGTTAAGTGCTATATTATTGATGAGTTTAGGGTGACCATGGTAAGCTCATGTAGATTTGATAATGAAATTAAACCATTAAGATTCATGGAATGGAACACTCAATAAGGGTTTAAGGGTTGAAATTTTGAATACACCACAGTCTTGGAATTGTTTGAAATTATAAGGGTTAGTGTCACATTGAATCTTATAGATTGCACCATTGTAAGGGAAATTGACACATTGGAAGGAAAAATACGTAATTGACCTCATGAAATGAGTCCATGACCTACCAAGCAAGATGTTATAGGATAAAGGAAAATTGAAGATCATAACCTTCACTCAAACAATGATAGTTGGAATGTTGATAGGGAGCCACACACAACCTAAGGGAGAAATTTTACTTTAGTCATATCCTTGACACATGTTGCATGTGGAATTAAGATTACATTTTGAGTATCTATTTTAATAAAATTGATATAGGTAACACAAGTACCTGAACCCTCATCAATCCAGGCACGCTTGACTTGGATATCAACAATTTGGACACTGATAAATAGGGGAGGATCATCTACATGAAGAAATTTTTTATTAGGAATCATAAGATCAATGGGTAATTTGAGGGAGAGATAAGTGTCCATTATTTCATCAATTTGTATAGACATCTCTTTGCACTAATATAAAATGCTATCTTTTGATCTAGATAATGTGGTTGTTCATCCTACTAAGGGAGG
Organism: Torreya grandis; assembly: GCA_037957365.1. Classification (NCBI taxonomy): domain Eukaryota; kingdom Viridiplantae; phylum Streptophyta; class Pinopsida; order Cupressales; family Taxaceae; genus Torreya; species Torreya grandis. Next base: position 2,288,246 of record JARHVA010002149.1, read on the forward strand.
ATGAGGGATGTTTAGAGACATACATGTAAGTTCAAGAAATAGGATTTGAGATGGGAGATTAGTAAGTTTCATGATAGGATCCCATTCATCATAACCCATAAGTGGACTATTGGAAAGAGGTGTATAGTGTTGGAGGAGTTCCTCAGGAGGAGTAGAAGTGCATGTAAATTTGTGTCTATATGATGTAGAATGTTTAATTAGGGGATAAATTGTTGATTATCTTGAGTGGATGGGGTAGTTGACACATGTTTGGTTTGACATAAATTTGAATAAATGGTATTCTAATGTTGAGTATCATTAGTGATGGGTAAAGAAGTTAGAGGAGTCATATAAATGATATGAGAAGTGTTATCCAATGGAGGTGTTTGAATTGGTTCATCGAAAGAGATAAGGTCTTCTTGCCCTAATTTTGTTAAGTGAGTTGGGGAAGAATCTTAGATAACATGGAAAGTATGAGATGATTGGTGAGTGTGGGTGGGATGGGTATCAATGAAGGAAAGTATCCTTCACATATTATTCATGTTGACCACATTCTTTTCAGGAGTTGGGTTTATAAGGCTGCCAACATTATTGGTAGAAGAAATAGGCTTACCATTATTATCTTGCTGATTTAGAATAGAATATTTATAGATGGCCAAATGAGCATTAGCTTGGTTAAAAGTTTGAGTTTGAGTTTGTGTTTCATGGTATTCTAAGGCAATGTCATTAGATTGTTGATATGTACAAATGATAGAATTATGGTCAAAGTTTGGACCAAGGAGGAAATCCATAAATAAGTTATGAAATTGCCTACAAGTCTCATGAGAATGACCCCAAATAGCATGAAACCAACATAATTTATTTGGATTGTACCATGATTTCATGGGATGAGTGGGATAAAGCTCTCATGGAAGAGGCTTTGGTAGATGCTTTTGAAAATTTGCTAAAGATAAATGTTTATGAACATTGATTGTACTTGTTAAATAAAAATGAGGATTAGGGATGTGGTTGGGAGGGGAAGCTTGTTTTGAAGCCTGGTTCGAAACAATAACTTGAATATTATGAATGGTATCTATTAACCAAATTTGACTTTTAGGTCAAATCAGGACCCCTCTAGGTAAAAACTTGACTTTTAGGTGTTATAAGGGTCTAATACATATATCACGAGGTGTTTTATAGGTTAATTAATGTCATTTAATGTTATACTAGCCTTGGTCCTTAGTCATGTCAGTCATTTTAGCTATTTTGAGGTCAAAAAAGGGCATTTAATGATTTGTATGGATTTATTGGTAAGTGTGAAGGTTCCAAAAGATGATGTAATGTCCCATGTGTCCCAATAGGTCTTAATAAATTGACATAACTGAAAGGTGGTAGGTTCTTCAAAAGAGAGGGCAATTTTCTTGAAGAAAAAGGTGAGTTTGGCACTTGTAAGCTTATGGGTAAGTGTGCCATATAGGAGAATGTTGTAATATGACTCTTCAAATTCCTTAGATCCATCTCAATTCTTGACACACTTTGTTAGTGCCATTATTGGTCCAAAACCATTTTTCTCCTTTTCACCCTTTTTGGCAAGCAAAAGTAGTCTTTAGGTTTGCACTTGGTACCACCAATAGATGAGGTTTTAGATCAAACTCATTTGGGAGGTTAAATTACACTCACAGACTTTAATTTATAAATAAATATTTTTAATAATGGTGGCTTGTGCTTCATGACCCACCTTGATGAAGTTGACTATACTTTTCTACTTATTATTTCATGCACCCTATAGCCTTGGTTTGAGCAAGTCCATACAAACTAGCTACTAATATTGGTTCTAGAGGATGTTGAGTCTCTTATATAATTTTTTCCATGATTTGTTTCATGTTTCATGATGTTTTGATATACTAATCATCCTAGGTTACAAGAGAGAGCACTTTTTTTTGTAACAGGGAGTTTTTTTAACCTTTTAATGGATTTTCTTGTTTTGATGGTGGTCTTGGAGGGTGAATATGTTTTGGTTTACATGATTCCATATTATATTGGTCATATTCACCTCTTAGTCTCCTTTCCCAAGGCAAATCTTCATGGAATCACAATTATATGCAAGAAAACATAGTTAAGCAACCATGAAGGTATGTTGCAAACATCCTTATAAGGGAATATCATGTTCAAAGGGATGTTTTAGAACTGGTCTTAATCCATCCTCAATGGAAATCATTAATTTTAAGGTTTGTTATTGAGTTTGGGTTGTTCTTGAAACCATTCATCCACCTTTGTTGCTCCATTCTATACTCACTGCCTACATACAACTCATATGCACCTACAAGAGCCTTCATTGATGATGTCATGCTATAATGGGAGCCTTGGTAGTGGTTTCAAGCTCTGGGAGGTGTGAATAATGCATTTGATGTTTTGATATGGATATACAATTCATGAGAGGTCTAAATCAATGCATATTATCCACATTCTACCCATTGCCTATATATATTAAAAATCAACATCTACAGGTGACTTGGAAGAGAAATTTAGTGTCATTTTGGAGTGTTGTGGCATGAGGTGAGATATTACTTAGAGTTATAATGCATTAAGCAAATCATATCAGACCTTGGTTGATGTGTCAAATTGGCAACTGGAAAAGAGAAACCTTTAAAACATGAGATGACTGAGTTCAGGCCCTTGATCCCTAAAATGAAGACATAGATGTCTTAACACTTTTTTTCAAGGAAAAACAATAGGGTTATCAAGTGGTTTGATGCATCCTTTTGTGCTCATTTTATAGTCTCTAGCAAAGACAATAACTTGGTAAATTTTGGGGTTAAGAAGATTAGTGTAAGTCAACTTTTATAAGGTCCAAAGATGCCCCTGAAACCACTAAAACCAAATAGTGAATTCTATAGGTTTGAACCCTTAAATGACCATTAGTTTTATAGGAAGAAAATAAGGCATAATTTTATGTTTGGATGGCCTCATAGAGTGAAATAGATAACAAATGGACATGAATATCATTAGTATGATGTGGACATCTAGTGTTTAAGATTCATTTTCACCTACAGGCATGCTTAGCTCCAAAACTATCCACTACAACTAGTCATCAAAAGTTGCACTTAGTGTTAGGTGTCCAAGGGAGGAGAAACATTTAAGAGTATGTTTGAGATTTATTAAGTGAAAGGCATATAATTGAGTATTTATGTCACTAAGATAAAAGATATACTATGTTATTAAGATCTGTACTCACCTACAAAATTTCATTTGACCTACAATTGACTGGGCCTGAGTTCAATAAATAGTGAGCATGTTTGAAGTTCAAAGTGATAGATAAGAACTTAGAAAAGTGAAAAATTGGGTTGAAAAAAGTATAAATTTATTTAGGGGAACTTAAGGGAAGTTAATAAGCACCTATCCCAAGCTAAACCATATAGAGCAACCTTCAGGTGTAGTCTAAAACAAAGCACAGTTAATATTTTGTATAAATAGTCTAGACTAGGCAGGTGTGAGGAGAAGGTTTAAGAAAGTTGAAGTGATTTTTCAAGATCAAAACACTATCATCATGACTTTAATTTAGAATAGGGGAAAGGTTTACAACCATGCAAAACATAGTCTAAAGTAGTTTTCCTACACATAGCCCTTGCCTGATTGGTCTGTCTTAGAACTTGAGGCCTTTGGAGGGTCATATGACCTAGGAGAGAGTTGAAAATTTGTCTAAATCACCCTTAAAAATTATATAAGACACTAAATCATTCACTTTTATCTAGGGAAATAGGGGAGTGCCCTCTATTTTGTCTTAGACAGAGGGCACTCCCCTCAATGCAAACTCTTATAGTTTTGGGAAAAAGGTGACAAAGGGACTCTTCAAGATATGATGGATATTTATAGGAGGTTTAAAAATACCTAAAAAAATATTTTAATCCAAGAAAAGAGGGAATAATACCAATAGAAAGGGTCTAAACCTTCAAAAGTGCAGACAAGCTCATGAGGCATGGTTATGCCTAGAATCTAAACAAGAGGTCACTTTCACTTTTAGACCCAAGTGGGATTCAAAACTAATGGGATCATGTTTTTAGGGTCATATAAGATATGAATAATCTTATGGAATGCAATGAAATCAAACAAGAAGTTCTAAAACACCAAAAGTTGTAGACATGCTATAAGACTAACATTAGGCCTAGTGTCCAAATGGGGGATCTTCCACACTTATAGCATGATATTAGAGATATAAAATAGTAAAACATATTAATAGGGTCATTCCAAGTATGTGAAATATTTCACATTTAAATAAATCATCAAGGTCACTTTTGGCTCAGAAACCAACTCAGACTTGCAAAAAATAAGAGAACAAGCTCAATAGGTCAAATTCAAATGCTCATATATTTCATGAGGCCTTGTAGGGATGACAAAGGAGTTTATAGGTATAATAAAAGTCCTTAAACATAATCATTGTGGATTTTTTTTTAATTTGGATGTCAGAGCTTTATAAATAAAGCTTAAGAGTCAAAATAGGCCTAAAACCCTTCCAAACCCTCAGTCAAAATTTGATTAGAGAAATAAATATAGAGATGTATTTTAATGGAATATTTTTATCATGAAAGTTATTGGACCTTGTAGAGTAATCACTCAGGATCCATCCCATACTTTTTAGCTGTACGAACTTATATATAAATGGTACAAAATAGGTTTTTTAAAATAGTTTTATGCATTGTGTAGGCTACAAGAGGAGTCTAAAGATGAAATAAAGTTTTAAGGGAAGATTAGGAATTTTTATAAATCCATATGGTCATTTAATTCCAATAAAAAAATCCTAAGTTTCCAAAAAATAGCTCTCATCTCAACCAATCAAAATTAGCATAGTGGAAAGCTAGTGAAAAGGGTGGAAAACTTCAAGTGAGTTGTTTTTAAGGTGCCCTTGATGATTATAAGGTCATGGGGGGTATTAAAAATTGTATTAAACTCCATACCATATATTTTCATAAGCAAATAGATTCAAATTTGAGGACAAGTGTGTAGGGTGCATGAAGGAGGAATTTTTTGGACTGCAGATGGTGATGGTTCCTTTCTAGATGATTCAAAATGTCCAAGATTGAAAAAAATGAATGGAAAGAAATTTATGAAATAAATAACCTTAATTAAAATCATCATAACTATACCTAATTAGTTTTGGGATGTTCAAATAGGTCCAAATCATGAAGATAGTTTTTTGAGCTAGAATGAGGAATTTCATGCCACCTTTCATGAGTTTTTTGACTTGGAATGAAACTTGTACTTATTGACCTTGCATGGTTAATATAAAATCCTCTTATAATTTATAATTAACTAATTCTCTTAGCTTTATAAGTGTCCTTGTGGCCCTTGATCTTCTCTCTCCTCCTCTCTCTCTCAAGTTCTAGAAGAACTAGCCATTTTGGCCTTTGTAGCTTATGCTCCACTTGAGTATGGTGAAAAACTATTATTTTACATACCATTTGATCAATAAGACTAATAATTTTTACCTCTTAATAACTTTTCATAAGTGTGTTTTAATTGGATGATGAATCTTTCTTATTGAAGACTATGGATTCCTTAGCATGTTGTCTCATTCTTTCACCCTATTTGCAGTTGAAAAGCTTCTTCTTGCAGGGCATGTGAAGTGTTTTAGGAAATTTAAAGGATTTAATGAGTTAATATTTTTATTAGTGCCATTCAATTCCTATTGTCTATTCCTTCTATATTTTCACATTCATCCATAACCTCATAAATGTAACATTGATGTGAGAATATGCAGATTGAAGGAGTGTATGTTTGGTTAGTCCTTTGTTCTCATGTGTAACATATTATTGGTTGAAAGTAATAATATTATTTGGTGCATCACTTCCCTTAGAATAGTTTTATTTCAATTATCTCTCTCCCTCCCCCCCCCCAAAGTTTAGGTGTAGTTACAATCCAAAGTGGTACATCAAGGGAGCTAGCCCTACCTAGAGAATCACCTCATCATTAGGCTACCCAAAAGTCTAGAGGTGTTTCCATTGTGCCACTTGGATGAAGAGAGATTAGACATATCCTCAAACATTGAAAATCCAAGTGACAATAGTATCATAAGAATCAATGACACCATAATTAGTAGCACGGTGATTTTTGTTATTGATGAGCATGTGAGTGCCCATAGAAGGTTAGGATGTCTTAAATTGATGAATGAGGAAATATTGGTGCTTTTCTTGGTCAGTAGCTCTTCTAAAGTTTGTGGAGAGAGTCCAAACTTGATATTACAACTTAGGATAAAGAGTGTTGGTGAATAGATGGAAAAGGTTATCATCGACCATGTTTTTTTCACACTTGTTAGATAAGGTCTTCAATTATTTGATGAAAGCTTGTGATTTTTTTGTATCAAGTTACTTGAAATTAATAAAATGAGCCAAAGTATTTTCAAGGAGGTAACTATTTTGAATCTCTTATACCAGAGCATTAACTAAATCTTCCAAACTAGTGATAATATGAGATTTGACTTGGTTATACCAATCTAACCCATCTCCAAAAAGAGTTTTTGCTAAGATCTTGGTAGTAGTAAAAGCGTTTAACTTGACCCAATCTTTGTATAAATTTCCAAATGTTTTTAAGTAAAGGATATGATCAGCTAACCCATTATAACTAATAGTAGGGGTGATAGCTCCTATATCTATGTTAGCAATTTGAGGTGTAAGAGTTTCATTTTGAAGATGTTTGATTGTTTTGTTAACAAGAGGAGGTTGAGGGATAAGATTACCATGGGAATCCCAAAGGGGAGGTGGGGAAAATTTTGGTTATGCACTCCCCATGGAACCTATTGAGGGTGGTTTTAGAGATGGATAAGATGATTTTTAATTTACATCATTTGGTTGGGATTATAAGTTTGGAAAACGTGCATTTAGTTAAGAGTTTGTAATAAAAGTTGATGAGTTTGAGTGGTGTTATTATGTGAAGTATTGGCATTGGTATTAATGGCTTGGGTACCACTATAAGTGGTAGCATGCATGTTATTAGTATCTTGAGAGGAATTGTTAGTAAATGAGGCACTAGTTTCATGATTTGCTTGGGTGGAAAAATATGCACTAGTAGAGGGATGAGAAGAGGAAGTGCTAGAAGAATGATTATTATGGGCAGTAAACAATACACTGGTAGAATAATTGAGAAGATCTAGTCTTAGAAAAGGCCCACCATATGTAAAACCTACCATATTATTAGAGATATTTGGCATGGAGGTAGAGGAAATCAAAGAAGAAGAGGTCATAGTATGAGAAGGGGTCAAAAGAGAAGGAAGATGTTGAGAGGAAAATAAGCTATTACCCCCAAATCCATGTGATAATGTGGGGGAAGGTGAATGGAGTTCCTATATTTGACCACTTATCATAAGGTGATAAATAGTAGAAGGTTCTTTTCTTTGATGTTAAGGAAATTCATTAATGAATAAAAGTGTTTCTAGAGTATTCTCTAATTCAAGCTGATCTTCTAAGGAGAAAAGAGGGTTGTGAATTGAAGATGTATTAGGAGGGGTCCCATAGTTTGTAGTGCAAGTGGCCACATGGACATTACTTTCATCTAGAGTAGGATCCTCAAGTTGTTTATGGGAAAACCTATTGGGGTTGGTAAGGCTCATCATATCTATTGAGTTCAACTCAGTGTTGTCTTCAAATAGGAAGTTCATAAAGAGAGATAAAGGTTAAGAATAATAAAGATGATGTGAAGATAGAGTGATAAAAAATAATATAGAGTCATACATGTTGATTGTGTTCTATAATCCAGTAGATAAAGAAGAGTATAGAGTCATATAGGTTGACTCTGTATTGCAGACAAGGGATAAAACAAGCTAATAAGGATATAAAGTCATGCAGGTCAACTATGTTCTATAAACTAACTGGCAGAGAATAATACATATCCATATAGGTTGACTTTATATTATAGACTAGGAGATAAAACAAGATGAGAAGGATACATAGTCGTATAGGTTGATTGTGTACTACTGATAAGGGAAAATATAGTCTATAAGAAAATGTATCGACCAAAATGATAGTATGCTAAAGTAGGGATATTTTTTTGCAATATAAGTGAATTATCAATGAAAGTAAACACACAAACAATTGGATCAATGTGAGTGATATAATTGGGGCACATGATAAAAAATATTCACCAACAATGGCTAATACAAGTTTTTGGAATACAACATGCAATGATCAAAGACCAAGCAATCAACTAAAAAGTAAATGCTAACTAAGTGGTCATCTTGAGTGTTATTTGATTATTATAAATATTTATTTAAGTGTGATAGGGGATTTGGATGAAATAAATAACTAGAAAAACAATCTAAGGATGGTTTCAAGATGTTTTTCTAGCTTGGTATTAGGGCCTACTCCCTTACTTCACAATCCCAACAATCTTGAAACCATCCTTAGATTGTTTTTCTAGTTGGCAATGATATCTATGTTGGCAATGGTACTAGCTTGGTATTGGGGCCTACCCCCTTACTTCACAATCCCACAACAATAAAGGTGTTGGTTGATTTGTCAATATATACCATTAACCATGTATTTATACTTGGCCAGAAAACCAAGTTGGCTTCCCCCTTGGTGATGAAATCCAAATAAGTAGGCCTTGGGAAGACATGTTTAAATGTATTTTGAATGTTATGTGATTTGGTAGTGTGTACAAAAGAGTAAAATAGTGTAACTAAATGCTAATTTGAAAAACCACCTATTTAGACTATGTGAATTACTATAATCATGCAAACATCTAAAAAAAAGAAATGTGAATTAATTACTAACAAGTAGTTGTTAATTCCTTGATTTTATAATATTATAGAGTCAATTTAGGTGATACTATATGCAAATAGTATACAACATAGTTGATTGGATCACTACTATTATATAGAAACAAGGTCTTTAAGAACATATTCAAATAGGTCAACTATGTCTATTAGACAAAAGATAGACTATAGAACCAAGTCGACTAGGTCAACCTAGTTGGATGCAAGGTTGTAGTTTTAAAGACTACTAACTTGTGCAAAATAAAATTAAAGAAAGTATTGAAATGATAGAGAGGGGAAAGAGAGGAACCTTGGTGGGATTGAATATGGTTAATATTGAAAATTTTATGCTAAAGTGATTTAATTTTTTATTTTAAATTTTGTAAACCAAGTCGACTAGTTTGACCCAGTTCTACAAAACCCTATGTGCTAAAGAAGAATAAGATGATAAAGTCAACCTGTTTGACAATGTTTATTGACCTATATGCTAACAGAGGGAATAATATGACAAAGTCAACCTATTTGACTTTATATGCTTATCTAGAGTTGAATAAGAGTATTATGTTGACCTATTTGATCTAGTAAATTATATCTAATAAAGACCCACATAGACAAAATAGAGTCATTTTAGTGTGACTATGTTTTAAACTTGTGCACAAAAAGTTAGAACTATACTGACTGATTCTATATAGGACTAAAAATATAAAAAAATATAATAAGATAATAAAAATGATAACATGAAAGAAAACCTACAATGGTTAAATTCACATCAGGTTCATCAAAATGTATGTAATAGGAAATAAAACATATCTATAAATGAATCCTAACTTAGAGAAGATAAATCCTACTTACACTTTTGATTGTGGATACATTAGATATTCAAGGTCATGACCAATATGGATCTACTATATCTATCTAAGGGATCTCTTACCATAATAATATCATTAGGGAGGGTTCTAAAGCCTCTAGTGAAGAAAAATTATGTAATAACCCTAACTAGGTCCTATGTTTTCATATTCATTAAACTAATAACAAGTAAAGTCTAATCTAGTGCTCACCAAAGCTTGTGGCATAAAGTGGGGGTAATAAACATCAAAATTAAACATGCATAAAAGACATACTCATGTCAATGTATATGAAATCCTAATGTATGAGAGAGAAGTATATATACATATCTATCTACTCTTACAAAGGAGGAAAAAATTTAAGAATACTTACCTTTGAAGATGAACCTGCAAAGCCTCAATCTCTCCCTTGGACAAGGTGCTTTGTAAGATGTTTTTGTGGTATGTAAGGATGAAAAAAATAAATCAGCTCTAGGATACACAACTTATTAATACATTGAAAAGACTTATCCACAAGACAAGATCCGTATCTCCAAATAAAGTATGAAAGCATAAGCTTGCTCCTCAATTAGAATGGTGGATAATAATATGCACAATATATATCTCTTCTTCTTCTCTTCTCTTAGAAATGATGAAATGGATGTGTTTATATAAGTATATCTAACCTTAGTCCTTTTCAAAATTTTAGGAAGATAAGGTCGAGCCAGTCAACCTAGTATTATTATTGACAAAAACAAAATAAGTCACAGTATAGGTCAACTAGGGGCTGACCCAGAGCCTAATAAGTTTTATCAATTAGAGTACAAGGTCAATGGGGCTGACAGTGTAACATAAACCATCAAAAAGGGTTTTAGGTTAGGGAAGGGCTAATGAAGGTGGTAAATGACTAGAGGAGGGTGAAAAATAGGAGGGCAAGCTTAGGGGAATGTTTTTAGGAGATGGGTATGTAGATATCAAATGGAAATAACGGACAATAATCCTACAAAACACCAATGGTCTACACACCCCTTTCCTAGTGCACCCCTTACGCTAGAGAGATTGAGACTTGATGGGTTCTTGCAAGATAGAAAACATAAATAATTGATAAAGTTTAAAAATATTATGTGTATACAATTTCATCTTAATTTTTCATGGCTTCACCCTATGTTTCATCTTGCTAACTTGTGTTTTTTCCAATTGTTTGTCTCTATTCTGTGTCTGCAAAAATTGGTAGTTTCACCCTGACAAATGATGGATTCACCTTGTGTAACAAAAACATTTGAGACTTAAACAAACCTATTTTCAAATTCACTTGTTAATCAAAGACCACATTGAAAATTTCTAACCACTTTTATCACAAGACCTTGATTAAAAGAGTGGATTTTAGACCAAATAACAAAGCATATTTATTTTCAAAATCCTTCTATTTGGGCTTAAAATGAATAAATATTTCAATTTGGGCTTAAAACAAATCAACAAGTTTAATCTGGGTTTTAAAAAATTACTTTATTTCCTTATCATTTCATTTTCATGGACTTGTCTAATTTACTTTTCTTACTTTTTGGAGTGTGTGTGTTTTTGCAGTTCCTTCATGCGTATTATCTCCTCTTGTTTGGGTGACCCAAAAATGTGAATATAACTATTTGCCTTTATCCTAAGAGATTCATTAACTATGCTCTTCACTTCTCCTCAATGAGATTCCTATGAATCAAAATGATGATACCTTTCCTTTTTATTTTAAGCTACGTGACTGAGGTGTCATTACCTTTTCATAGGTAGTTAAGGCACGGTGACTAGGATATCATCCCGTAGCATTCATACCAGCCTTATACATTTGATAGGGGATATAAATTATTGGTATGTGTCATTAGAGCCTATAAAAATACCCTATAAAGGGTTTCATAAAAGCAACAAGTTAATTCTTAATGCTAATCCATTAGACATCACCATTGATGAATCTAGGGCCTCTTCGATAGGAGATGTATCCCATTGTGAACAACTAGGTACCTAAATATATCCTTTGACATATTTTGTACCCATATTAGGACCATCTAGAAATCTAATGAAAACTTTATATTAAAACCTATTGGCTGAAAAAACTTCACTAATGCAAGGGTACAAAGGTAACAATCCCTAAAGGTTGCCTCACATGTATGAAATCTGAGAGAGGGTGGGTATTTCACCTACATTTAATAATTTTATTAAAATTAATCCTTAAAATTCTCCACTCAAAGTGAGTATATTGAAGGCCCAGTGATTTTATGCACTCTTGATATACCACTAAGATATGATCATATACTTAGATAATCATTTGTTTAGATGTTGTGTCAAAACCTATCGTGTGTTCAAAACCAAGTCAAAAATAAACCAAGTCCAAAACATAGTCCATAGACACCTACACAATAAGGCATTACTCTATCTATATTAAAAGTCAAAAACATCCCTTTTATATGTCATGTCAAACTTTATTCAAATACATACCCCTCTTATTTAAATCACACCTTTAGGCTATCTATTTTAAATAAATTCAAATTCAAATTTTTGATTCAAAACCAATTCAAAATCAAGGACCAAATTCTTTTCTAAACCATGCCATTATGCTATCCATTTTTAACCAATCCAAATTCTAATCAAATCTAATTCCAATTTAAAAGTAATCCAAAACCACATTCAAATTCTAATCCAAACCTAACATCTAATTTGAGTCAAACACAGGTCAAATATTTTTTAAATCAAACTTCAATCTAAATTTCACAAAACTTAAAATCAAACCAACATTCCTAAATGAACTTGTTCAAAACCTAAGTTAAGTTTTACAGTCAAATCAAACAACTTATGACAAGGATTCCAAGTTAAAAAATTATTAAAAAATCAAATTCCTTTTCTACATTCACAATTCAAATTTCTAAGATAAACAATTCAAATTCAAGTCTAAACTCAAACACTTTAAAGATACAAACATTAAAAATTTACATCCTTTATGAGAGACAAAAAATTAAAAACATTTGATACACCAATATTTGTGCACCCTTTTGGAAACAAGTTTGATTCAAACACCTTTTTTATTTGGATATTTACATTGACAAACTTTGATTAAATTATTCCACTTTGAAATTTGCATTGTCAGGCCCAATTAAACATTCAAGATCTACCAAAGTCAAATTTAGCTTCAAAATCCAAATGAGGTTCATCTTGAACCATGTACCAAGCCAATCCAAGCCAAATTAGGTTAATCTTAAACCATGTATTAAGCCATTCCGCCCTTTTTGGAGCCAACCAAGCCAATCTAATTACATTGAATCAAATATTTCCTCTTTGGGATCATTATAATTAAGACCAAGGCCACCATATTTGGGTCCATTTCAATTTTAATCAAAGACCAAGTCCACCCTCTTTGGGGCCAATTTATTCTAATCCCATCCCCTTGAATGTATCTTTGATTTGGGGCATTAGTTCAAGGTTAATATGAGTCATAGCATCTCATGATCCTAAACATGTTCTATCATTTCCATTATTTAGTTAAGATGTGATAGATAAAATATTACAACTTAGCCCAAACCTATCTCATTTTGTGTGTACTCTTGACATTTTGTCCATTCGCCGACAAGCCAATTTGGTATTACAACCACAACAAAGCCAATAATCTAGAACTATTATGTCATTATACCTCTAAGGGACATTATCTATTGAAGACCCCTATGTGTCCAAGTCTGATAAATACTTGATTGGGATATGCCATGATCTTCTTTCCAAGCACAATCAAATACATCCACTTCCAAAGAAAGATAAAAAAATCAACCCATCTTCGATGCTTTTATCGATTCACCCATATTTGAAAAGTCAAAATTTTATGAGTCACCCTTCGACCAACATCCCATTTTCAACGAGCCTCTCTTTGAGGAATCTCTATAACCCATTATTGAACAATAGTTTATCTTTCATCCATTGTCCAATGTCCCCCATTTATGAAAATCCCTTTTTCCTAAAGCCTTTATTTCCAAGCGAAAGGTGAATAAGGTACTTGTGGATAATAATTCAACATGCCCTATTTTTGGATACTTTTACATAAAAAATAGGTTATATTTTAGAACCAACATTATTGTCATCATCGACATCATAATCAGGTTTTATTTCAGAAATAATATCAGAATTGGGTTATATTCTAGAACCAATATTAGATTTAGAATCAATAATAGAATCAACATTAGTCTCAACATTGAATTTAGATGCACTTGAGTTAGAATCATCTTCAGAATAAGAATACATGATTAGATATTATGACATTGGCTATACATTTTTACTAGATCCACTTGAGTTATTATCAACCTTAGAATCAACACATTTTAGTAGATATTATGACATAATTAAATACATTTTTGATCCTTATACGATTATTAAGGACATTTTCTTAAGCATTGACATAAGTTATCTTAGTATCCTTTACAAAGAATGTGTTACCTTTTACCCTTCCTTGATATTACACATCCCTTTATCATTAACCAACCTAACTATTATGTTGACATACCATTGCCCACAACCATCGATTGGGACTGATAGAATCATGTTTTGTTGAAATTTTTATATGGAGACATCTCAGTGGTAAAATTTATAGGGTCTAAGAGAACATTTAGGCAGAATAAAAATCTCCTAGTGAAACCTTGTATAAGGTGCTAGGGGATAATCAAAGTCTAAAATCAACATCTTCTAGTGAAACCTTGTGTAAGGTACTAGATGATAATAAAAATGAAAAGTCAATATACCTTAGTGAAACCTTGTTTGAGGCATTATGAGACAATCAAAGCCAAGAAGAATATATTGGTGAAAACCTCTTTGAGGCACTGCCAACTATGCCAATTATTTCCTCATTGCTTGATTAAGACATTATTGAAGTCAATATCAACACCACCAATAATTTATAACTTATTTAGATTGCAACATCTCTTAGGCCTAAACAACAAAAAAATATTTTGGTCCTTTTGAGAGAATTTTCAGAGCTCTTTGGTCCCACTGCAACCAAAATCATGTCATGATAGGAAATTAACATGAACTTTGCATTAATTATTTTACAGTGTGGTAAAATATTTAATATTGTTGTTAGTTAGAATATATTCTTTTATTATATTCTAACATAATAAATTATTAATATAGTTTGTGTATTATTATTATTTGTACTAGGTCTAACAACCGTGTGATTCTAGAAGATAATCATGGGTTGTTGAATCCCTTTTTATATGTTATGGTCTGCCTATATATATGATTATACCTATAGGTATTTATAAGATAGAGAAATATAATATTATATTATGGATTTAATTTACTCTATGTTTGGCTTTATTATATTGTATTGTATAATATTGATTAGTGCATAAGATCCACTAATCAATATATGTCATATCAGAGTGGGCTATGGTCTTATCCTTGTGAATGTGAGAGTCTATAGAGGGGTTTGTATGCTTATTACAAGTAACATAACAATAGCTAAGATTTATTCATAGCAATTAAAGTATTTTGAGAAGATTAATTCATTTTGTATGCTTGAGATATTTTGGTGTACATTTCCATTCAGTTGTCTATCCAACCTATTAGCAAGATTCCATTCATGTGGACTCATAGTCATAACTCATGCTTCTTTCTTGCATCTTGCTACCTAACTCTCTATAATTTTCACTTGTTACATTTATCTTCATATGGCCTACATAGACATACCTAACCTATCAGTATTGTCAATTTAAATGCATAGAGACTATTGTTTTGATAATCCAATGAATCAATATGCCAATACAACTATCACATTCAATTTTGGATTTTACATCAGTGATTTTATATCTCTGTCTATAATTTTACAATAATCTGCATAGAATTGCCAAGTCAGGTGATGGTGTTTGAAGTGAGATATACTCAATACAAGTCTAAATAATGTATATACTTAGTGTACATCCCTGTGTGAATCTCCCAAATCAACAATAGCATTGCTTCATATTCTTGTCCATCAACATCTACTTTGCATTCAAGTCAACCAGGTCAAATCTCAATGCATATTTTTGTGTCATAAATAAATTTGTAGTTTTAATATTTTGAGTCAAGTCTTTAATAGTTAATATTTTGATTCATTTAGTTTTAGGTTGATCAAATTTTTTGATCTATATACATAATGCATTAGTTTAAGTATTATTTTTATATTTTTAAAAGAACATTGTCACTAGGATCTAAAGTTATTTTGTGAGTCCAAGCAAAATTGTTGTGTCATTATTATCCACTATTAAATTATATTTCATAAATGATAAAATAAAATAAACTCTAAAGTCATTTTAGTCTATTATTGTAATTAAGACATTTTTATAATGAGTCACAATTATCCTATCAAGATTTAAAAGTCTTTTTATTGCCCACATTTTAACTAAAATCAATATCACTTGTACGTGATGTCCATCATTGTAAAATGAGATTCAAATTATATTTCAATAAGTAGTGACATGAAGGAGTTAGGAGGAAATAGAGGAAGGAGGCTTTCTACGCCTCTTGTTAGTCACCAATGATGGGACCCATATGATTTGGTGGCATTTTATTTCTGTTATGTGTTTGTTTTTATGTTTTCTTATAATACGAATAGATGTTATATTCCTATTCATATTTGTAACAAGTGAGATAAAAATTTATTTATATTTTCCCTAAATGTGAGATATTGAAGAGAGTTGATAAAAATATTACACATCATGATATGGCCGGTGGTAATCCACTTGTAAAACCATATTTTTGTGGTTGTTGGTAAACCACTTAAAAAACATCCTTTTTGGGTTGTTGGTAAGCCATATGCAAAACTATCATTAAGGTTTATGGTTGTCCCAAGAAAATCACTAAATCATGAGTGTAGGGGTAGATACGAGATTGACATTTTCTCCATGTTCACACTAATGGGGTGTATACCAAGAATTAATAATGTTCATTCTAAGGGGCTGAATGTTAAGAAATTAGATTGAACATTTTAATTAGTATTTTATAGTGTGATAAAATATTTAATATTATTTTTAGTTAAAATATAATTTGTTATTATATTCTAATATAATACATTATTAATATAGTTTATAATGTATTATTATAATTTATAACAGGGTTAACAACCACACAATTTTAGGAGAGAATCATGGGTTGTTGACTCCTTTTTTATAGGCTATGGTTTGCCCATATATGTCTATACCTATGAGTATTTATATGAGAGTGAGATATAATATTATATTATGGCTATAAATTACTATGTGTTTGGATTTATTACATTGTATTGTATGAGATAGATTAGTGCAGAAGATCCACTAATCATTATATTTTGAATATGGAATCAAAAATAATGTGTGTGATTGAAAATCCTAGTCTTCATTTGTCCCCAAATAATTATAAATTAAATTTTGATCCTATAATTCATTCAACTCATATATTCTATTCTTTAATCATATCTTTATTTCAATGCCTATCTTTATTTACCCTTCCTGAAACACTCTTTTTCCTAGAGGCTATGAAGACATCTTGTCTAGAGGTTTGGATGAAGTAGAATCAATGACCAATAAATTTCACAACAACAATAGTGTAGTTCACATAATCCTAAACAATAACAATAGTGTAGTTAACATCCACAACAACATTCTAGCAGAGATACTATTCTAAGTAAATATTGATTAGAAACAAAATGGGTCCATATTATGCATCTCATAATTCTCCAATGAGTTAAGATGGTACAAATCAAAATAGAAAGAGAAATAATTAATCCAATGGTGAAAACCATGTTTGTGTTGCCTTGGACAAGTACCATGATGAAAACTAGGTTTTAGGCATCATGCATAAATAATTTATTTTTCACAAGTACTTCAACATTTGGGGAAACCCTCTATACATTTTAGATCATTATATTCCAAATATCTTTGCTATTAAATCTTATTTATCCCAACACATCTTATTATGACCATCATTATTCCCATCTAGACCTTGTTACGGAAGTAGAAGGTATATTGAAACCTATTTGGGAAACATTTTGGCATATTATCCGTGTGAAACTTTGATGACTAGACACATTTAATTATCATGTGACATGGTCCTTGGATATTCCTAGTCCCATCCCTCATTGTTGTCCATTATTATCACATTATCCCTTCATCTTTCATTCATTATTATCTCCTATTCTAGAGGAACTATAATATATTGAGCTCTATTTGGACTATGTCGGTGGCACTCAGTTTCTAAAGTCAAATTGATCACCCTTATTTTATGTTCTTACTATTTTGTGAGTTACCATTCCCATGATCTCACCATTTTATGAATTAAAACATCATGCATCTCTTAATCCTACATTGAGTTGAGATGCAAAAATCCCCAAAACATTAAAAATAGTTAAAGAATCCTAAAAACTATAACAGCCTCACAATCTCCATGAGAGATATAAAGCTTAAAAATATAAAAACATTTAAAAAGGCTTAAAAATATCTATAGAGTAAAAAATAATCTACGTTTCATTCTAATTTTTAGTAGCGCATGATCTAGATCGCTGTCCCCACATAGTTTGGTTCGAAACGATGAAGTTTTGAAATAGAGCGCAGGCTCTAATTTCCTTTTGATTCATTTTTCTCTAAGTGTTGAAGTCAAGCGAAAGCTACCAAGTGTCATTTTCTGAGGCACTTTCCATATTTTCAATAAGGCTACGAAACATGCCATGCGTCCCTTAGCAACTCGGTGGAACGTGACATGTGTTGGCATCCACATTTCATATCAGTACCCGCATTTCAAATCTCTTTTTAGCAAAAGGTTTTAACAAGCTAAGTATCAGGATCAGGCAGAAAGCACCAAGTGGCAATCGTGAAAGGTCTCAATTTTGCTTTTCTAAAAGTGACAGAAGATGCCACATATCCCAGTAGAAAAGATCAGAAGCCACCACGTGTCGAGATCCAAATTATCTTCATTTTGCTTCACTGATATAGCAAAGACTGTGGTGGGTCTTAAGTGTTGTTTCTGAAGCAAGTAAAAGCTACCAAGTGTCACTGTCCGTGTAAGTATGAAATGAGACCCAATTGTTTCTATGATATAAATAGAGTAAATCAGAGACTGCCACATGTCACCTTCCATAGGTTTCTAAAAGGGTAGCTAAAAGAAGCAGAGACCACCATGTAACCCTAGATAAGTAAAGCAGAGATTTCCATGTGTCCTTTAATGAAGTAGAAGAGATTGCCACCTGTCCCTGTGCCTTTTTAAAGTTACTTAGGTAAGAAAGGTTGTGGGCCTTATTTTGTTAAGTTTTAAGGTTTCAAGGAAGCGGATTGCAATAGGTGTCAAAGGTGGAACACTCATAAGCAAAGACACAAAAGGAGTATAAGTTATGCGGAATGTGTCATGTGTCTTCGATAGGTGCTGTGAAACTTGCCAAGTGTCATCTTCTGGTGTCTCCTAAAGTAATAAGAAGGTTTTCAAGAAATTGGATAATTTTCCTCTTCCATGGAATAGAAGGGACTGTCCTGTGATCTATTTTCAGCCAATGAACTTCCAAAAGACAAAGCATTTCAGAATCTATAAAATATCTTCTATTAGACACTTCCAGTTCTGTTAGATTTTAGTTGGGCCATTAGACTGGGAACAACCAGACAATTTGGAGTGAATCCAAGGCTATAAATAAGGGTGCAAAGATACCAAAAATGATAATTAGATACCAGAGAGAATTTTTTGAGAGAATTATTGTTAAGAGTTTTGACTTTCTAGAGTTGTGACTAGGAATATCATTTGCCTTTGTTCTATCTTTTTAAGTTGGAAGGTTTATGTAACTGTGCATGTTATTGTGCCTCTTATGTGACTGGATAATTAATGGGAAGATTGAATCCTGTGCCTTTGTTGATACTTTCTGTGTCATTGCAAAATTAGTCTAGGCTGTGTTGTCAAGAGTTTTAGACTTTATAGAGATGTGATTAGTAATGTCATTTGCCTTTGTTTCATTTTCTTGAGTTGGAGGGTTTATATAACTATGCGTGTTTCTATGCCTCTTATGTGACTGGAAGATTCAAATAAGAAGATTGAACCCTGTGCCTTTGTTGACATTTCTGTATCACTGCAAAAGCAGTCTATATTTAAGCCTCTGTTTCTATTGTTTCCATCTTTTACATTGATCATGCACTTGTTTACTCTTAAATGTAAATGAATCTTACATATATTCTTACTATGCTCAGGATTAAGGTTGAATTACATTCAGGTGCATCGCCATAGTTAGATTTTCTTTCTTGCATTTGTGTTTCTATTAAAATTCCTATCCCTTTTCCAGTATACACTTGATATAAAGAAGAGACTAGCTTCTTAAAAATCTAGAGGTTGTTTCAAGTCGCAAGTCCCACATCTTGAAACTTCCCATTGTTGGTGCTAGAATGAGTGCAATTTTAAATCATCAATAGTTTTTGGCACACCTGGTGGGACCAATCTTGAAGTTTATTTCAAGATCATATGAACCAGAGAGCTATGAGGAGTCATAGCTATGGACCAGTAACCAGATCACAATCTACTATAAATTCAGGTATTATTTTGCCACCTTTGGTAACTAGTCCAAGAGGAAGAGTCAACCAGTTTATACCAATACCAAGAGCAAATATGGGAGCCCCTATACCCTCAAGAAATTATGCAACTTGAAACACTGGCAGTCCATTGATTCTCCCAATACCACCAACCACTTGGGACCCTATCCCAGTGAATGCCCTAAAATCTCTACCCAAACTCAGTGGGAAAGACTTTAAAACACCTGAGGAACATCTGCAACATGTATTAGATGTCTGTGCTATACATTTTGTCATGCAAGAAAATGTGGCCATAAGATTATTAGCAGCTTCTTTTAAAGGGAAGGATCTAGAATGGTATCGGTCTTTGACCCCAAATACCATCTCTACATGGGATCAACTCAGAGATCTTTTCTTTGAAAGATTCGAAGAGAAGGGTGATAAGTCTTCTTTGTTACAACAATTAATTACCATCCAAAGGGCACCATGATAAGCTATGACTAACTTCAATTCTAGATTTCAAAAGAATTGGGAAAGAATCCCTGTTACAGCTAGACCATTACCAGGTATGGCTATAGTATTTTATCTTAAGGCTTTGAATTTAGATATATCTATTATGATTTAGTCACTTGGAGGACACACTTTGCCAGAGGCTTATGACTATGCGGTCAGAACTGAGAACAATTTAATAGATGCTGGAAAGTTGCCCCAAGGCCTCCCATGCCCATGTTCCTAGAAATTTACTTACCATTACCTCAAGAAGCCCCTAAATCTATAGCCTCACTTGTGTCTATGTACACCTATCCTCAACCATCTATTAAAGAAATTGTTCCCACTCAGTCATCTAAGTTGGATGATATCAAGAATATCCTAAGGACATTTTCTAATGAGATGATCAATATAAAAAGATAGTAGAATACTTTCCCTAAACCCCAATACTAGGGCTATTAAGGAAATAGATTTTCATCTCAGCCAAACCAATACCAGGGTCCTCCAAGACAAAATAACCATCAGCCAACAAACTAATTAGTTGCAGTCCCCACACCCTCATAGACTATTCCTCCCATTTCAAATAGGGAGATTGTTCCAGAGCAAAATAACTATGTAGATAACACTAATGCCTGGTGTTTTCCTTACAATAATGATCATATGCCTAGAGATTGTCCTATGGGTAATCTACAACAAAAGGTGGCAAAGCAAAGAAAAATGTATGGTCAGTTTGCAAGTCCCAGTGACAATCAAGCCTACCAGTCTTTTGGTATGCAAAATTCAATTTTAATGGCTCAGATGCAAGGGATGTCTTTGTAACAAGAGGAAGAAATAGCCCCAAAATATGCTTTGTTCTCATGGGTTGAAGATGAAGAATCAGTATTTTTGAATGAAGCTTCTATTTCCAAGAAACCAGTGGTGCAATCAGACTACTGTACTAGATCAAAGAGAAGAATGCTAGAACAGCCTAAAGTTGTAAACAATAAAGTTATGGAGAATACTTCATTTCAATATCATCAACACACAACTGTTAGACAAGAAATGCTTTAGCCAGTGCAAAATCAAGAAGTTCCTGAATAAGTTCAGGGAAAGACAAGATATCCTAATCTTCCAAGAATTCAAACTTTGGGATCAATGAATGTGGTTGATCAACTAAAGATGACCCCAACACAAGTATCAATTTGGGATATATTAGCTATTCCTGAACAAAGGACACTGTTACAAGAGGCTCTTCAAAATCAAGCAATACCAACCTTACTGATAAAAGGAAGCTCAAAGACACAATTCATCTATAGACAATAACCTTAGTGAATAATGCAGCATAGGTAAGCAAATCCAAGCCATATCCCTTCTATTTAACTAAGATAGTTGACTAGACTATGCATAATCAAGAAAGAGAAAATAATCAGTTGTTAACTATGATGCATAGTGACCCATATGAAAATTATAACTCTACTGGTCTGGGCACTTATGTTATTTTTGATGACGATCATGAAATCCCAAATTTTTTAAGGAAAGAAATGCCAACTAATCATGAATCTAAAAAGAGTTCAAAAATTTGGACTTTAAATTTTGATGGGGCTAGAAGTAAAAATGGTGCTGGAGTAGGGATTTGTCTTACGGCTCCAAATGGTAAATTTTTTTTAAGGGCTATCCGTTTTCAATTTACTTGTACTAATAATGATGTTGAGTATGAATCTTTAGTACATGGGCTCCTATTAGCCAAGAAAAAGGGAATAAAGAATATAATAGTAAAAGGAGATCTAGAATTAGTAGTAAAGCAAATTAGAGAAAAGGTAATAACAAAGAATGTCATAAAGAAATCCTATAAGCACAGAATTTGGGAATTAATAGAAGATTTTGAAGCTTTTAATATTGAATTAGTTCCTAGGATTCAAAATTCTAAAGCTGATAGGATGGCACAGATTGGTTCGCAGTTTGATCCAGCAACTGGCCTATTAATTAACAATGAGTCAGTAAAGGTTATAGTAAGGCCAGCTATCCTTGATAATGATGAGAATTGGCAAGTATTTGAGAATGATTTTCAAGTACTCTCATTCTTGCAACAATCAGGGGAATTTGCCAATCAATTGCAACCAAAGATTGAAGAGGCATATGGGGATCAAATTATACAACTAAAGAATAATAAGCTTCTCAAAGGTTTAATCACTTTAGAGAGCCTTTTTGATCTAGAAGATGTAATCCTGGAGAAGAAAAGGTTCCAAACAAACAAAGTAGATTATTCTGAAATAAAGGTGAGTGAAGGGAAAAAATTAAAAGTTAGAAATTTTGCAACTCAAGAAGAAAAGGAAAGGCTAATTGAATTATGCAAAAAATATGATAGAGTCATACCCTGGAGCTATGAAGACCTTCATGGATATAATAGAGACATCATTCAACACAATAGAATTGACTGAAGGATCTAAGCTTGTCAGAAAGAAACAGAGGCCAGTGAATCCAAGGATTGAGCCTCTAATGGTGTATGAGTTGCAGAAACTTTTAGATTCTAAAATAATTTTTTCAATCAAACACTCAACCTGGGTATCAAATCTGGTACCAGTTAAAAAAAAGAATGGTGACATAAGACTTTGTGTAGATTTCAGATATCTAAACAAAGCATCTTTGAAGGATCATTATCCCTTTCCCTCCATGGAAGAAATTCTACAAACTGTGGCTGGATCAGAGAGATTCTCTTTGCTAGATGGTTTCTCTGGATACAATCAAATTTGGTTGGCTAAGGAAGACCAATACAAGACTGCTTTTACTACCAAATGGGGAACATTTGCATATGCTAAGATGCCATTTGGCCTATCAAATGCTGGAGCCACTTTTTAGAGAGCTATGGATGTGGCATTTGGGGTATTGATAAATAAAATCATCCTAATTTATCTTGATGATCTTACTATTTTTTCAAAGAATGCTGCTGATCATTTTGATCATTTAGAAGCTGTGTTTAAAAGATGTCAAGAATTTGGAATATCCTTGAATCCTAAGAAATGTATCTTTGATGTCCCTCAAGGCAAATTATTGGGACATATAGTATATAAAGGAGTTTCCATAGACCCAGAAAGAGTGGCAGCTATAATGAACTTACCTCTTCCAGTAAATAAGAAAGTAATTCAATCTTTCTTGGGAAAGATTAATTTCATCAGTTGGTTCATATATGACTTTGCAGGCTTAGTAAGACCAGTGACACTTTTGCTAAAAAAAGACCTAATTTTTAAGTGGACTATAGAAGGAAGGCAAGCCTTTGAAGCAGTTAAGAAATCTATCTCGAAAGCTCCAAACTTAGAAACCCAAACTTTTTTAAGCCTTTTGTAATGTATGTATATGGAGGAGAGCTCAGTATTGCCACTGTCCTAACACATAAGGATGATAAACAGGACGGAGAGCATCTAATAGCCTTTTTCTCAAGGACTCTTAGGGAATATGAAACCAAATATAACTTCATGGAAAAACAAGCATATGCTTTGGTAAAATCTCTCAAAAAGTTCAGGCATATAGTATCAAGAAGTAAAATTCTGATACTTGTAGCACATCCAAGTGTCAGAGAATACATCATGGAGGGGAAAATTACTAAAAAATAGCAAACTAGATAACTAAGATCCTTGAATATGATGTAGAAGTCAAACCCACTAAATTAGTTAGAGGTAGGGGTTTGTGCCAATATATGGCTCAAGAGCTTGAAAAGATGATACCTGAAGAGACAAATTTAGGAACAAAAGAAGAAATTGTATTGAGAATACAAGAAGCTGATCAAGAATCTTAGGTTACAAACAGGATTCATTTTATGAAAAATGGGATTTACCCAAGATAACTCCCTCAAAATAAGAGAAGATACTATAGGATGCAAGGAGTTCATTTTGTTTTAATTGAACATGTTCTTTTCAGAAGAAATTCTGATGGCAAATTGTTAAGATGTGTAGAAAAGGATGAGGCTAAGAAAATACTACATGAAATGCATCATGGAGTGTCAGGTAGACATTTTTATGCAAAGACCACAACTATAAAGATAAGTGAAGCAAGTTATTTTTGGCCTACTTTATTTACAGATTGTTATCAACTGGTTAAAAAATGTCAATCTTGTCAATATTATGTGGGGATGAGAAGGAATGCAACAATCCCTCTTAGTCCTATAATTGTGAATGAACCTTTTGCTCAATGGGGTCTTGAATTCATTGGAATGATAAATATAGTATCTAGTATGGGTCACAAATGAATCTTAATAGCCACAGATTATTTCACTAGATGGACCAAGGCAGTGCCACTCAAGGAAGCAACAGAAAATGTGATCCTAGATTTTCTAGGGAGTATCAGTACTCATTTTGGGGTTCCTCACACCAAAATTTTAGATAATGCTAAAGCATTTTTAGGGTCCAAAGTATTCGAATTTGCATCAAAGCATGGAATATATCTAAAAACTTCTTCTAATTATTATCCTCAGGGTAATGGTTTGGCAGAATCAACTAATAAGAACTTGATTAGACTCATCAAAAGAATAGGGGCTAATCATCACAAGGAGTGGCATAAAGTGCTTAATTTAGCACTGTGGGCTGATAGAATTATGCCTAAATAGGTGATCAAAATGTCCCCATATGAATTGGTATATGGGAAACCTGCTATAATTCCCCTAAGCTTGGAAATTCCTGCTCTCCAACTGATCAAATAGATTGAAATTGAAGAAAATGGCCCCATGCAGGTCAGACTAACAGAACTTCTAGAAGTTCAATAAAAGAGGGATGCAACACATAATTCATTGATAAATCATCAAAAAATAATTAAAGACTATTTTGATAAAAGGACTTCAAATCCCTTTTTCGAAATAGGCTCAATTGTTTTGAAATGGGATGCAAGAGCTGCCAAACCAGGTCAACACACTAAGTTTGAAGCATTATGGACTGGCCCTTATAAAATTTAGGCATGTAAACAACAAAATTCATTTGAGCTAGAAACTATGGAAGGTGAACCTAAAGAGATTCTTGTAAATGGAATCTATTTGAAACATTTTAGTTAAAACTGTGTTTTTTGAGCAATTTTGGATCATGCGAGAGTTGTAGATTCTTTTTGAGCAGGCTCAAAAGTCCTTGGGGTCTCCGATAACTATAGAGTAAAAAATACTCTACGTTTCATTTTGATTTTTAGTAGCACATGATCTAGATCACTGTCCCTGCATAGTTTGGTTTGAAACAGTGAAATTTTGAAATAGAGCGCGATTCTAATTTCCTTTTGATTCATTTTTCTCTAAGTGTTGAAGTCAAGTGAAAGCTACCAAGTGTCCTTTTTCTGAGGCACTTTCCATAGTTTCAATAAGGCCATAGAACATGCCACACATCCCTTAGCAACTCGACCGAATGTGACATGTGTTGGCATCCACGTTTCATATCGGCACCCACGTTTCAAATCTCTTTTCAGTGAAAGGTTTTAACAAGCTAAGTATTAGGATCAGGCAGAAAACACCAAGTGGCAATCGTGGAAGGTCTCAATTTTCCTTTTCTAAAAGTGATGGAAGATGCCATGTATCCCAGTAGAAGAGAGTAGAAGCCACCACGTGTTGAGATCTGAATTATCTTCATTTTGCTTCACTGATATAACAAAGACTGTGGTGGGTCTTAAGTGTTGTTTCTAAAGCAAGCGAAAGCCACCAGGTGTCACTGTCCATGTAAATATGAAATGAGACCTGATTGTTTCTATGATATAAATAGAGTAAAGCAGAGACTGCCATGTGTCACCTTTTTTAGGTTTCTAAAAGGGTAGCTAAAAGAAGCAGAGACCACCACGTAACCCCAGATAAGTAAAGCAGAGATTTCCATGTGTCCTTTAATGAAGTAGTAGATATTGCCACCTATCCCTGTGCTTTTTTAAAGTTACTTGGGTAAGAAAGGCTGTGGGTCTTATTTTGTTAAGTTGTAAGGTTTGAGGAAGCATATTGTGACAGGTGCCAAAGGTAGAACACTCATAAACAAAGACATAAAAGGAGTATAAGTTATGCAAAAAGTGCCGCATGTCTTCAATAGGTGCTGCGGAACCCGCCAAGTGTCATCTTTCAGTGTCTCCTAAAGTAATAAGAAGGTTTTCAAGGAATTGGCTAAGTGTCCTCTTTTGTGGAATATAAGGGAGTGTCCTGCGATCTATTTTCAACCAATGAACTGACAGAAGACAAAGAATTTCAGAATCTATAAAATATGTTCTATTAGACACTTCCAGTTCTATTAGATTTCAGTTGGGCCGTTAGATTGGGAACAAGCAGACAGTCCGAAGTGAATCCAAGGCTATAAATAAGGGTGCAAATATACTAGAAATGATCATCAGATACCAGAGAGAATTTTTTGAGAGAATTATTGTTAAGAGTTTAGACTTTCTAGAGCTGTGACTAGGAATATCATTTGCCTTTGTTCTATCTTTTTAAGTTGGAAGGTTTATGTAACTGTGCGTGTTTCTATGCCTCTTATGTGACTAGAGAATTAATGGGAAGATTGAATCCTGTGCCTTTGTTGATACTTTCTGTGTCATTAAAAAAGTAGTCTAGGCTGTGTTGTCAAGAGTTTTAGACTTTATAGAGCTGTGATTAGTAATGTCATTTGCCTTTGTTTCATTTTCTTGAGTTGGAAGGTTTATATAACTATGCGTGTTTTTGTGCCTCTTATGTGACTGGAAGATTCAAATAAGAAGATTGAACCCTGTGCCTTTGTTGACATTTTCTATATCACTGCAAAAGCTGTCTATGCTGTGAGCCTTATTTCTATTGTTTCCATCTTTTACATTGATCATGCACTTGTTTGCTCTTAAATGTAAATGAATATTACATATAGTCTTACTGTGCTCAGGATTAAGGTCAAATTACATTCAGGCGCATCGCCATAGTTAGATTTCCTTTCTTGCATTTGTGTTTTTGTTAAAATTCCTATCCCTTTTCTTGTATACACTTGATATAAAGAAGAGACTAGCTTCTTAAAAATCTGGAGGATGTTTCAAGTTGCAAGTCCCACATCTTGAAACTTCCCATTGTTGGTGTTAGAATGAGCGCAATTTTAAATCATCAACAATATCCATGAAAGATATAAAACCATAAAATCTAAAAATATTTGTCTTGTGCTAAAGTTTGGTCAAAATCCTTAATCCAATTATTTTAGTCCTAAAACATTGTTGGGATGTGTCCTTCTCAAATCCATGTTATTTGTGGCAAACCGGATCAATCAAATCCAAGATCACATCTTCCACCTTATTTAAGGTGGGTCAATCTTACATATTATTATCAAGATGTTTTATTCTAGATTCATTCAATCACTTATATTTTTGATTGAGGGCATCATCCAATTATCAGTATCATTGAGCCTTCAAACATGTATTTTGACTTGGTTAGACAACAAGATGTTTTCTATTGTTTTTATTTTCCAATTTGTGTGTGTGTCTTATTGTTTTCTTGTTTGTTTACTTTTATTTTTGTTTCCTCAACTCATTTTATTGTGCCAATATGGTCATCATCATGGTAATCCATATCATATAGTTGTACTTTAGTACATTCATTGACATATGTTAGCATTATCATCATGGTTTTTATCATTGGTGCATTGTTGTCAATTATCTATTAGATCGAGGGCTAGTCTTTATGCACACTTTAGCCAAGACATAATGATGTTTTATATCATGGTTCATACCATCATGTGATACATCAAAAATAAATTATTAGAGATTTAATACCTGATGTCGAAGAAAAATTATTCTTGATTACCAATCTAAACACAAATAACTAAACAACATGGCTAATTTATATGTTACTCATGATACATATACAAATGAGTGTATAAAAAGAGTCATAATGATTTTATATAATGACTTATCCATAAAATTCAATCACATATTTTCATCATCATCAATTTTAATGTTTCCATATTCTTTCTTGATTCCTAGGAGAACTACATTGGATTGAGGTCCATTTGGACTATGTAGGAAATGCTCAGTTATGTTTAGTTTTTGGGGTTAGCTTAGCCACCATTATCTCATTATCCTTAAAAAATTATTATATTCTTACAATCCATTCACATAATTATTCTTCATCATTGTCTCATCACATTGGGCATATTGTGTGTTTGGGTTTTTGTGGCTTCATTATTTAAAAGGTTGTTGTACCATTTAGTACAACATGATCATATCATCATTAATCTATGAAACATGTTAAATCCTTTATCTATGATTTCCAAACAATCAATTAATTACCTAATCATCATTTTTTAAAATGAAAATCCATCCTACTAGGTTAAATAATTTAGACTGATCAACAATCAAATTCACCTTGTCAGGGAAAATCATTTAATTAATGATCGAATCCACCCTGTTAGGGAAAAAATTAATCAATAAAATCTCCTCTTTTTAGGGAAATTCAATCAATTTGTCTTCTTATAATTCTAGTCTCAAATATTTTTCCCTATTTGGGGAAAATCAAAGTGTGCAACTTGATTTGGGATAGATCATTCCCTAAGCCCACAGATTTTGCCCTATTTAAGGAAATTCAAAATGTGTCACTTGTTTTGGGATGCATCCTTCCTAATTAACCCCTCTTTAGGACCAATCATTTTTATACTCTTTCATCATTAGATATCAAAGCATTCAAGCATTACCTCAAGTGGGTTAACTGTATCCATGGGTTAATTTTTTCCATTCTTTATTCTTCCTCTCTTTTTCAAGAGCCAATCCATGCCCTTCATCCCCACATGACCTCTCAAGGGGGGATCATGGATAATTAATTATTTTTTCATCTAATTTTTCAAATTATTTTTAACGTATTTTTTATTCTTTAAAAATACATTTCTTCCTCTGTGTTTTTTAATGCCTTCTCAAATAGGGGCAAAATGTAGACACTTCATTGTCATGACTTACTTGAAATTGGAATTATTTAAACAATAATGAAAAAATATAGTAGGAAATCATCAATTGATCCAATTATTCACATAATTATTGATTTAATCTAAAGTTATAATGACACATCCCTGTTTGGAGCAATGCATCATGTTACAACATTTAATTCGACATCAGCATCCCAAATCAAATTAAACCTTTGTAAGTGTTATTACAAGACAAATAAATAAATATTTGATTGATAAAATAACATTGTAAAAGGCCACTATTCTTATAATTATTTATTAATCCTACCTAACTAGTCTAATATTCTTCTAATGAAAAATTCCATGGGTTTGGAATTATCTATTTTCTAAATACAAAAATTGAATTATTGCCTTGCCTAAGATGACATCATCATATCAAGTGTGAAATTAAGGATATTACTATCTTTTACACCACTCTTACACTCCTCTTACACACTCTTCTCTTAAACCCATCTTACACACTCTAATTAAGGGTCATGATATGAATTTATTACATTTATATGACATACTCCATCCCTTTTCTTCTACACCCCATCTTTATCATTTATGAGAATGGATGACTAATATTGGGCCCTTAATATTCATCTCAAGATGGATTGTCCAAAATCATTTTCTAACTCTAAAAATGAAAGGGTATTCACACACTTTCAACATAACCAGCCAGTGCAACGAAGCTCTGCCAAATCTTAAGTCCATGACTCAATAATTATTCAACATTTCCAATCAAAACACCAAGTAGGAAAAGGGTAAATAATACCCATACATATATTTGACATTAACAAAGATATATTGTCCTAAAATCTAAGCACAAGCCTCTTTTTAGATTGGATAGAAAGTGTATCTTTCAAGGAAGGTATAAACTTTATGTTTTGTCTTCTATTTGATTCCTCATTTGATTGT
Source organism: Torreya grandis (assembly GCA_037957365.1). Classification (NCBI taxonomy): domain Eukaryota; kingdom Viridiplantae; phylum Streptophyta; class Pinopsida; order Cupressales; family Taxaceae; genus Torreya; species Torreya grandis. The sequence goes on from JARHVA010002149.1 coordinate 2,318,547, forward strand.
CTTCTTCAAACCTAGTGAATAGGCTTAGGGTGTTAGTATCATGCAATTATTTTTTATGTGTATTCACTAAAAATGAAATAACCCTCTTTAGATTCATAATTTATAGAGCAAATGACATAAATGTGATAAAAATAAGTTGTACTACATTGAAGGAGCCAATAAATATGAGTAAGATGGTACAATCTCAAGTGAGGGTGAGGAAGAGATAGAGGAAGAAGTTGTATATTTATAACCTAATATAGAATATAATTCACTTTTTAGTATTAAAACTCCTCAAATCCTTTAGGTTGTTGGTTTACTCAAGATATAGAAGGTGATAATGTTGATTGACTTAGGGAGTAGACATAACTTTATCAATAGTAAGTTGGATGCTCATTTGATATGTTAAATTTTTTCTAGCTCCATAATTTCAAGTAATGATTACATAAGGTGGAAATATCAACTTTTATAGGAAATAACATAATATTAAGCTTTCTATGGGAGACTATAGGCTAGATTATCTTATTTTTTCTATTCCCATGGGTGGGATAGACATTGCTTTTGGGAGTCTAATGGCTCACAACCTTAGGCACCATAGACATTAATTTTAAATATATGTTCATGCACTTTAATTCTAAAGGTAGGAAATTTTAACTACATGTATTACAAGAAAAATATTAAAATTTGGTTAGTTCACATCAGATGACGAAGATTCTCAAAAATTGGTTGAAGGATTTATAACACAATTATTTTCCATAAAATTTTATCCAACAAAGGTGTTGATACATCATAATCCACCTATGATTATTTATTACCACTTGTAGACACAAATTTTTTTTCAAGCAAACACAAGTATTATGTCTTCTTGAGACTTTGTATTTAGAGGCTCTAGTGCTGAATCTAGATCCTATTGTCACATGTTGTCTTGGTTCTATTTCTCTTCTATTGTTATTTCAAACTAATGTTTCACTATATTTTTTTAGATGTAATTCTTCCATGACATACCTTTTTTGATTCATATGGATGTTTGGTCTTATTTTTGACTCATCTTAATGTATTCTTATTTTCAAACAAGACTATATTATTTGGAATACCATGCCCTACTATGTTGTTTGAAAGGGGAAATCTTGTCAAACACACATTCTATAATTTTTTTCAAAGCACATTTAATTTGGGTCTATTATTATTACCATTTTATCTTTATTTCAATCATTTGGTGCATTCATGGGTTTTTTTAATTAAACAATGGGAGTCTTATATTTATAGGGATATCTAAGGCATTTTACATCTAGCACTTATCTACCTAACAAAAAAAAAGTAAAATAAAATCATACTACATTTAGATCAACATCTACATGATTACTTGAAGTATAAATTATACATCTATATTACATGCTTGGAAAAAATGAGGTCTCAGTTGAAAAAGCATTTTACTTCATAATTGCATAATTGTAGTGACACATACATGATAGAAGGATAACTACATTGGCATGATGTCCCTATTTTTGGGGCTATGTAGGAAAACTTATTTCAAATAGGTTATGAAGCTAACTTGGCCATTCTAACTTCCAAATTTTTTCCCATTTTACATTTGATCTCCATTTGTTTTGTGTGCAATAATTTTATAGGGTGTTTAAAGAAGAGAAGGAAAAACACAAGATAAATTATATGATTGCACATACATGACAAGATAAAACACATCTACAAGCATAACCACATAAATCCTTAGCTTATTGTTTCATTATAAGAGTAATGAAAACAACAATGTGCCATAAGGATAAAATAGTAGGGCACCATGGTCTAGATCCACCGGTCTTGTCCTAGACAGGCACAATTACTACATCAATAGATATAAAATTACCTTAGTTAGCATTACATTCAACTACAGTAACCTAAAATATGTGTTATCCCAAAAAAATTAAGTTGTTTATCCCTTCATGTTATTTTTTAATTAAAACCCTAGTTTCTCATATCACATTCATTTGAAAGTAAATGTATATTTGAATGCTAATTTGGTTGTTCATCTACTTTACTCAATTATTTGTCTTATTAGATTAAAATTAAATTTAATCAAAATTTTGATAAAATGGATTGGTGAACCCATTTTATTTATTGAACATAGAAAAACCTAGATTTTGAACCCAGGTTTCTCTTTCTTAAATTTGTCCTTCTAGTGTTTCAAATTAAATTTTGATTTCCTTCATATGTTGGATTGTGTGTTAGAATTAATTTTTATCTATCATCTCATTCTTTTTTTAGCTTGTGGAAATTTAAAATGAATAACATGTAATCACTTCCTCCTTCTCCATTTGATGCATTATTAGGATTTCCTTACAATTATAATAAATAATGGACTAATTATCACAATTCTATGTTTGATAATAATAATGAACATGACTATGTGTATGATGATGATGATGACTATTTTTTTCATGATGATTATGAATAATATCATACAAATGATGATTAAAGTGTTAAGGTAACTAGTGTAAATGCATGTTACTCCCCTATTTATTCCATTATATCTTTACCAATTCAAGTGAAATAAAGTAATGATATAATTCAAAAGGAACCTATTATTTGTGATGCATTATTTGATAATATTCCTAGGCTATCATATACTCTTGCTACATATATTTTCAAAATCTAAACAATATAAAACACATAAGATTAACATTCCATTACATGAGGAAAATGACAATTGTATATCTCAAAACTCATATTATACTTATAGTAATGTTGCGTTTACATATGATAATGATATAACTAAGTAAAAAATGCACATGAATCCCCTACACTTTCACCTTGTGACACTAAAAATGTTTTTATTTAAAATGTTAATAATGAAGATAGTATTTGTTTCGAACGTGATGACACTCTAAACAAGGTAAACAATGAAATTGTTTCTCCTCTTAATGAAAATAATAATGTTTAAATTTCCAATATAAATATTGAAATTCAAGATTTAATTTATATTCCATGTGATGATATTTTGGATAAATTATAAAGTAAAAATATATCTCTTACACCCTCTTTTAGTGAAAATGAAAGTGTGTTTATTTCAAATGTTGAATCTACAAGTGAAAAATATTATGATAATGATGAAGATTGGAATAATGATGATTATTATGTGTATAGTGAAGGAAAAAATGTATCTAATAACCTAGTATTATTTCTTCTTTACCTCCTCCCACATTGATAATTATTGTGTTAGATAACAAATCAAATGTTAAACTACTTGATGATACTATGATTGCATCCCATGATTATGTTAGATTTTTTTCAAAATATAAAATATGTGAGCATGCTTATATTATTAATGAGAATAATTGTCTTCTTTATTCTATTTCATTATAATGTAATATGTTTTTATGAATTAATGATATTTTAAATATCAATGAATCTCCCAAACATACCATGTATTAAGAACAATTTATAACTAGACCTTAGTCTCCAATTTGAAATAGTGTGTCGATGGCCAAAGTTAATAATAAAATTCAATTATTAAATTAACTACTATGGGATCTTAACATGAATTTATAATAGGATATGTATTTCATGCATTCCATTGGTGCTTTAAAACATAAATAATGTAAACTTACATTGAAAAGTAAAACATGCCACTCTTGGATTGATTCAAATGTTATATATGGTAACTCCATACTACAACATATATTATATGCACCATTACTGCATGATTTCAAGATACCAACATTTTATAAGTTAAATGGACATGAAGATCCTTATTTACATATCAAAGCTTATATAAAAGAGATGAATTTTCAAAATGGTAATATGATACTATTGTAATTATTTCCGAAGAGTTTAGAGGATGATGCACTAAATTAGTTTCATCATTCACTACCTAGTGGATGTTTACATACATATGTTAAGTTAGAAGTAGTCTTTCATATGCACTTTATTAAGAATAAGGGTCCAAAAGTTACATATGAGTGATTAACATCGTTAAATTATGGTAAGTTAGAGCTAGTTTATAATTACATATTATGGTATAAGACACGTATGTAATAATTAATCCATAACACATATTTTGGATATGCCTCATATTTCCTCTTAAATAAAATTTTTGTATAAAAAATCTAAAGCATTTAAGCATATTTTTTGTGATACTAATACATTGGAAATAAATTGGGACTCATGCAACCAAATACAAAGTCATTTTGATATTGAGTTGTTATCACCGAAATTATCCAATCTTATTTAAGACTTGATCCAAGTTATTTTAAATAAAAATTTACATAGAAACCACGAGTTGATGTATGAAATAAAAGGAAAGAATCAACTTAAATTTTAGTTCTTCCATTTACAAAAGCATCTCATGGTACAAATAAACCCATAAAATTTGATTCATTTAGAGATAAACCTCATGACATTCTTGTGAAATTATTAGATAAGAGTATGATCAATCTTCCTCCCAATCATTACCATCCATGGAATAATTTTGAAAGAATCCAAAATAGGCCTTATTATAACTATCATCACATTAGTGGTCATTAAGATAATGATTTTTGTGCACTCAGAGACATAATTGACCAATATGTTGATAGAGGCATTATCATGTTTACTAATGGGACACCTAGATGTTCTTCTCCTTGTACTAAAAGATCACATTCTACCATGACTAAGTTATTCAAGGATGTTCCCATCGTCATGTTTCTAGAAATATACATGGAGAACATAATTATGAGAGATCCTTTGTATGACCAATTCAACAATAGTGGATGCCAGTGAAAACATTTAAGAGAACTTATATAAGTATTTGAATATAAGGAAATAATAATAAATGAATAATTAAAATAAAAAAATTGATAATATTTTTATGATATACTACACATATTCATACTACAATTATTCTGAACAAGTTAGTTCCATGATCAAAATATAATGATTCAAATATGACAAATACTCAATATAGTTCACAATTATTATTTCCTTTAGGATGGATAAATGATTACTCAGGTCTTAGACAATTTCTTACAATATTCTTAGATAAACATCACATTGATACAATACTAACATTCTAACATGTGAAATTAAATTAAATACATACATTTTAAAGTCTAATATGCCAAATCCATATAATCATTAAAAAAATAAATACACCAAAGTAAAAAATATCCATATATCTATAAAATTATCAAATAACACAATATTCCATAAATAGTTTCCATAATGAAATAAATAACAATCATTATATAATCAAAGCAAACTTCACATGACCCTCCTCATCCATATCTACATCATCTATATCTACTAATAGAGGAGACCTAGAACAATAAGCCCTAAGATCACCTTGTGTCCTAGATCATGAACTCTCTCTTCTCTCTCGATCCTTATACAAAACCAATCATGACTTAATATTGATATGCTCTCTTTTTAATCGTACATACTCATTAAACAATATAGGACCTAACAGTCGAATCTGGTGGAAGCATTTGAAGTCTCACCACCTTCACCCTCAAATAGTATCTCTCTCTAATAAATTGAATATATGCATCAATAACAATCATAGATAGATCAGATAAGGGTGCATGAGAATTGGTAACTACTATGTTCCACTCAATAATACCACCATCTATGACATCTTTAGGAACATACTTTGTTAGCTCTCATAGTTTACACTCAATCATCATCACCTAATTATCCTCATCACCTATATATACATAAAAAGGAAATAAATTAGTTATTATTTCATAAAAAATAAAAAAATAACCCAAATTACAATAATAAACTAACTCAAACATCCCATACCCCCAATAACCCTCATAGGTTATTGGTCTAACACATCATCAACAACTCCATCTCCTCTAACTGGGAATAATCGTGCACACATGTGATCTATCCACTATGTGGTATAGGCATATGTAAATACAACATTATCTACATAAAAAATATCTATAACATGATCCATCTCATCATAGTAATGGAGGAAATATCTATCACAAATGGCCTACCCATATAACTTGGTCTCACTCAAGCTCAAACACTCTTTTCCCATACCCATGAATCTGGGGGCACATCGTGCCACACCCTTAACTACCATGTAACTCTATAATATCAAAAGTGTTAAAATACATTTAAACACTAATAATAGTACCCAAAAAACAAAAGTATATGATTCAAATATGCACCATCCTCTAATCACCCATCGAATCCTTTATATGGTTGTCTAATCATAAAATCTACGGTTAACTCATAATTATCCTCCTATATCCCATAATGATCTAATGTTGTACATGGCCTCTATTATTAGATATCCATGCATACACCTATGGGTGTACACAATAGTTATGTAACATCCCCATAGATTGAATAACAATGATATGCTCGTATACCTAATAATGAAGTAATGTGGTTGACCTAGTCCCACCACTAAAGTTTTCATGTGTAAATCTATAAATATCCTGATATAAGTGTGTCATCATGGTCTAACCCCAAGAATACATGATCATAAGATATTATATATATTAGATGATGGTATGAATCCTATATGAGATGGAGACACCACCAACATCCATTGCTAAAAAATGTTGAGTTGTGGAGCTAAAAGCTTCACTGTTAAGCTCTTGTGGAGGTTACTGGGCTTAACCAGTAACCAACATCAGTTAACAGGTAACCAACATCAAAAGTATCACTAACATCAGTCAGGCGTGGATCAGGATTGATCGACATCGGTCAAGGATCGATCGACGTCGGTCATATGCAGACCGACAGTGACCGACATTGATCACCTATGTGCGTGCGTGTTTGCATGTGTTTCTAGAATTAGATTTGGTCTAATTTTAGGAGGACCAAGTGTTTTCATGTAAATACTTATTTTAGTCTTGAGTCTGTGTTTCTAATTATTGTATGCCTTGGATCTTATTTAAGAGACCCATGGGGCATGTATTGTAATTAAGCAAGGAAATAACAACTCGATTATTGAGTTGATTGTAATTGATTGTGAGAGAGAGAGAGAACTCTTGAGAGAAATACTGTACACCCAAGAGGTGTGTGAAGAATGAGATTTCTTCATTGTATTCTGGAAGAGTTTAATACGAGATTGGTTGTTTCTTGTATCTCCTATTATTTGCTATTTCGTATTTCTAGTTACTTATTACTTCTGGTTCAATTCCGTGTTTAGTTGCTTATACAAAAGTAATCAATTGTACTCCAAGTTCCTAACAAGTGGTATTAGAGCCAAGTTAGTGATTGTTGATTACAGGTTCACTCACAGGGGTTTTTGATTGAGTGGGAGCAAAACAATGGCAGAAGAAAGTAAGCTAAGAATGGAGAAATTCAATGGCAAGAATTATCAATTATGGAGGATGTAGATAGAAGATTATTTGTATCAGAAAGATCTATTTTTACCATTGGGTGGAGTTTCAAGTAAGCCCACAGATATGCAAAATGAAGAATGGAATGTTCTTGATAGAAAGGCTCTTGGATCTATAAGGTTGAGCCTGGCATCTTTTGTGATTTCTAACTTATCACAGGCAAAGACAACAGTAGAGTTAATGGATACTCTAGCAAAATTATATGAAAAACCCTCATCTTCAAATAAGGTATATTTTATGAAGCAAATATTTAGTTTGCAAATGTAGGAAGGTGGATCTGTATATAGTCATCTTAATGATTTCCATGAAATTGTAAATCAGCTAAATTCAGTCAAAATAGTTTTTGATGATGAAATTAAGGCTCTCTTAATCTTATGCTCTTTACCTGAAAGCTGGCACAACTTGGTAATGGTGGTAAGTAATACTGCATCTGCTTCAAATATCTTGAAAGTTGATGATGTTATTAGTGTAATCTTGAATGAAGAAATTTGTAAGAAAAACACATGGGAGACATCAGGTAATGATTTAAGTATTGAAAGCAGGGGAAGGCAAAGAGAGAAGGGCAAGCAAAGGAAATCAAGGTCAAAGATGGGAAGGAGATCCAAATCTAGAAATGGAGGTATAATCTGTTGGAATTGTGGAAAGAAAGGACATGCAAAGAAAGACTGCTGGTTGAAGGATAACAAAGAAAATCAGCAAGAAGGTAATAAGGAAGCAAATGTTGCAGGTATTATTGCATAAGATGATCTTATATTTTTTTTGGATAGTCAAGTAGAATCATGGGTTTTAGATTTTGGTGCTTCTTTCCATGCAACCCAAAATATATAATTTTTCAATGATTATGTCCATGGAGACTTTGGAAAAGTTTATTTAGGGAATGGTGAGCCTTGTCAAATTGTTGGCAAAGGAAAAGTGCAGCTGAAATTGTAGAATGGAAACACATGGGTGTTGAAAGATGTCATGCATGTACCCATCTTGAAGAGGAATATGATTTCTAAAAGAAAGTTGGGTGATGAGGGTTGCATAGTAACTCTCACAGCTAAATATTGGAAAGTTTCCAAGGGTACACTTGTATTAGCAAGAGGTAAGAGAGTAGGTACACTTTATCTATCTACTTGTGTTACTGATTATTCTCCTTCTATTTTATCTACTTCAGATGTAGATGCAAAGATGTGGCACTATAGGCTTGGTCACATGAGTGAGAAGGGAATGCATGTTCTTAAGTCAAAAGGTAATCTTTCAGATTTGAAAAGCATAGATCTAGATTTCTGTGAGCATTGTGTTTTTGGAAAATAGAAGAAAGTAAGGTTTCTCAAGATTGGGTCAACAAAGAAGAAGCACATGTTGGAGCTTGTTCACATAGACGTGTGGGGACCAACTCAGGTAGCTTCTATTGGAGGATCACATTATTATGTTTCTTTCATTGATGATGCTACAAGAAAGGTATGGGTTTATTGCATAAAGAGGAAATCTGATGTTTTTGACACATTTAAGAAATGGAAAGCTTTAGTTGAGAATGAAATAGGTTTGAGATTGAAGTGCCTTAGATCTGACAATGGTGGTGAGTACTACAGGAATAAATTCAATAATTACTATTTTATGAGTGGAATATGCAGGGAAAGGATGGTTCCAAGGACACCTCAGCAAAATGGAGTTGCTGAAAGGATGAATAGAATAATAATGGAGCGTGCACGGAGTATGAGATTGCATGTTGGTTTGCCCTTAAAGTTTTGGGTAGAAGCTGTAGATATTGCATTTTACCTGATTAACAAAGGACCTTTTACTGCTCTAGATGGTGGAATTCTAGAAGAGGCTTGGATATGTAAAAAGGTAGATCTTTCAATTCTTAGAGTTTTTGGTTTTGAAGCTTTTGTGCACGTTGATAAAGAAAATAGAAAGAAGCTAGATGTTAAATCTATGCAATGCACTTTCATTGGTTATGGTTTTGGAGATTTCAGATTCTGGTTGTGAAATTTAGAAACTAACAAAATTATTAGAAGCCGTGATGTAGTTTTCAATGAGAAGGTGATGTATAGTGATTAGCTCAAGAGGCTAAATATTCTAAGCAGGGCAATGTTGATTTGGATGAGGTTATGATCCAAAATGAGCTCATGGGTAAAAATCATCAGTCACAAGAAAACATAGGAACCGATGTCAATCAGATAGTAATCGATGTTGATTAGATAGGGACTGATATCGGTCAGGTAGAACCAACGTTGGTCAGGTCTAAACAGAGAGATGACTGAGATCGATCACTGACAGAATGAAATTTGGGCAGATAGCAAGCTATGAATGAGTCTCAAATGCCCATAAGGAGGATTGTAAGGGTAAGTAAACCTCTAATTCATTATTCCCCTTCTTTATATTAAGTGTTGCTCACTGATGGTGGAAAACTAGAAAGTTTTGATGAGGCAATATAGGTAGAATCCAGGAAACAGTGGGAGGATGACATGAATGAGGAAATTGATTCCTTGAAAGAGAACCAAACATGGGATTTGGTTGAGTTGCCAGCTAGAAAGAAAGCACTAAAAAACAAATAGGTATATAGGTTAAAGGAAGGAGAGAATGGACAGATGAGACATAAGGCCAGGTTGGTAGTAAAGAGATTTGCACAGAAACTAGGTATTGATTTTGGTGAATTTTTTTCTCCTATAGTAAAAATGACTTCTATTCGGACTATATTGTCTTTAGTTGTTATTGAGGATTTGCATCTTGAGTAGCTTGATGTTAAGACAATGTTTCTTCATGGAGATTTGGATGAAGAGATATATATGGATCAGCCGGAAGGTTTTGAGGTCAAAGGTAAGGAGAAACTTGTGTGCAGGTTGAAGAAAAGCTTATATGGTCTTAAGCAAGCTCTAAGACAATGGTATTTGAGATTTGACAGGTTTATGACAGAGCATGGCTTTAGTAAATGTCAATCTGACCCTTGTGTTTATTTTACCAAATTGGATAATGGTCATTATATTATCCTATTATTGTATGTAGATGATATGCTTGTTGCAGGTTCACGCATGCAAGAAATTACTGAGCTAAAGGTAAAATTAGCTCACACATTTGCCATGAAGGATTTAGGAGTATCAAAGAAAATCCTTGGCATGAGTATTAAGAGAGATAGAAAAAATCACAGGTTGATTTTGTCTCAAGAGGATTATGTGAATAAGGTGTTGGAGAGGTTCTATATGTAGGATGCAAAACCGGTAAGCACACCTATGGCTAGACACTTCAAGATGAGCAAAGAATAGTGTCCTAAATCACATGATGAGGTTGAGTACATGAGTAGAGTTCCATATGCTTTAGTAGTTGGGAACTTGATGTATGTAATGGTATGTACCAGACCTGATATTGCCCAAGTAGTGGGAGTTGTCAGCAAGTTTATGACCAATCCAAGAAAGGAACACTGGAAAGTAGTTCAGTGGATTCTCAGATATCTGAGAGGGACCAGCAACAGGTATTTATGCTATGCAGGGTCAAACACTTCTCTACATGGGTATGTAGATTCGGATATGGCAGGTGACTTAGATGGTAGGAGAAACACCACAGGATATGTGTTCACTATTGGTGGAACGGTGGTTAGTTGGATTTCAAAGTTACAGAAGGTTGTTGCCCTGTCTGCTATAGAGGCAGAATACATTGCAGTCACAGAAGCTAGCAAGAAAATGATATGGATGACTCGGTTCATGGAAGAGTTGGGAAAGGAGCAAGAGAGTTGCAGACTGTACAATGATAGTCAAAGTGTAATTCATTTGGCAAAGAATTCAACCTTTCATTCAAGAACCAAACATATACAGCTAAGGTACCACTTCATTAGATAGGTATTGGAGGATGGACAATTGAAGCTGGAAAAGATCCATACGGATAAGAACCCTGCATATATGTTAACAAAGCTGGTAACAAAGGATAAGTTGAATCTTCATTCAACTTTTGTTGGTCTTCAAGATTGAACTTGAAGAGGGAGAAACAAGCCAGAGAAACAAGACAGAGGATGTTGCTGCATAGGTATAGGTGTAGCTGTTTATCTCCAAGTGGGAGATTGTTGAGTTGTGGAGCTAAAAGCTTCACTATTAAGCTCTTGTGGAGGTTACTGGGCTTAACCAATAACTGACATTGGTTAACAGGTAATTGGCATCGGCAGTATCATTGACATCGATCAGGCATGGATCAGGATCGACTGACATCGGTCAGGGATTGGTTGACATCAGTCATATGTAGACCTACAGTGATCGGCATTGGTCCCCTATGTGCGTGCGTGTTTGCATGTGTTTCTAGAATTAGATTTGGTCTAATTTTAGGAGGACCGAGTGTTTGCATGTAAAGACTTATTTTAGTCTTGAGTATGTGTTTCTAATTATTGTATGCCTTGGATCCTATTTAAGAGACCCATGGGGCATGTATTGTAATTAAGCAAAGGAATAACAACTCGGTTATTGAGTTGATTGTAATTGATTATGAGAGAGAGAGAACTCTTGAGAGAAATAGTATACACCCAAGAGGTGTGGGAAGAGTGAGATTTATTCATTGTATTTTGGAAGAGTTTAATACAAAATTGGTTGTTTCTTGTATCTCCTATTATTTTCTATTTCATATTTCTAGTTACTTATTACTTCTGGTTCAATTCCATGTTTAGTTGCTTATACAAAAGTAATCAATTATACTCCAAGTTCCTAACAAGAATAATGATAAACTCCTGTCCACATGAAATAACAAATAAAATAATCTCAAAAAGAATAAAATATAAACCCCCACCTCATTAATGATTCCCATGAGGTCTACCTATAAATTATCCACATGAAATATTGTTGGGGTCTGGCTTTGTATTATCCTGTAACACTACCCTTTTGTCAATAACTAGTAACCTCAATATCTGCCATACAACCTCTAGAGTAATTGTTATCTCACCCAGAGGTAATCATAATGTACAAGTATCTATATTCCATAATTAATCTAATGCACTCATCATTAGAGCATCATAAACATCATGGTCAACCATATAACATAACTCATGCCTACCCTCTCAATGATAAACCTCTTATTGTTGGATACTAGGAGGGTACAAACAATCTCCATCATCTAACTTCGTCAGAACTCCCTATAACAAATATCCTCCTAAAAAAATAAAAAGAACACAAGGAACATAAAGTTCAATTAGAAACAACTGATTCTTAGCCTTAGAGAATTTAAATTCAGCATAAATATGTTTATTTTGAAATCAGAACAAAATAGGACAAGGTCACACCCTATTGGAATGTAATATGAGATATGACTACTGAAATTCAGACACATCTGCATTATATCTAGACATAACCAACTTGAAAAGGATAAGGCCATGATAAATAAAATAAAAACTAAAATACAAATAAAATAAAATTGAAACTACCCTATATTGATTTTTATTAAATGCAAAGGTTTGGTTTTAACACTTACCAATTTAACATCCTCATCTTCTTGAATAAGTGCCTCTACCTCCTCAAATAGCTACAATAAATAACTCTCTTATGTGGATTTTTTTCAACTCAGACCTCAAAGTTTACTATTTAAAAAAGTTTAAATGAATTGAAACTTTTGACAATTTCAAATTATATATGCATTTATACCTATGCCATACTCCTAAAGTATTAGTCAACCCTATCAAAATCTAGGGTTACTCAAACTAAACTATCATTATCTTGCAAAACATAATTTTGTTTCAAAAAAGGTTTATTCCATGTGGAAGATGGTCAATAATTTATTCATTTTGCATATATCCCAATCTCACGTGAAATTTTTCATCCTCTTGATAACTTATATTGTGATTTTACATAGCAATCCCTACCTTGTTATGTCTATTGGAATTAATTCAACTCTAACTATACTAATAAAATTGCTAATAAACATTATAAAAACACAATTAATATCATTACATAAGACACATCATATTTTAATTTTGGTTTGATCATTTTATATAGTTTCATCCCTCTCATCGAAAGGAGGCATACACAAACACTATTTATATAAACTCAAATACATGAGGAAATTAGCTCAGTACATACTACATGTTAGGAGTGGACTCTGATTACATTTCAAACTACTCAACACATTTCAATTATGGTTCACACAATGATTCAATAAATAGTTTTTGCTTAGTATATTATAGTTTAAAAAGATGATATATTATATATTATACACAATTTTTACATAGTGGGACACAGGGATTTGAAAGAATGACATAATACTCATAAAATGTTTAGTTTTTTTCATATCCTTGGAAGGGTTTTGATATTTTAAGACAGTTCTGCTCCATTTAAAATATATTATAAGAGACTATTATCAAAATATGGTGCTATTGTATAGATTCATGTGAATAGTTGTTTCATGTTGCTACTGGTTATCATAGTTTTCTACAATACTTTCTTAGACACACAAAAAAATACTCAGTTTTGATAAATGACACTAGAAATAAGGCATGTGCATAACACATGTTTACATTGATCATAGTTTGATTCTATTTTTATACATGTTTTAAAAATGAGGGCATGTACATTGTATATGTCTGCATAAACATATAACTATTATTAATAATTAAATTATTTAATCAAATTATATAATTCACTATGCTCAGTTATTAGATTTGGGACATGGTGCATGGCACATGGTCTCAATCTCTTAGTTTTGTACTAGACTCTCAAGAAGGAATGGAAATTCATGTCATTTTATATGATATTTAACTATATTTAGTTTAAGATTATATTTACACAAGTTTTACACTAGTTTTACACCAATTTTACACCAAATTTGCACAAGAATCAATCTTATAGCTGTTTACAATAGTTAGTTCAATTTTTTTGCATCAATACCCATTACATTGAGTTGTGTGGGCCTAAGGTTAAACAAAGTTTGACTTCTAGGCACACTCTATCCATAAAATATCAGCGGAAATCATAGCTTGGCTCCTCATACCATGTAAACCCTTTAGTCCTTTAATATTGATCCTTTATTCAATATTTTAATAATCTTCTTGTGCACACAAACTACTCAGTTATGAGGAATAGAGTCTACAAGTGTTTTCTTGAAGGTCTCTAGTATCATTAAGGGTTTCATGCCTTGATCAGGGTTATTATAGGTTTATGAAAACAAAAATCACTACTTGGATAATATTCTCATGCACATAAACACCTCTATTTACTCAAAAATAGAATTAACTGTCAATTTACTAAATGCAAATATAGTTTGCAGAGTCTTTCTTTTGTTTAAAGGCCCTTGAGATGTCAAATGATTCTCAAATCCCATGAATAATTGAATAGGAATTGTACCAACATTACAATCACTTTAAAATTTCCAACCAATCATCTTGACCCTAACTTTAACCCTTTACCAAGTTTTATGTTCTGATTAACTGTGCATGCACACTCCTCAAGTATATATTGCTACTGAAAGGTTTAGATCTCAAAAGGGATCGATAAACAATGGTTAAATGTTACCAAAGATTAATAACCACTTATAATATGCATTGAAACTTGTAACCACATCTTTGGGACTTCTTTCACACCTTTCTAGAATACCCTGTACATGGACTATTCGAGAATACATGTTTTCAATAGATTGTATTGTTTACTCTACAAAGTGTAATGAGAGAAATGACTATATATATTATATAACTAGATTCTATAAACATAATAAAGACTCAAAAATCTATAAAAATTCCAAAACAAATCACAGTCACATGTTCCTTTATTGAGCATTCAATAAGAAACACTATCAACATTTGTGCATGTACAAAAAAATAGGGCTATATGACTTTCACCAACATCTTGAGAGATTCCATTCATTTTCCTTGGGTCTAACACTCTTTTTCCTTATAATCAATGGTTAAAAGTGAATTGGAAACCAAAATTAGCATGTTTTATATCTAATGTAACTACCTAAAACTACTTTTCCAATGGTCATTAGAAGAACATTTGTACCTTGGCAAATCCATCAAGGTTGTTTGTTCATACAAGATGACCCTTTTTGGTCCATGGTATAATCCATGGGATATTTATTATTATTTCCTAACTATTTTCCACTTCCAAAACTTATAGACTACTTCCTACATTACCCTTACAAGACCAAATGATTTAAAAATTCAAATATGATAAAAAGACAAGAAAATTCTAATTTAAATTTCTAGCCTATTCTGTCACCTCTAGACCCTTGGAAACCATTCCAAGGGTCTAATAAGACTCCTAACACATGTTAATCAATATAAACATGTTATTTTTCTACAAATGACTAGACACACCAAAATGGCTTGAGCAAACATCTTTTTGAGTCATCCAAAATGGATGCTCTTGCATCATCTTGTTTCTCATTCATTTTAATGTCTTCTTTTTTTATACAAGACTGTCCTATTTGGACTACCATTCTCTACTATGTTTTTTTATAGAGGTGGTCTTCTAACACACATTTAAGAACTTTTTCCAAATCACATTTCACTTGGATCTCTTTTTATGATCATTTCATGTGTCAATGGGATTTCTTAAATTCAAAATTGGGAGTCTTCTATTCATAGGCTTCTTTAAGGAAATTTACATCTAACATTTATCTAACTTGTAAAGTCACAATAAAATAAAAACATATTATAATTAACTCAACATCTATATAATTACTTGATGTTGACATTATACATCTAGATTTCATGTTTGGACTAAATAAAGGCCTAGGCAAAAGATAATTTAGATGCATAGTTGTATATGATTCCAATCACAAACACATGGTAGATGGATAACAACATAGACCTGAGGTCCCTATTTTTTGGGCTATGTAGGCAGTGCTTAGTTCAAAGAGGTTTTGAGACCAACTCAACCATTCCCACTCCACAGTTTCCCCCCTATTTACATCTGATCTCTATTTTTTTTATGTGAAGGAGTTTTCTAAGGTTTTTGCATAAGATAAGGTGAAACATAGGATGAATTATATGATTCCACATCCATAATAGTTTGAAACACACATAGAGGTAGATCTGCATAGATAATCAGTTTACAAATTCATCGTAGGAACATCCCAAACAAAAGCACACCATTATAAAAACATAGTAGGGTGCCACAACCCAAATCCTCTAGTCTTATCCTAAGTAGTTAAAATAACTACATCAAAATATATAAAATTACCCTAATTATCCTTACAATCAACCATAATCACCTATAGTCTATGTTATCCAAAAATAGATAAGTTTCTCATCCCTCCATATGAGTTTTAAATCAAAACCCTAATATTTGATATCACATTTGTTTGAAAGTATATGTGGATTTGAATGCTTATTTCATTATTCATCTACTTTACTTAGTTTTTTGTCTTACTTGATTAAAATTATATTTAATTACAAATTTGATAAAACACCATCCAACTATTTTTGGTGTCATGTCAAAAGGATTACCACCAAGAAGAGAACATGATCATGCAATTCAACTGCTCCCAAGGAATCAAACATCAAATGTCAGACAATACAAGTATCCACATGCCCAAAAGAGTGAATTTGAAAATATGGTTCATGAAATGATAGAGGTAGGTATTATCATACATAGCCAAAGTGAATGTTTGTCTTCATTAGTCATAGTGTGTAATAAGGATGCCAATTTGAGGATGTGCCCACACTATAAAGAACTCAAAAAATACACCATCAAATATAAGTTCCCTATTTTAATAATTGATGATTTCCTACATGAGCAACATGGTGTTGTTTATTTTAAAAATTATATCTTTATTTTTCATACCATTCAATTTGGATTAGTGATGTGGATATCCATAAAATAACTTTCATAACTCATGAAGGCCATTATGAGTTATTGGACATACCTTTTGGTCTCACAAAAGCACCATATACATTTGAAAGTTTAATGAATACTACTTTTAGGTATTTTTTGAAGAAATTTTTGTTGGTGTTTTTTGATGACATCTTAATATACAATAAAACTTGGTAAGGACATTTTCAGTATGTGAAACATGTATTATTGATTTTGGAACAAAATAAAATTTATGAAAAACATTCAAAATTTGATTTTAGTGTTATAGGTGGAGTATTTTGGTCATATTATTTCAGATGTCAAAGTAAAACTTAAGAATATTAAAACTATGATGGATTGGAAGGTTTCAAAAACCCTAAAAAATCTCTTAGAATATTTGGGGCTAACTAGTTGCTATCATAGATTTGTGAAAAAATATGGAAACATAGAAAATACACTTATGGATTTGTTGAAGGACTCCTTCCATTGCAACTAAATAACTACCAAGTCTCTCAGAAGTTGAATGAGGCTATGTGCACCAATCCATTTTTGGCTACTCCTTATTTTTCAAAAAAAAATTTGTTGAATGTGATGCATCAAGAAATGGAATGAGGGTAATAATCATGCAAGAAGGAAGACCCACTACATTTGAGAGTCATCAACTCAAGGGTAAAAAAATATGAAGAAAATCTATGAAGAAATATGCTAGTTAATATTCATGTAGTCAAGCAATGGAGACCTTACTAATGGGTAGACACTTTAAGGTAAATATTTATCATGATAGTCTAGGATATTTATTTAGAACAATGATTGTCATTTGAAGAAAAAAAAATGGGTGACTAAAGAATTGGGATATGAATTTTTAATCATATATAATAAAAGAAAAGAGAATGTAGTAGAAGGTGCTTAATCCAGGAAGGATGAAACCACTTAGGCATTTTTACATGTAATGACCATTTGGAAGACAGGTTGGTTGGAAGAGGTAAGATTAGAATGTGAGAATGACAAAGATACACATGTTCTAATTCAGAATATCCAAAAAAATTCTAGTGATTTTGAAAAACTTGATTGGAAATGGAATGCATTATTGTATTAATATCAATTATACCTATGTAAAAATTAATATTTAATAAGGGGCACTTATGATTTTTGGAAACCTATCATAGAATCAATAAAGATTTCTTTTAGGAAGGACTCAAGTGGGATATATATAAATTTGTGACTAAATGTAATGTGTCAATAAAATAAGGGTGAAACAATTAAGGCACCAAATATTTTTTTGCCTTTATCCATTCTTAACCAAAGGCAAGAGGATTTTTCCATGGATTTCATTATAGGGTTGTCGATGTTTGAAAGTAAAAATCTCATCATGGAATTTTATATAGGCTAAAAAAATATGCTCATTTTTCTCCTTGTAACAAACATTTTTAGCTAGTATGGTAGCTATTGATTTTTGGGATATAGTTCTAAAGTAACATGGTACTCACAAGATCATTTTAAGTGATCATGATCCCATATTTTATAGTAATGTTTGGATTAATTTATGATCATGTTTGTGAAGAAATATTATGCAATATAATATGAATGCAATGCTTTAGACATGAGATTAATAAGTGAAGAGTATACATATCAACAAAACATAACACACAAAATTAGGTGTAGAAACCTCCAATAGAGGTAACAAATCCACAATAATTGATATTCAATAATCGGTAAATTATATCACCCCAATATAAATATCTTCTTTTTCTCATTTCTCAAACAATATTCACAAAGCCTTTCAAAATATTTACGACACATAAATATGAATTTACCGATTCATGATATTTTAAAATAGGGGTAAAACCGTATTTGTAGTGAAATGTGAAAGGAGGTGACCATTATAACCAATAGGTCCAACCATCGTGAAAGTCATTTAAATTATTGGTAAGTATTAAACAAATATAACTTTATTATTTATTTTTATGAGGTTTTCAACTTGTGTCAATAAATAATATATTATTATTATTTAATTAATTACCAAGGTAAGCTATGGGTCAATAAATCCCACCTAGACATTAAATTCTCTAACAATCCCCCTTAATGTTATCCGGAGATAAAAGTCATAGTCACCTTAAAAAAAGAACTATACTATAAACAAATTTGAAGGATTTAAAAACCTTCATCATGCCAAAGTCACCTTTTGAAATAAAATGAATTATAATCCATAAAATATTCAAGGTAAGTTTTAGGATAGCATGATCATGATACTAAATCTCATAAGTTCTCATGAATAATCAACTAAACATATTTTGATCATTTTATAACATAAGGACCTCCATTAAAAATTATGCTTTTAAATATTGGTGTACAAAATTAAAATTTTCACACAAAGTTTACTCAAATCACATAATTTCCACATGAGGTTCACAAAGCTTTACAATGAAAATAATTAGAGAGAAGAAGAAGAACACATGGTCATTAGGAAATGACATTGTCATTGACACTCCCCCTCAATGGTAACACTGAGAGGTCCAACATTAGATGAAACTGATAGAATTTGGTAGTACCAAGTGGTTTTGTGAATATATCTACCACTTGTTCATCTATAAGATATAATTGTCTATCAATATCACCATTGAAGACTTTCTCTTAAATAAAATGGGCATGAACTTCAATATGTTTAGTTCATTGGTGCTACACTATATTTTTCATTAGAGCTATAAAACTTTGGTTATCACAATAAATGATGGTATTGTGATAAACTTCAAAATGAAGTTAAACCAACAAAATTCACAACCACATGGCTTCTTTATCAACTTTCATAACACTTATGTACTCTGCTTCAGTAGATGAGATATAGATAGTAGGTTACTTTTTATCGCTCTAAGTGATAACACCTACACCAAACATAAACACATATGCAAAAGTAGATTTATGATTTATAGTATCATTAATATGGTCAACATCATAATAACCATATAATTTAGTATTATTAATGAAAGAATAAAATAAACTAAAATTAATTTTTTTTTGATATAATGAAAAATATGTTTAATTAATTTTCAATGAAACAAATATGGATCTTGCATAAATATAGAAGTAACACCAACAATATATGAAGTATTTGTCTTAGTAATGGTTAGATAAATAAAGCCACCAATAAGCTATCTATACAAAATAGGGTTAGATTTCTCACTTTTAGGTTTTGGATCAAGTTTTACACTAACTTCAATAGGAGTAGATGTAAATTTACAATAAAGCACATTAAACTTAACAAGAAGATTATGTGCATACTCATATTGTGATACAATAATAGAATGTTTATCTTAAAATATAGCCATACCTTAAAAATTATATAGAATGCTTAAATCAATCATTTCAAATATTTGACTTATTTTATTTTTATATTTATAAATTAAATTAGTTATATATCTAGTAATTAAAATATCATCAACATATAAAACAAGTAAGATAACATGATCATTCTCAAGTTTAACAAAAAGATCATTATTAGAATAACATTTAGATAAACTTAGTAATTTGAAAAAATTAGTAATTTTAGAGTACCAAGATCAAAGAGGTTGTTTTAAACCATAAAAGGATTTATTTAGCTTACACACATAATGTTATCTTTTAGGATTAGTGAAACATTTAGGTTTAATCATATAAATTTCCTCTTATAAATCACCATTTAGAAATGCATTCTTGACATCCATTTGGTGGATAACCCAACCATTTTAGGCTGTAAGAGAAATAAGTAATCTAACATCACTCATTTTTATACAAGAGCAAAGCTTTCAATTTATCCAATAATGGGTTTTTGAGTAAACCCACGATCAACTAATCTGGGTTTAAACTTGTCAATTTTACCAATTGAATTATATTTGATTTTATAAATCCACTTACAATTAACAATATGTCTTTTAGACAGAGGCGGGACATTATTCTAAGTCTAATTTTTAATTTAGGCATTGAAATCATCTTACATACCATTATTCCATCTATGATATTGAATGGATTCCTCAAAATATTGAGGTTCACATTCATACATAGTCATTAAGGCATAAAAAAATGGTAACTCCTAATTAATTTATTAAGATAATCAACATTAGAAGATTGGATTAGGGATTCTACCTATTTAGGTCTTTTAATTTGAATATGAAATTTAGGGGGTTACTTGGACTCTAAGTTATCCAAACATAGATCAACTTCCTCTAGGTCATATGTTTTTTCATAAGGAGAAACAAGGAGCTATGTTCATCAAAAGAAAAACATTAAGGAGGTTCCCCAAAAGGCTCACAAAAATATTTTTCAAGAATAAGGATATTCTTGTTCTCAATGATATGTCTTTTAGATAGATCATATACTTTTATACCTTTAGTCTTACCTCCATAACTTAGTAAAATATAAGAATAGGAGGTAGGATTAAGCTTCTTTTGTTTAACTTTAGGAATAAAGATGGAAGCAAAGCTACTAAAGATCCTAAGATTAGTCACATTGGGTTTATTTTTAGAGAAAATTTATAAGAGAGTAAAAAGATAAAAATATTTGGTAGGAATCCTATTCAAAATATGCACAACAGTATTCATGGCTTCGGCTCATAAGAACTTAGGAACATTTACATAATGCAACATTGTTCTAGACATTTCTATAATGACATGGTTTTTTATTTTTAGAAATACCATTTTTCTAAGGGGAATAGGGATTTGTTAATTCTTTTTGAATGCCATAAATAATGCAAAAAGAATCAAACTCTTTACTAATGTATTCATCACCATTATTAGATCTTAATCTCTTAATAGAAAAACTAGAATCATTTTCAATAATATTTTTAAATTCTTTGAATTTAGACAACACTTCTAATTTATTTTTAATGAAATATGACCAGATCATTATAGTATAATAATATATAAAACTAATATCATTCAAGGAACCATTAAGAGATAAATATTAAAGAGGTCTTGCAAAATCACTATGAATTAATTCTAAAGGATGAAAGGAATTTACATCACGATTCTTGTGAAAGGGATTAGTATGTTGCTTACCATGTAAAAAACTTTCACAAGTTTCATGATGGGAAGGAATAGAAGGTAAAACAAAAATAATAATATGATAATACATATTACGTAAACTTTTAAAATTAATATTTCCTAATATTTTATGCCATAATTGAAATTCATTCTTACTATGCAATAAAAGTAAACATGCAGAAGTAGTAAAAATGTATAATCCATTATTTGAACACCTTCAACAATCAGAGAACCAAATTGATTTATAATGGACTAGATATATTTAAACACAATTACAATAAAATTATCATTCATAATTTTAGAATAAGATATAAATTTTTTCTTAAACTTAGGTACATATAAAACATCATTAATAACAATATTTGTAAATGTTGCATTTCCTTACATAGTTCTAAAAATGAATTATCTTATATATATATATATATATCATAAAAAATATTAGACAAGAAATTCATATGGTGTGAATTACCGCTATTTATAATCCATTCATTCTCATTTGAAGGAAATAAAGTAGCATATAAAGTAATAGCATTAGAGATTTGGGCTTGATTGTTATTCTGATTAGGGTTTTGATTCTTCTATTAATTTTGATTAGATTTATTCCATTTTTTATTTTTATAATATTTATTATTATCTCCATCTTTATTTTTATAACACGTTTCTTTTTATGATAAAATTTACCACATAGATTTTAATTCTCATTAAACTTAGGTTTATGATTTTTATTACCAGATCTCTTGTTCCTATTTTTGCCTTTAGTAGAATTAGGGTTAGGTTTTTGGTTTATATTATTATCAAATATAGGGTTGAGAGTGAGAAGTTATTAAGTGTAATTCTCTTTAGAATCATAATTAGACATCACTTGCTCTTCTTGAATCAACATAGTTGATATAGTGAGGTCTTGGATATCTTGCTCTATTTGGAACTTTGAAATGGGAATTGAGATAAAATTACAATTTTTTCATGAATGTTAAGCTGAATAATAAAATAAATTAATTGATATTGAATCAACTCATAGCTACAACCATCTAATTGAGTTTTAATATTCTTAATTTGAGCAAAAAAATTAACAACCTTTTCATTATCTTTCATAGGTGTACTTAGTAATTCAAGAATCAATTTAATAATTTTAAAGAGACGAGTGCCCTCATACATATACTCAAGGAGTTTCCAAGCATCACTAAGAGACTCTTTATTTTTGATATGGAATAGTAATTCATCTACACTCCACATGATAATAGACATGACTTCTTGTGATTTCTGTTAAAACACATTTAAAAGCTCAGGTGTCACATATCATCTTGATGGAGATTTTTCAGTCTTGAAGACAATGTTCCATATATTTTGGGCCATAAATTATACTTAACATGAATTTTTATATGTTATAGTCAGATACATTAAGCATGTGTGATTTATTTAGTACAAAATTAAGAGAAGCCATTGCTTCTCTTTAAAATTGACACTACAACACTAGATAAAGCTTAAATTTAAACCGTTTTAAACTATTATTTTATACTCTATTTGAAAATAAAGTAAATTAAAAGTTAAAAAAACAATTATTGTGTAGATCAATGCTAGACAAAGTAAAAAAATTGTGAAAGATCACAACAAAATAAGGTGCCACAATTGTCATAAAAATACACTAATGTAATAACAATTATTAAAAATGAACTTAGTTTAATGTGAATTTTAATTTTATTTGATAATAAATCAAATTACAAGCATAAAAATGTAAAAATTATTCAAATATATGCTAAAAAAATATAAAAAATTAGAGCAAAATGCATTAATTTATGTGTCACAAGAGTCACACACAAAACCTTTTTTTAAACACTATGATTAAAAAAGGTTTAAAATACATAATATGAGGTTTAAAAAAAATATGGATCGCATGAATGCAACCAGAACATGCCAATACTTGAATTGATTGGTTACACAACTATGGTCAACAAGGCTTTGACTAGGTCAAATGTTACAACAATGTTGACAGGTCTAGGGTTTTGCACTTAAGAAAAGATGGCACATAAATAAAAATTAGAGTTCAAAATTAATCAAATATGAAAAATTAACTTGACCAAAAAGAAAAGAGTTAGTGGGTTTTGAACACTAAACCTCTTACAATATGTTAACAAAATTAGAGCCACTAATTCAATTGAGAGCTTACTTGAGATTTTACATGCATTAATTTAAATTTATACATTTTAATCTTATTTTTCAAAAATAAATAAATAAATATATATGGTACATTTAAATTAAATAGTAAATCAAATTTACCTTTTTTTTTAAATTTTTTGAATTAAAAAGGTTTACTTAGGGAACGTGGGAGCCACAAGGTCCATGTGGAAATTAAAGATTTTTTTTTTTTTTTTAAAACTATATGAAATAAGTTTCATACTGTAGCATGCTCCAAGAAGAATGCTACTTAGGGAGAAGTTAAGGTTTGCACATGATTTTGTATAGACCACCACAAGGCTTATAACTTTTCCAATCCTCCTTAAATATCTCCACAAAGCATAATTTTTGATGTATAATGTAGATTTTTCATTCACCCATGCCAACTATGATATCCCAAAAAGTTTGAGAAAAATAAAATACTAAAAATGAATATCCTAAATGATCTTCAAGGTGCTTGTTAGGTTAAGAATAGGATAATCAAACTCTAAAACACTACAAACTAGCACTAGAAACATTGTAATTATTTTTTGTTTTTATAGGCTCAAAACTGTTGTACAAATATGAAAATGACACTTTTTGACGTAAAAAATCTTCAAAAAACTGATTTTGAGGCTTGAATATCATAGATGGGCACTCAAATCTATCTTAGAATGAATTATATTTCTCCACAAACCTCCAAGGATGGCCAAAACAAATTTTTAACGAATAATAATGTTTTAGAAGCCTTTGAAGGTCGTACCATTCCTCTAAAAACCTAAATTTTGATTCAAAATTGATTTTTAGTAGTCTTAAATGCTTTGATTGAGGTTTCCAATGATTAATAGTCATACCAATCAATCATAGTATCCCAAAGCTTTTATTCCATGAATAAATATTATGCAATATAATATGAAGGAAATGATCTTGATACGAGGTTAATAATCAAAGAGTACATAGATCAATAACACATAATATAGAGAATTGGTGGGAAAACCTCCAATGGAGGTTAAAAACCCCACAATAGTTGATATTCAATAATAGAGAAACTATATTAAACCAATATAAATATCTTCTTCTTATCACTTCTCAATCAATCTTCACAAAGATCTCCATAATGTTTGCCATACATAATTATGAATTTACCAATTCACGATATTTCACAATAGTGATAAAAATATATTTAAAATGAAATGTGAAGGTAGGTGACCATTGTAACCAATGGGTCCAACTATCCCAAAAGTCATTTAAATGATTAGTAATTATTTAAACAAATATAACTT
The DNA here is from genome assembly GCA_037957365.1 of Torreya grandis. NCBI lineage: Eukaryota > Viridiplantae > Streptophyta > Pinopsida > Cupressales > Taxaceae > Torreya > Torreya grandis. The sequence goes on from JARHVA010002149.1 coordinate 2,344,046, forward strand.
TATTATTTATTTTCATGAGGTTTTCACCTCGTGTCAATTATTATTATTATTATTATTATTATTTAGTTAATTACCAAGGTAAGCTAAGGGTCAATAAAGCCCACTTAGACATTAAATGATCTAACAGTTTGGGTACTCCATTAGATCATGTAATATTCAACCTGATGGGAAAACAAAGGTGGTTAAGAAATGCTTAGAATGGTATCTTATTTATTTTGCATTAGATAAATAATAATAGTGGATTCATTGGCTACCACTAGTAGAGTGGTGGTATACCTCTTTTATACCCTTTCCAAAATGTCTCCATTTGTGTCACTTTATGGTTATCATCCCCTATCCATCTCTTCATCCCTGAGGGTTCAACCCAAGGTTCGAGTTGTTGAAGAACACATTCAACATTAATAGAATGTATTAGCTAGTCTAAGAGAGAATTTAGAAATGACACATAATAAAATGGAGTAGAAAGGGGATCAACACTCTATTGAGAGGAATTCTTATATGGGTTATGGGGTCTTTGTGCACTTGTATCCATATAAACATATATCTCTAAAGTAGCATAAAAATGATTACAAGATTACTCCTAATTATTATGGTCCTTATAAGATCCTGTAGAAAATTGACAATGTTGCCTACAATTTTAAGTTACCCCAATCTACTTGCATACATCCTGTATTTCATGTATCTTTCTTGAAGAAGGTAATTGGAAAGAGATTTTTTACCCAAACAAAGTTACAAGAACTAGATGAATAAGGGTAAGTATTTATAGAACTTAAGAATATCCTTAACACATGTACTAAAATTTGAGAACAAGAGAGATTATAGAGTATTTGATCAAATGGAAGAATAAGAACTGTGTAGGTGCAATTTAGGAGGATGAATTTGTTACAATAACATCTATATTTATTCAATGTTGAGGGAAATGTTATTTTGAAGGGGAGGGACATGTTAAACCCTTAACCTATATAATGTATAGGGATATGTGTGGCTCACTTGTGGCTTATATAATATTTCATTTTATCTTCTCACATTTCTCTATGTTATTATATTTTTAATAAGGCCCGTGTATGGAATAACCATGGCTTAAGTATAATATATATATGAGGTGGTAGCGAATCTTTGATCATCATGTTGTGAATTTTTCTCTTATTGCATTTTTATGGATTTGGCCCCTTGAAGTAAATCAATCATATTTATCAAGTATTCTAATCTTTCATCAATTATTATTTTGGATCTCCTTATCTTGATCCTATATTTGCATTATATTATTCCATTTTAGTGAATTCTTTAATTAATTTCATTATGCATATAGATAAATAAAGTAGAGGAATGGTGAATAATAGTCATGTGTTAGGGTGTGTTCCCCTAATACTCTTACGATTATCACATCTATGAAGATGGTGATTATTAGGGAATTCAATGCAAGGATGAATCTTGAAATGATGATAGCTTTTAAGTTATGGGTGCCAGAGGAAAATAAGTTGTCTTCAAATGTGGAGTAGCATTAAAGGTAGATTGAGGGATATGTGCAACCAAAATTATGTTAAAGGACACATATTTTGAATGTGATAGGTCAGGTGGTGGTAGTTGAAGGAGATGGGTAGGGAAGCATGGGGTCTTTAAAGCCTCAAGTCTCTCTAAAAAAATTGACAATCCAATCAAATGTAGTTTTCATAGATTTGGCAATGGATCAGGTAATGGTTTCACCATCTAATTTGGTAATTATCAATTTTGAAAATAAAACTTTGGAGGAAGTGTTGGAAGGTGATGTATAATTTGTAGAGAGGGGTCTGGTCTACCATTTTGACATGTTTTGTTCTTTTCTCTCTGCTCTTCATCAGTTGCTTTCAGATTCTTGGAAAACTCTCTTGCCATGCACTATGGAAATATATACTTGTGTTAGAGGTTTTTTTTATTATAACCTTTGATTTTTTGGCTGATTAAGATAAGATATTTTTGGCTAAAACATGGAGCTATTAAATCAACTTCTACTCATGAAACCCTAGACACCTTATTTTAACCCCTTGATAGAAAACATTTCTCTACATCCAAGCTGGGTGAGATTGCCTTATCTCCTACTTCAATTTTGGTTAGTATTCAGTCTATCAGTCATTAGATCTATTCTATGAGATCTGTTGTAAATTGATGCTTCATTAAATTTTTCTTGAACTACATTTGCAAGGATTCTGCTTTGTGTAGATATTTCTCAAGATCTTCCTAAAAGGTTTGAGCTGAAAGTGCAAGATAGGAGATGGATGCAAATCCTACATTTTGAAGATATTCCTTTTAGATGCCAAAATTATTTTTAGGTTGGTCATCTTTCTACTTCTTACCAAAAAATTAAGCATAAGCTTATGTCATCTTGGGACAAGGAGGTTAATGAGCAGCATCTAGTAGTTTTTTTTGATGACCCTGAAGGTGAGGTCTCAAAGATGATAATATAAAAGAATTTAGATAAGGTTAATCTATTAGTTAAATCAACTAAAAAGGAAGAGTTAACTAGTTTTAGTGGTAAAAGTGTAAACAAGAGTGAAGTGTCTAAAGGCAAACCTAAGGAGGGAAAAGGAACATTAAGTTTGGATTCAAATTATTTGGGTAATGAAGAATGGAAGGTGGTTAGAAGAGAAAAAAAGGTAGACTCTTCCCTCACTCACCATCTATAAATGTTAGTAGAAATAAAGAGGGTAAGTTGAGTAATTATGGGTATTCTATTTGATTAGATGGGTAATTAAGCTAAAGTATTTTAATATTCTTAGTAATCTAGTATCTTGGATAAAAATTTGGCTTTATACCTTAATGGTAAGACCATTAAGTCAGGCCAAAACTATTTTGTTTTTTGATTGCATATGTTATAAGGGTCACGGTCCCATAAAATCTCTAGCATCGATTAAAAAAAGAGTCATGTGTTATGATTTAATTTAAGTAGTTTGAGATATGCCAAGAACTAGCATTGTTAGGTATCTATAACTAGATTTAGGTGTTTATAGTGATAAATAACATATAAACATTATGTAAACTAACAATCATGTTATGTTCAATTCTTGATTTTGGATTTTTTCAAATATTTGAATGTTTTTTCATTTTATTATTATTATTATTATTATTTTAGCCTATTTGAAACTAAGAAAAACTATTCAATAATCCACTCAATGAGAGGGCCATGGGAAGTCCATGTATTAGGTGTGGAGGGATACATTTTCATAGTTAAGAAGTATTAATTGGGGATGGATTAGAATATAATAGGGACTCATTTGGTGTATCATGTCTATCATGCTGAATGATAGTATAACTCAAGGTATGGTGAACAGTTCTAGAATTTTGAGGATTATGTGGTGTCCATTGTGTAGTAGGAGGGTGTATCATTGTTTGTGTTCACTACAAAATACATTGAAATTTTTGTGATGATAATTTAGTATGCATTGTATAAAATGGCACCCTATGATTAACTCTCTAATGTAATTAGTGTGGAGTATATGGTTGTGTAAATGGATCCTATATATGTGTAATAATCAAATATGTATGCTAATATTTAATGTATCAACCATATTTGAATGGTGATCTTGAATAAGTGTATCACACCTATATAAACAATGATCTTAAATATGTGTAATAACTGATCATAGTGGTGGTAGGGATGGAATGTCTTAAGATATTATTTATTATATATAATAATCATATCGTACTACTAAAATTAAAACCATGCTATTGCAATATATGTACTTTAGGCATGGGTGTAATATAAAGGTAATTGGACAATGTCTCTACATTCTTGGGCATCCTAAAAACATGTTGAGTACTTCATTACTCTATAAAACTAGGAATTATGTAGATAATATGGTTGATCCCACATAAAGAGGTAATACTATATGTCCCAAGGTGCTGTGTCTCTATCCATAAAGTCTTTTACCATATTTTATTGTATCTTTTAAATATTTTTACGTGTACCCAAAATATTGGAGAGTAAATACAATGAAAATTTTATCACTTGAGCCATTTTTGATCATAACACTGTATATATATTATTTCTCAATGCAATATCATGTGAATAATACATGAAAATTTGAACCATCATCGACTATCTCATTGTTATCGATTGTAATCATAAGATGCTAAGGTGGAATATCACTAAGTATACCAATGATAGCATCTAGTGGAGGATGCATTTTTTATGAATAATGTACCTCTAAAGTATCATTTTTTTTTAGTTAAATCCTATTTAGGAAAATAATCATTAAATATCTTAAAGTTTTGATTTCCATTGTGCTACAATTGAGATTATTTTGTAGTTCTCAAATTGATAATGTCTTCATCTATGCGATTATGTATTTTATGTCTTAAATTGAATCTATTCATTTAATTGCACATGATTTAATGATACTCACAATATTCATTATCAACATAATTCCTTGGTCTAGTTATTCTTGGATCAATCTCTTGTGGAGGGGGGAGTGTTATAAGGTTACACTTGAGAAACTTATTTAGTAACACATAAGGAGTTGATGGTAATATGGAAAGTACCTCTTTTTTGGAGTTGTCAATTGTAGATGGTTTTTAGGGTATGACACTACATTCACTATAATCTTCACCTCATATTTGTTATCACTTATTTTTCCCTTATAATTTGGTTTGATTTGAAACTTTGTTGTTAAAATAGTCATATAAGTTGATGTATACATAATTTTTTTCATAGCAATAATCTTGAATTCTACATCTTCACTATATGTCATGACTAATAAAATGAGTTGAATCTATTGAATATAACTAATTCATGGAGTAGTGCTTGAAAATTTTGTTTAAATATATCTTACAATTCATTTTTAGCCATAACATTGGTCATCTTGATTAGCATAGTCTTGTATCAAAACACATAATCATTAATTAGTTCATTGGAATCTTGTTTTAGCTTAGAATTTTGTGCTTATGATAACTTATCATTGATGTTTATGGATAATTTCACTATAAATTGGTTGGATAAGGGTTTTAATTATCTTACAAATTAAATATGGAGATTATAAAAACATCTCAATGCACAATATATAATACTTTATAGAAATAATTGCATGGAATGATCTAAAATGTTGTATGAGATCACTTTTACCCTTATATAATGAGATCTTGGGAGATATGAAGCATATGGGTAGAGGGTAAGTTGTTATCTTAGGGGATAATGGGATATGGAAAAAGCCATGTGAATCATGGCATGAATATCTCTTGATGCACTTTTCTCTAACTGAAACACCTTGATATGCAGAGTTGTAAAAAATCTCATAAGGAATGTGCATTATGAGAGGTTGGTAATTGAATATGCATATTTATCATGAGAGAAGTGAAAATTATTGACATAGGGATATGCATTATAATTTACCAAAGTCCTCATGTTTCTTCTATATTTTGGGCATATGTCATATAAATCACTTAAGGTGAGGGTGTGGGAGTAGTACTAGCAGTAATGGTTTGAATACTTGATGTATAATCCTTAGCTAAAATTTTTAATCATCTTTTTATATATATAACATGACATTAATATAATGTGGATTCATTTTAAGATATTGAATGAAAAAACCATCTTCTAAATAATTTTATTGATTTTTATTAGTTGTATCATCAATATAAATATTCATGATAAGTCTACCAATAGGGTGAATAATATATGTTTTATAATCCATAGTAGGAAGTATAAGGTGATTTGAGCAATCCCTTTAAAATATGGTAGTAACAATAAGCATATCATACTAGATATTACAACAATAAGATTGGAGAAAGGATTAGGATTGTTCAGTGGTAACTTTAATCTTATTGGTGAAATTAGATTTGATGTTTGTTACCCATTTTCCTACATTATTTATCTAAATAAGATACACCATCCATGTAGAACAATATGAAATTAGTAATTTCATTAGTTGTGTTAATTAATAATGTTTATTCAATATGGTCATTATTTATGTTTATTATTAGGGAAAAATAAAAATTATGTCTAAAAATAAAACCCTAAATCTAAGATTTGAAACCCTAGAAGGATGAAACCCTAAAGGAAAATATAAAGCTTTCCACTATTCGATATGTGTATAGATTCACCATGTAGATTATGAATCTGAAAGAGGTCAGTCAATTTGTTGGTGAATGAAATCAAAATAAACTTAAAGAACTAACATCTTAAGCTTAATACCTAGGTTGAGTTACATGGAAGACAATAAATAAATACAAATTAGAAGATAAAATACCATGTTTATACCTTAGATTTTTTCTTGTGAATTGGTTTGAAGAGGTTGAGCTCAACTTGTAGCCTAGAAGTCTTTGGAAATGCCTCATTTTTCATGTGGAAAACATATCTCCTTGTATAAACTTGATTCTTGGCTAAGTTTGGCATGAGAGTATTGAATATCTTTGTATAATTTGACAAAGTAAGTTTTCATGACGAAGCTTGATAAATGAGAGGGCTCAGGCTTGCATTTATAGATTTCCTAAATCCTTAAGAACCATTTATATCATCTCATGATGGTGGGTTGAGAATGAATCCTTACCCTCATCAACATAAGAGGTTTAAAGTTTAAGAAACTCCATTAATGGATACTTGGAACATGTAAGAGGGGTGTAAGATATTCAAATGACAATCCATTTGTGTATGTAAGTGAGGTATAAGAACTTATCTTGAGTGTGTAAATAAAATGTAAAACATGTCATAACCTTTACTTTCTTGCACATTTTGCCTTATTATGTCATCCATTGGTGAGGCAATATTTCACTTTTGAATTTAGGAAAATAGGATAATTCTAAATCCATGGATTTTCCTATTAGAGGAATGATTAGACTTGGTCAAGTAGGATTAATCAATAATTAGAGGAATAGTGGCCTTTTGTAATATTTATTTGTCAATCAATTATTTACTTAATTATTTTGTAAAGACACTTGTAAAGGGTTGATTTAATTTAGGATGCATTAGATAAGATTAACATTGTGATACCATCCATTGCCCAAATCAGGGATGTGTCATTGTGATTTTGGGTTAAAACAATAATTGTGAGGGTAAATTAGGTTAAATAATGGTTTTTGATCATATTTGTGTGTTATTGTGGAAATCCACTCTTGATTGTAGTTTAGACATGGAAGTGGTTAAATGAAGTGTCTATATTTTTCCCATGTTTGAAAAGGTGTTGCAAGACACTAGTCACAGTAATGTATTTTTGAATAATGAAAAAAGTCATTAAGAAGAAATTTTGATATTGCTTGAAGAATAATGTCTTCACTATTCTCTTTTTTTAAAAAACATTATGAGCTGATAAACCTAGGTTGATCCCCCAAAATGTGCTTGATCAACCTTGGATGTCCCCTTGAGGTAATGGTCAAGGAATAATTTAGAATGGATAGGCCCTTGAAATGAAGAAAAAGCCTTATACATAGCAAAAAGGGGTCAATAAAAGGAATAATATTTGAATAAAATGGTCAAAGGAACCATAAATGGGCTTCCAAGGAAAAATATAATGGTGATACATGTGAATTTGAAATTTGATATGGATAACTAGTCATGCTTGATAAATGTTTATGACTTTATATATACACTCATTTATTGATATATATCATGAGTAGCGTATAATATAGTCATGGGATTCATTGATCTAGTTTTAAGATAGTAGACAAGGAGATCCTTTACTACAACATTTCCTATGAGATTGATATCAATTGATTTTTGATGTATTACCTAATGATATGTGCCATGATATAAAACACAATAATGGATATACCACAATGTACATAAGGACTGACCCCTGATCTAATAGATAATTGACACCAACACACCAATGATAAAAACCATGATGGTAATGTTGACATATGCCAATGGATGGAATAAAGTACAATTGTATGATAATAAGCACCATGATGAAGACCATATCAACACAATAGACTAAGTCAAGGTGAAAATAGAAAAAGGAAATAGATAAGCAAGCAAAAACAAATTAAAAAAAAGCAACATAAAGCATCATGTTGCTCAATAGGAAAAGAAAAGAAATGCACCAACAAAAATAAAAAATACACAACACTAACAAATACATAAATAAAAATAAGTAATTAGTTAACCATTTCTACATTTATGAATGTAAGGTGTTACTCTTGGATATTTCCCCCTAACCTCTAGAGGATAACTAATAGGACAAGATGGTAATTTGGATAGAAAGGGGGGATATAATAAAAAGTAAAGGGTGATCGATCTGTTTCTAAATTCTCCATACAAGTGGACATTACCTATATAGTTCAATGGACTTCATGCTAAATGTAGTTCTCTTAGGGATGTGGAGAAGAAGAAAAATAATGAGAAGTAAGAGATTGAATTGTAAAGGAAGAATGGGAAAGGTATACTCGTAAAATAAAGAGAGCATTTTTGATAAATTAAAAAAAATGGAATGGTAATAAGTTTTTTTAAGTTGACCCAAGATTCCCCATGCATCCAATCACTACCTACATAGTCCATGTGGACCATAGGTTGAGTCTAGTTCTCCTAAAAATGGGAGTGTAAATTAAAATATGAAAATGATGATTGGAAATGATCGTGACTAGATAAGAGGTTCCCACCCAAAAAATGTGGCAAACTATGCAATCTAGAATAGGCCAAATACCACTAGTGAATAAGATGACAAAATAAGCAAAGATTTAGTGGCTTTATATTTCTTATGGATATTTTAAGCACTTTTTGGATTTTTGGTTATTTTTTGGATTTTTAAATTTTTAGGGTTTTTCATGTTTTTAGAATAAGGTATTTACAATAATATTTTTCTTGTAAAATGATGAGAGCATGGCTTAAAATTCTTACCAAATGGTGAGAGTGTGGCTTGAATTGCTCACAAAATGGTGAGACTGTAGCTTAAGTTTCTCTTGAAATAATGAGTGTGTGGAATAGGGATGACCAAGTAGACTTCAAAAATTGAGTGCTATCTACATAGTCTAAATGGACCTCAGGTCAATGTAGTTCACCCTATAGTGGAATATATTATTATTCAATAGTAGCGTGGAAAATAGGAATGGAACGTGAATAAAATAAATGGTACAAGATTTAACAATAATTGAAAGATACATTTTCAGAAATCACCATGCAAGGAAACCATGAACATGTGTGCTAAGATATTGTATTCAAATATGTGTAGATGATGACCAAATATGCATTGTCTATGGAAAATACTATGATTTTTTGCATTTGAAACTATCTTATATACTGATGAATTAGAATCAAGATCAAGATAAAGAATAGGATGAAGGATTAAGATTAGGGTGGACTGACTCAATTAAAAACAAAATAAAGAGAAGGTCCAAGGCCATGCCCTTAGTTAGGGGTTCTGAGAGACAATGTTCAAATAAATCAAGTGTAAAAACACTTAATATGCATAATATTCATGGGCTTATCTAGCTCTTCCACATCTAGTGTAGACAATCTGTATGATCTAGATCCATAGTTAGCTGTGAAGATGAATGGGCCCAACTAATTAGGCTCAATTTTACTTTCTTTTCATGGGTGACATTGGTATTATTTTGGTTCTATTTCAAGACAAGGTTACCAAGTTCAAATTCTCTATGTTTGATATGCTTATTTTAGCTACAGTATAACCTGTTCTGATATGCTCAAAGATTGTTCAAAGTAGGTACCTATTTTTCATCGAGTAGTTCTAATTCTTGCATCTAAGAGACTATGTATTCTTCATCATAAATGATATCTTACAATGAAATATGCAAGGAATGTAACTCAATCTCAATTTGAAGAATAGGTTTAGTGCCATAAATAAGGAAGTATGGTGTGGCTCCTATTCGGGTTTAGGTATTGGTATGGTAGGCCCAAAAGGTAAGAAATAGTTACAAATGCCAATCATGAACAAAAGTATTAATAACATTTTTAAGGGTTTGGACCAAGGTTTTGTTATATGCTTCAACTTGGCCATTTATTTGAGGAAAATATGAATGGAAAAGTGTGTTTTGATATGGTACTTGGCATAGAGGATATTGACATTCTTATTCTTAAAGTACCCACCATAATTGGAAATGAGGTTAGATGGAATGCCAAATCAAAAAGTGAGGTGATTAAAGATGAATTTGGAAATCTGCTTCCCCATTACATGAGTGGAATGGATTTAACCCACTTTGTAAAATATTTAGTTATAGTGAGGATATGTTTATGGACATATGAATAAGTAGGATTTATTTTCCCTATGAGATTGAGTCCTCATGTGGAAAATGACCATGACATGGTGATCAACTGAAGTGCTTGAGATAAGCATGAATGATATTGGCATGCTTATGAAAAGCCACACATTTTTTACATAAGCACATGCATCTACCTCTATAGTGGGCTAGTAACACCTTGTATATAGGATTTTCTTAGCAAGGACCATTCCATTAGTGTGGGCCCCATAAATACCTTAATGTATTTATTTAAGTACTAATCTAGACTCTATCAAAGCTAAACAATGAAGTAGAGTTACATCATATCTTCAATGATAGAGTATGTCATTGAGATGGTATAACATTATGAATGAAGGATTTTTGTTTGTTATAGGAAAGGTTAGAAGGGAGAATGTGATCATGAAGGTCAGCATATATATCAGAGTATAAAGGTGAGATGGGACCAACAATATCACATACCATTTTAGAGTCAAAAAATTCATGTGTTGGCCTTAAGAGATGTTTGATAAATAACTGGTAATATAGAACGTGATCTATGATTTCTAATATCAAACCAATTATGGCCATTATAATGGCAGTCCTATTGTTGGCCTTTAGGATCTATTCAAACTGGATGTGTTCAAAGCTTTATCTAATATGGTCCACCATATTAATTTTAGGGAATAAGCTTGTCATCTTTGGTCTAGTATTGCTCTATCACTTGGTTAATAATTAGTTGAGAATCTCCATGAACAAATAATTATTTGATATTCCATTGTATTGATAAATGAAGCCTTGTAATGAGTGATTCATATTTTGCTATATTATTGGTATAAGAGAAACCAATGTGGAATGTTTTAGGAATAAGATCCCTCTATAGCATTATGAATAATATATCAGATCTTGATCAATAAGAATTTTAATAACCATCAAATTAAAGGGTCCAATGTTAAATCTAATAAGAATTTTCATCTAGAGTCATGATTGACTCATTAGGAAAATTGAAAATTAGTGATTTGGAATCTAATAAGTGTGCTTCAATAATTTGATCTACAAGTGCCTACCCCTTAATAGCATTTTTATGTACATATTCGATGTCAAATTCACTCAATAACATCATACATTTGGCCATATGACCAATTAAAGTTGCCTTGGAAAGTAGGTATTTGAGTGGGTCCACTTTGGAAATGACAATCGTATGTTGTTGAACATATAATGTCACAAATTTTGGGTTGTAAACACCATTTCTAGGTAAGATTTTTTAATTGAGTTGTAGTTATGTTCATTATCTATCAACACACAACTTAACTAGTATACAACTCTTTCTTTCCCCTGATCATTATGTTGTGCCAGTAGAACCTCCAAAGCATATTAAATTATTGAGATGTAGAGAAGTAATGGTTTCTAGGTATAGGTGGAGATAAAATAAGTGGATTGGAAAGATGTTATTTTAACTGATCAAAGATCTATTTATAATCAATATTCCATGAGAAAGTGGTGCCTTTCCTCAAATTATGAGTGAAGGTATGATACCTATCTACCAACTGAGAAAAAATCACATGATAGATTGGATCTTGCCCTATAAACTACATAGCACTTTAGATTTGAAGGTGGAGGAATTTATTTAATGGCCTTAACATTGGTTGGATCAAATTTAATACACATGTAGGAGACAATCAAAGTTGGTAATTTATTAAAAGTAATGCCAAATATGTACTTTTTAGGGTTAAGCCTTATTTTGTATTATTGAAGTCTTTAATATTATTTATAACACATTTGGATGTCCTTTGGTCTTAGATTTGCCTAAAATATAATCCACATAATCTTCAACAATATCATGCATCATATCATAGAAAATGATAGTCATTTCACATTGGTGTATAACACCAACAGTCTTGATGCCAAATAATAATACTTGATAAAATAACATTCCCCATAGAGTGGTGAACATTATCTTGTGTTGGTCTTAAGGTGCTATTTTGATCTAATTATATTCAGAGAATCCATCCATAAGAGATAACATCTCGTACCCTACTATGTAATCGATAATCATATCAATGTTGGGCAAAGGTAAATCATCCTTTTGGTATGTTTTATTGATATATCTAAAATTGGTATATAATAATATTCCTTGTGGCTTTTTATTAACTAGGAATATGATTGATATCCACTATGAATAATCTATAGGAAAAATACACCCTACCTCCAATAGTTTTTCTATTTCTTTCTTGACAAGTATGGCTATGTGAGGGTGTATTTTTTTAATCTTCTGCTTGATTGTCTTGGCATCATTGTGTACAACAAGGCAATATAAAACTAAATTATGGTCCAAGCTAAACATATCTAAATAAGACCAGACAAAAATGTCAACAAACTCCCAAAAGAGGGTACTAATAATTTCATGTTCCTCTTCAGTGAGGGATGCTCCATGTTTAAGCTAGAATTTTCACTTTTATGACTAAGAAGAAACAAAGAGATAAAATTTGTGGAAAAGGGTAAAATAGATATGGTAGAAAAACTTGGTATAAATGTGTGTAAAAACCAGACAAAGTGGAGAGCTCTTCTTTGGCTAAGGGAAGATGACTTTCATAAGAAAGCACTTAAATAAAGCTTGTTTGTTAGACAAGGAAGAAGGGTGGATTGCCTAGCTGATGCTAGATCCAAGAAAGTGTGAGCTATCTATGGAGGCTATCGATCCACTCTCTAATACAAGTTAATGCTGAAAGAAAAGAAAAGAAAATTGTATACATAAAAGTAATAAAAATGAATACTTTGACAATGTAAGCTAAAGATATAATAAACTAACAAAATAGATGCTAATTTACTAAATGAATGTTTTATTCTATTTTGGTCTATTTTGGTCTAGCCTGGTACAAAAAAAGGGAAAATAGGGTCTAGTCAAGGGTTTGGTTAAATGGTAGAAAGATGAGGGTCTTGGGTTAGAGAGATAACCATTGGTGGTTATAGGTAACCATTGCTAGTTAGGAAACCATTAGAGGTTCTTGGAAACCATCGATGATTACCTATTGGGACTAGGAAAGTCAGAAAGGTCTATAGGTAGAAGGGTGAGATTAAACTCAATCCAATGTAGAAGGTCTCTTCAATATCTGAGAATGATGAGGTAAAGAGATAAGTTCTCTAAGATGAGATAAAAGGTTTGATAGGAAGGATTTAAAGAGGTAAGATCCAGATAGGGATATCTAAGTAGAATGAAGAAAGACAAATGAAAGCAATCTAATGCTTACTTGATCTAAAATGATTTTAGTAGCATAAAAATATGTAAATGAGAGATAGAATAAATTTTCTAGAGGTTCAAGTTGGTGGCTATTGGAGAAACCTTCATGAAGAATATTTGAATGTCTAAAAGACTTGAGTACTTATATGAAGATATCCTAAATGTAGAATTTGGATATGTATTTGTGAATCCATTTATTTTCTTTCTCACTTCCTTTTATAAGAAAAAGGTGATGGAGTAAGAAGATAAGATTATAAGATTATGAGGTGTTTATGATGGGTTAGAAGATGGATCAGGCTAACACTATTAAATTTATGCCTGAGCTACCTCAAGAACAACTGGTGATGAGTTACCAACTTGGGGACCTAAGCATCAATGGTTAGGGTAACTTTTGTTAGTTAGGGGTAACTATTGATGATTACCATAACCATTGATGGTTTAAGTACCAAGTAGAAGTGGATTAAGAAAGAGTCAAAGGGGTTAAAGGGTACAAAAAAAGGCTAGTTAAGGTGAAAGGGTTAGTTTGTTAGTAAACTAACCAATGGAATCTAGGGTCAGGGTTAATAGGGTTAACAAAGTAAGTTAAGTTAGCTAAGTGGCTAACTAGATCCAAGGTGAGGTTATGTTAAATGGGATAGGTGAAGGGATTAGTTCAAAATAGGTCATTTTGAATTGATTGATGTAGTGAAAAATAAGTGAAAGAAAAGACCAAGGCATTTCGATAATTAGGACCATGTGTATAGTTTTCTAGTGTCTATATTTTGACCCTTTTTATTATGTCTTGTATCTTAAATCTAAGAAACAACAAAGATGGTGTTGATTGAAGGTTGGTTTAAGGTTAGTTTACTCAAAGTATGGGATGAGTTACCCCTCAAATTAGGAAATGATGAAGAAAAGCCAAATCGGGTTAGGGTTTGATGAATGGCATATGGTTAGTCATAAAGGTGGGTGACTAAAGGGTGGTTCAAAGTTGGGCATTTGTAACACAAAAATGCACACAAAATACCACAAATATGTGATAGACAAGATCACACAAGTACTAAATATGCCAATGTTGGTAAAAATAAGTTTAATGCTAAGAAGATAGGTGACTAATGGACCACATGACCGTATTGTGATGGTTGGGTACATTTGTTAGCCTTTAAAGTAAAAGGATTGGTGTTTGTGGGGGTATCCAAATTTATAAGTGATCTCATGTGTGGGTATCTGAAATTGGAAGTGATCCCATAGAGGACTCTAATGTTTTGGTCATATACTAAGTGCAAAATATTCAAATATTCGAATGGTCAACTTGGAAAAGTTGATCGGTGAGGTCAAAAAGACCATAGAAAGGTTGTCATAAAAGATGTGAATGGTTTGGGTCAAAATGTTCAACATTGAGATGGATGTGATGTAATGGTTCAAGGATAATGTTCAATGGTTGATGGTTGAAAAGAAAGAGATGGTCAAGCTAACTATAGATGCAATAGGCAAATGAATGCTACCTACATAGTTCCATGGATATAGTATCCAATAAAAACTTTAGGCCAAATGTAGTTCTTTTACTAGGATAGTGATGTGGATAAAAGTGATCTCTAAATGGTTATAAAAGGATTGAGAAATGATATCTCCAAATGGTAGATGGTAAAAGGTGGGTATAAAGATAATGATAAATGGTTGGGTGAAATGTATATTAGAAAGAGGGCAGTCAAGCTAACTCCAGATGCACTAGGCAAGTGGATGCTACCTGCATAGGTTCATGGATATAGTATCCAAGAAAAACTTTAGGTTATATGTAGTTCTGGTTCTAATTGGATGATTTTTAAAAGAGGAAGGAATAAGGAGAAGAGTAATCTTCAAAAATATTGGGGAAGGAAATTCCCCAAATAGGTCGAGGTGGTTGTCAAATGAGTTTCCCCAATTTGACATACCACATGGTCTAGGTTTTGTTGAAGGTAGTGGTGGTTTTGATTGAAGAAAGTGAGTTGATAGAGGGTGGAGAGTAATACTCTCCAAAATCTAAGTGATGGAGAAGTAATCTCCAAGATAGAGGCCTTGTTTGGTTTGGGGTTTGGTTGAATTTTAGTGGATGAAAGCAAATGTGGATTGAAGAGAGGTGGTGTCAAATGGTTGTGTTAGGTCAAAGAAGGTGATGTAAAAAGGAGCAAAGAAAGTATGCTCCAAAATATGATGCAAAGAAGGAGAAAGGAATCTCCAAGACAATGTTCGTTGATCGGTTAATTTGATAGGCTGAAGGTTGTGTTATACAAGGTGGGAAAATCATGAGACATATGTCTATATGAACCCATGATAGAGGAAAAAGGAAAAATTATGATGCCTTTTCAAAAAGGGGTGGAGAAAGAGTATTTTCCCAAAATTGGTGGGGTGAAGGAGGAAGGAAATATAATTCCCTCCATAAGGGTTGGGTCAAAGGGTTGATGGTTAATGGTAGATGGGGAAAGGGAAATATCCATAGGGTTAGGGAGATTGTGACTCCCAAATAGGCATGAAAAGAGGAGTATCTCCAAATGGTTGAAATTTGGGTGGATTTTGAATAGGTTAACCTAGTTGGATATACCACATGTTGGATTTGGGGGGAAGATTTGCTAAGTATTTTAATTGGATGGGTTGGTTCTAATGTTTGAAGAGGGGAAAGGCACAAATTCCTAAGTAGTCATGAAATTATAAGGAGGAAGAGATGCTTTGATTGAAAAATACCATGAGGGAAATATGGGTGAGTTTATGACCATAAAACCCCTATCATGCTTTTGGTTTGCTTGTTTGTTTGATGGTTAAAGAAGGTATCTTGATAACATGGTGTCAAGTAAGCTCAAATCACTTGATTTGTGGAGGAAAAAAGAGGAAATGGATAAAAATTAGTGGGTGATAGGTAATGGGTGACCTTATTGTGGGGATGGCTTATCCCTTCTTTATGTGACCTAAGATCCATGATAGACAAGTCTATGTCATGTGCTAGATGTAGACTGATCGATGCAAAAAGTCTACTAATGCTATATAAAAAAGAGGGAAAGTTGATTACAACTTTCTTAAGAATGCTTATATTGATTTTGAAAAAGGGTCTATTTTACCTTTTTGCTCTTGCTTTTGAGAAGTTTGCTAAGTTAATCGGTGCAGAAAGCTTCAAATGATTGCTTTTAATTTGTTTGATTTAGCCATCCTTTGAGGGAGTGGCCTAAATTTATTATTTGTTCAAGTTTGATACTTGTCCTTCAAGGGAGCAGTCTATTCTTTAAGCAAGCTAGATATGGGCCAACTATCCTTTAAGGGATTAGTATGTGAATGTTAGAAATAGTTTTTGACCCAAAATACTATTTTGGAATCCCAAATGGCATAAATACTAGTTTTTAGACATGGAAAAGTCTATGTAGGTCTAGAGGTTTTAATTTTTGGAGGTGAAGCCATAACATAAGGAGGTCAAAGAAGGATGAATGGTGAAAATGGTTTAATAGATGACAATCATGGGATTTCATCTGAAAAGGGATGAAAAGTATCCATGAGGATCATGCCATGGGTAGAGCCATGGTATCCATGATTAGGATTAGGAAAATGCTATGATAGGTAATCACATGATCCTATTTTAATTATTTGTCCTTAAAGGGAGGGGATGAATGTAATAAAAAATAAGGGATGAGCTTAAGTTAGACACCAAGGTGATAAGGAACTTAGTTTAATTGAAGAATAAACATGTAAATGAAAAATCACTTGAAGAGGTTGAGGTTTTGTATGCCCCAAATCCATTCTTGTATAAATGGTTGATGTCCATCAAGAGAGTAAATGCCCTCAAACTAATTTCCAACACTTAGTTAAGTGTGAAAGGGATTGAGATGGGTAAAAGAGGTGAAGTTAGATTGGTGATAGCTTGGTGGAGAGAGTGATTTTCAAAAAGGGTTGAGGAGAAAATGACTCCTAATGGTTAGGTTAATGGTGTCAAAATGGGTTACCCCAATTTGATGTACCACATGGTGAAATGGAAGGATAAATGTTACCTTTGAATGGGTAGATAAGGTGGGGAAATTAATTCCACAAAATGGGTTTGGGATGGTAGGGTGAAGGAGAGAAGAAATCCAAAAAAAGGAGGGGAAAGTAAATCCCCCAAATGTTCAATTTGGTAGGGTGAAGGAGAAAGGAACTCCAATAAAAGGAGGGGAAAGTAAATCCCCCAAATGGTTTGGTTTGGTAGGGTGAAGGAGAAAGGAACTCCAACAAAAGGAGGGGAAAGTAAATCCCCCAAATGGTTCAGTTTGGTAGGGTGAAGGAGAAAGGAACTCCAACAAAAGGAGGGGAAAGTAAATCCCCCAAATGATTCGGTTTGGTAGGGTAAAGGAGAAAGGAACTCCAAATGGTCGAAGGTCAGTTGGTTAATATGTTGGGTTAATTAGTTAAGGTATGGTTAACTGATTTAATAAATGGTCCAAGCCTTATGGAGGGAAAGTTCCCCCTAGTTTTCTCCTTCTATGGGTGGTCAAAAATGGGAAAAAGATCTTGAAGAGGAAGTGTGGGTTAATACAAAGGTTGAGGAAGGGTGAGGATGACTTCCTCCATATCCAAAAGGGGGTGTTAGTGGTTAGTTTTTAGTGGTTAATTGGTTCAAGTTAAGGGGGGTGATTCAGGTGTAATTTCCTCTATTTCACCAAGGCTATGAAAAAGAGGCTGGATTAGGTCTAGGTAGGTAAGGGTAGGTTTGATGGGTTGAACTTGGTACTAGTTATTAGGTAGGTTAGTTATGGTTGAGTAAAAATGTATGTAGATGAGGATTGATTGATTGGGCATAAGGGTTGGTTTCATGGGTTGGAATAGGTAGAATAAATAGTTTATGCATGTGGTGTGTTGGTTGGGTTGGTTTGAAAGGTAATTTTGAGTAAGGTAAGGTGGAGAAAATGATTGTGGGTAAATTTTGATCAATGGAATGTTTGGCTTGGTTGATGGTTGATAAGGTTAGGTTGATGTTAGGGGAGATAGGGTTGATGCTTGTTAAGGTAGGTTCATCAGAAGTGAGTGAAAAATATTGGTGGGTTGGTTCCCTATAAGTGAGAGAGATAGATTGGTTGATTGGGTCCCCATAAGTGAGGAGAAGTGGTTGATTAGTTGGTTTGATCAGTTGACAGAGGTAATAAAAATGATTTAGTTGTTTTATTGGTTGGGTTAATTTGAGAGGTGACGTTAGATAGATGAGAATTTTGGTTGGGTCAATGGTTGATAATATTAGGTTGAATATTGGTAGGGACGATTCCCCATAAGAGGGAGAAATATATTGGTTGGTGGATTCCACATGAGAGAAAGAAAAGGGTTGATTGCTTGGTTTGATGTAGGCGAGTGAAAAAGATAGGTTGGTTGGTTCCATGTAAGTGATTTTAGAGGAAAGTGGAGAAGTTTCCACTTGGTTAGTAAGAGGTCAGGTTGAATGTTGAATTATGGATTATTTAGTTGTGGATGAACTAAGAACCAAATCTAGCAGAAGGGCCTCATCATTTTGAGGACTTTGATAATAGGTTTCCTCAACAAAGAGTGAAGGAAGAGGTTGAATGATTTATTTCTTGAATATATCTAAGGATAGATTGGGGGGAACATGGAGAATGCCTTTTGAGACCTCCTTGTGATCAATGAGGTTTTGGATGAGCCTCTTAAAGGAGCCACATATACGAATGTTATGTCTGTTGGTGTGATGACAAGGGTAAAATTCATTCTCTCTAAACCAAATTGGCTTTGAAGGAGAACTTTTGATGGGCTTAATTAGAGGGAGGTTGATGGAAGAAGCCTCCTAGAGTTTATCAAGGATGGAGGAATAAGATTCCCTCAGTGAAGTGTATCACTTAAAAGGAGGGTATACCAATGACTCTTGAGGTGGAGAGTTGGTTGGTTTGATGAAATTGATTGGTTGAATAAATTGGGTTGGAATGATGCATTGGGTTGGGTTGAGAGGGTAGATTGGTTGAATATGTTTAGTTGACTTGAGGGGTTTGATTGAATGGAGAGGTCAGGTTTAGAGTAAAGAAGATAGCCCAAGTCTTGATGTTCAGAAAAATAAGGCTACTCCAAAATGGGTTGGGGTATTTGACATGATGGTTGGGGTATGTGTCTCAATGGTTGATGGGGTTAAATAGTCTGAAGTTGGGGTTGGTTAGGATAATTGTCAAATTAGTGTTGAGGGGTTATTGGTTGAATATGAGGAGGGTGAAATGGTTGTTGATGAGTGGTTGAAAGGTTGTAATTGAATTTTGATTGATGATAGGTGAGAGTTGGTGGGTCATAGGTACCAAAAATGACTGATTCCATTTTGTTAAGTTGGTTCCATAACATTGTAACTAGATCAAGGGGTAGTTGACAATTTATTGGTTGGTTGGGGGTGAGATTTTATGGGTATTTGATAGAATCAGATTAGTTGTGGGTAAGATTGGGTTGGGAGTTTTTGGTGAACTGACTAACATGATCCTAATTTTGAAGTGGAAAAGGTCCCCACAAAGTGGTGTTAGGGGATTAGAGTGAAGGGGGAGTAGTATGATCAAAGGTTTGATGAGGTTGAGGGGTTTGAGATGTGGGTTGAAATGAGTAACCCAAAGGTGGGTTATGTTGAAATGGTTGAGGTTGGGTTTGGCTATAATAAGGGTTAAGTGATTGAGGTTGAAAGTGTTGATGAATTGTGTGTTGGTAGAGGTAATGGTTAGATGGTTATTGAGAAGTGAGATGGGGTTGGTCATAGGTAAGATCAAGAGCACAAGTGGTTCATGATGTAAGATATCACACTAAGGTGAGCTGATTGTTCTCCATGACCCTAGTAAATTTAGGATATTTTGGAGAGAAGATATGAGGGTTTTCTATTGAACAAAGAAAATGTAGATAAGATAGATAAAAATAAGATAATGGAAAGTAAGTTTCTTTTAACTCACATAAATATAAGACAAGAAAAAAGCAAAGCAATCAAAGCATATACTAAAAGTGAATTTAAACTTAGGATTCATTTTAATCTCACTTTTGGCTTATGCCTTAGGCTGTGAAAGAGTGTTATAAGACTTGGCTTGTAGAGCGGGTACTAGAAGAGAAGTCTAAGGTTGGTTTCAAGTTTTTTATGGTTCTCAACAAAAAGTTGTTCTAAAAAAACAAGTACATGGCTTGGTATTGAGGCTTGATCCCCTCACTTCACACACCTGAAGCTGAGCTAGGGTGCTTAACTAATATATCATTTTTAGATTTTATACTTAGCCAGAGAACTAAGTAGGCCCTCCTCTTGGTAATGACCTCTAAGTAGGATTATTGAAAAGGGTAAGGTGATCCGCTAGGTGATGAAATCCTAGTCGGGCCTTGTCTCAAGTATGTTATGATGTTCAGATTATGATGTGGTTTTGTTTGTGTAACATAAGTGATCTAAGGTTCAATTATGTTGCCTTTAATTAAACTATGTGATCTAATTAAGACAACCAAATCAATGGATGTAGAGATTTATTTTATACCCAAAATAAATTTTTAGATTTAATTTGATGAGCATACAATAAAGAAGAAAGGAAACTAGGCCCCAAAACAAGAATAAAGGGAACTAGAGTGCCATAGAGTGTGCCAAAATATTTAAGCTAGAATTTTCAATTTTATGACTAATAAGAAATAAAGAGGTAAAAGCTATAGAAAGGGTAAAATAGATACGGTAGAAAAACCTAGTAGAAATGTGTGCGTGAATCAGATGAAGTGGAGAAATATTCTTTGGATAGGGGAAGATGATCTACATAAGAAATCACTCAAAGCAATCTTATTTATTAGACAATGAGGAAGGGTGGATTGCCTAGCTAGTGCTAGATCCAAAAAAGCGTGAGATATATATGGAGGTTGTCGATCCACTCTCTAATACAAGTTAATTCTGAAAGAAAAGAAAGGAAAGTTGCATACATGAAAGTAATAGAAATGAATACTTTGACAATGTAAGATAAATATATAATAAACCAACAAAAGAGATGCTAATTTACTAAATGAATGTTTTATTCTATTCTAGTCTAGCTTGGTATAAAAAAAAGGAAAATAAGGTCTGTTTAAGGGTTTGGTGAAATGGTATAAAGATTAGGGTCTTAGGTCAGAGGGCTAATCATCAGTGGTTATAGGTAACTATTGGTGGTTAGGAAACCATCGATGGTTACCTATTGGGACCAGGAAAGTCAGACAGTTCTATAAGTAGAAGGGTGAAATTAAACTTAATTTGATGCAGAAGGTCTATTTGAGATCTAAGAGTGATGAGGTGAAGAGATAAGTGCTATTAGATGAGATAAAAGTTTTGATGGGAAGGATTTAAAGAGGTAAGATTCAAATAGGGATATCCAAGTAGATTGAAGAAATATAAATGAAAGCAATCTAATGCTTACTTGATCTGAAATGATTTTAGTAGCGTAATGGTATGTAAAGGAGAGCTAGAAGAAATTTTCTAGAGGTTTGGGTTGGTGTCTTCTAGAAAAACCTTCATGAAGAATATTTGAATGCCTAAAATACTTAAGTACCTATATGAAGATAGCCTAAATGTAAAATTTGGATATGTATTTGTGGATCCATTTCTCCTCTTGTTCACTTCCTTTTATAATAAAAAGGTGATGGAGTAAGAAGATAAGATTGTAATATTACAAGGTGTTTGTGATGGGTTAGAATATGGATCAAGTGGAAACTATTAAATTTATGCTTGAGCTACCTTGAGAATAGCTAGTGATGAACTACTAGCTCAAGGACCTAATCGTCGATGGTTAGGGTAACCATCACCAGTTAAGGGTAACTGTTGATGGTTACTGTTGATGGCATAAAATTGCACTAGATCTTAACCAATCAACAATGGGAAGTTTCAAGTTGTGGGACAATGCGACTTGAAACAACCTCCAAGTTTTAAAAAAGCTAGTGTCTTCTATTTTATAGGTGTTGGGGAAAAGGGATAGGAGACTAAACAAAAATGCAAAATGCAGGAATTAAAACCTAACTATGGCGATGCGCCTGAGTGTAATCCTAATCCTAACCTGAGCACAATGAGACTATTATATGAGTAAATTACATTTAAGAGCAGATAAGTGCATGATCAATGTAAAAGATTGGAATAATAGAAATAGAGGCTCACAATAGGGGAGTCTTTTGCTGAGATATAGGAATTGTCAACAAAGGCATAGTGTTCAATCTTCTTAATAGAATCCTCTATTCACATAAGAGGCGTATAAGTCACGCACAGTTAGGTAGAACTTTGGACTCCAAAAAATGAGACAAAAGCAAATAACATTTCCAATCACAACACTAGAAAATCTATAGCATAAACTACTTTGCATTTGACACACATAACATCAACAAGGGCATAGTGTTCAATCTTCTTATTGAATCTTCCAGTCATACAAAAGATGTAGAAACACACACAGTCATATAAACCTTTCAACTTAGGAAAATGGAACAAAAGCAAATGATATTATTGGTCAAAACTCTAAAAAGTCTAAAACTATAGAATTCGCCCCTCTTTTCAGATTTTACGATCCTGCTTATATAGCCCTGGATATCTCCTTTGATCACTATCTTTCCCATGCAATTCCAATCTATCCTTCACTCCCAAGGGACAAAACAGATGGCACATTCAATGCCTTAGATGCATTCTGGTCTTATCAAGAACTACCCTGACTGTGGCATGGCAATCTATGTCTAAAACCTCTTTTTGCACCTAAAATTCCTCATTCCATCACCTCTTTGGCCACTCAATAGTCTACTTTGCCTCTAATATTAGGGGACAAACAGATGATGCCTTCAATGCTCGCAAGCCCCAAAAATCTACCCAGTGCACTGTTCTATCTACCAGGAATAACTCTCACCAAATTTCCCCTATCTTGCTATAACATGTAGATGGGCACTCTGTTCTATTGAAATGGAAGAGGACACTTAGCCAATTTATGAAAAATCTCTCCTTTTGTCTAGGAGGCACCAGAGGATGCCACTTGGCCATTTCCACTTTCTCTACATTCTACTCAGGAACACTCTGCCATTGACACCTATCACAATCTGCTTCCTTGATACTTTGTAGATTTATCGAAACAAAACTCACTGCATTCCTTATTTAGGCAACCTCTAAGAAAGGATCAATGCAGGTGGCAATCTTTACTAGTTGACACTCGACACTTCCATAGTCCTTTGGAATATCATCTGGGTCCCACCACCATCTTTATTCAGCAATTAGGCTCATGATGGTTTTTTGGAGGGTGACACATGGTGACCTCCACTGCTCCTAGGAAGATACGTGGTATCTTCCACTTTTCCATATGGGGGGATGTGGTGCCTTCCACTTTTGATGGGAATGGAGTAGAGAGGGACCCAAAAGATGACACTTGGCAGTCTCTTCTGCACTTTGACACTTAGCAAAATGAAATGATGCCCTTATGCATTAAACAAAAGCATTGGACCAAAACCTCTTGGATGTCGAGATGTGGTGGCTTCCATTGCTTCTTCAAAAAGGTATTTTAGGGCCTCCGTAACTGCCACCTAGCACTTTCTGCTTCTTCAAAGCTTGGCTCATTGAAAGTCTTTGTCAAAAGGTGGAATGAAACATGAGTGCCTCTATGATACATGGATGCTGACATGTGGTGCATTCCACTTAACTACTATTGGGTACGTGGCATGATCTATGGTCCTTTGAAAAGCTATAAAAGGGGCCTTAGAAGTTGCCAGTTGGTCAGCTTTGTCCTCAAAAAATGACACTTGGTAGCTTTCGCTTGAATACAATACTTAGGCCAAAATTGAAACAAAACAAACAAAAAGGGAAAAAGGAACCCTACTCTGAGGATGACACTTGGCAGCTTTTACTGCATTTCGACACTTAGGCAAAAATGAACCCATCCTCTGCTCCAAAACTCTATTGCTTCACTCAAAGTGTGTAGGAACCAAAATTGTAGTGCTTGAATAAAAAATCAATTAAATATGACATAGAGTAAGAAATTACTCTACATTTATTGGTGACCACCAGGACTTTTGAGCCTGCTCAAAAAGAATCTGACTCCCGTTCAATCAAAATTTCAAAATTTACAGCTTCAAAAGAGCTGTCTAGAAGATAGACCACTCATGGTCGAATAATCCTTGCTTGCTCTGAAACTCATCAAAAGCCAGGTTCAAGATAATGAGATACTTGTGTGAAAAGGTTTGTAGGACTTGGGAAGTGGATTTTAGCTTGGATTCTAACCATAAAATAGGAATCAAAACTTTCTCAACCTCTGGGGATGAGGAATCATCCTGCAAGCTCTAGAAAACTATCTGATCCCTTTGTTTAGCCAACAACAATGGTTGAAGTTAATCAGCCATCAGGACCATCTTTGCATCTAGAAATGGGGAAGGTAAGCCTAGTTGCACCAAATCTTCAATGTGTTGTCTCATCTCATTGATGCCTTCCTTCATGACATCGAGACAGCTTCTGCAACTCTTGTCTACGACATTGTGACTGAGCTCTTCATTGACCCATTTTATGGCAGCCATTTTGTTAGGGATCCCTATGGCTGCCAATATTGCATCCCTTGAGCTGTAGAGCTTCTCCAGTAATGAATGGGAATCTGTGACTCTCTTGGAGATTGTGGCTAGAGTGTTTTGTACTAGATTTTCCACCCTTTCACATAGTTGTTATGCATTGAGTAGGAAGGTGAAAAATGGCCTGAGCTGGAGAATCTCTGAAGAGATTCTTGCCCATGCTGACTCATAGAGCTCCTTCACTAGTTGCACCATTCTAACCCCTCTTGGCCTATTGGCCAACTCAATTTCTAGTTGTGCCATCCTTTGCTGCTTTACCTAGAACTGGGCTTGAAAAGCTATAGCCTTGTTTTGTTCTTCCAGCAGCCTTTGCTGTGATTAGGAAACCTGCAGTTGGAGTCCTTCAACTCTTCCCTGCAATGTTGCATTTTCCCATCTTAGAGCTATAGATGCATCTTTTTCAAGTGTGAGCTCTATCTTCAATGAATCATTTTGGGCCTAAATTACCCATTGAGTCTGGAGAGAAACAATATCTTGCAATTGTTTCTGTAGACTAGCTATTTCATTGTCCTTCCTATTTATTTGTTCAGACAAACTATTATAGTTTGCCTTATCTTGGGCCAAATTGGCCTCCATCTTTTACAGTCTACTTGATTTCTTCAAGTAATCTTCTGTGACCATAGAAGTGGATTCAGTCAATAGCTTGACTGTGTCTTGGGGCTTGAACAGGGACATGTCAATGGCCACTATGTTCATGGTGTAGTCTTTTGGATGCATTTGTTCACTCAGCCTGGCAATGTTGGGTGACAAATGGGTCACTATCAGTTGCTATTAAATGGGGTCAAATTGTGACCTCAAATGTGGAACCGCCAGTGATTTATTTTCTTTACTCCTCTTGTTCTCCAATCGGGCTTCTCTTGCCTTCCTAGCAGCACTAGCCTACATTTGGAAGGTGGAAGGGGACACAATATGTCCCCCTAAAAAAGTAAATCCTTGTGGGAGGCCATATTGGAGAGCCATTGGCTGGCTAAGGGTGAGTTGTAGGGGCATCTTTTTGGGAATGGAGGGGGAAAAATGGGGTAATGTGAGGGCCTAAGGCACTGATGAGGGGGTGGCTTGTGAAATTGGGATGGCAACAGTGGTGGGAGGTGTGACTTGGCTAGGTGAAGGCACCATGATGACAGGGTGAGGAATAGATTGAGAGGGGGGAGGGGGAGGAATACCTACCTATGGGGAAGTTGCAGTGCTATATGCTAGGCACTGTGAAGGCTCCTCTTCTTCCTCCAGATCTAATTGGAACTGTACCCTCCTTTTTCTAGGTGTTTTTGCCTCTGGCTACATTTGTCCCCCTTCCACCTCTATTATTGCCGGTGGTGCATGTGGAGAAATGGGGACTTTAATTACTCTTGCCTGAGGGGTGGCCCTTGGTGGTGATGATACCACACCTCTTTATTATTCTGTGGCTTGCCCTAAAGCCTGTGATGGTTGGCTTGGTCCTACTCCAGCTGCTTCCTGTTCTACCCTGAGTGTCAGCGTTTGGCTTGTGTCTAGGCTAGATGCAGGGGATGGATGCCATTCATCCCAAAGTTCTTCCCACCTTTCATCTGAGTCTACACCTTCGAAGGCATGGGTGTTCTGGGAGATTTCTTGCCTATATTTCTAATAGGCTTCAATTTTATCTGCATCCCAGCCTTTATTCCTCAGCATTCTTCTCAAATCAGAGGTCATCCTAGCCTTAGGATCATACTCCCTCTATTTATAATAGAAGGTCTCCCATGGCCTATTAGGTGGGAGAGGCAGGTCTATCAACTCAACATAGAGACCAGGGGTGTCTTCTATAGGATTTTTCTTGGTTTCCCAATAGGGGAAAATTTCATGCACAATCTTGGCTCCAATTCTATTTGTCCTCACTATAGAGGCTATGTAATTAGTTGGGTCATAAACCCATTTGTCTTTGATTAATAGGAAGCCTAGGTAGGCCAGCTTCTTCAATATCACAGTCTTAGCTTCTTTGGCTTCCAATCTTATGTTGCTTACCATCCATGAGAGATTATACATTCTCCTTTTCTTCTTTTTAGAGCCATATTCATTGTCAACCACTGACACCTACTTGGCAATTTCTAGGAATGCTAACCGAAGAGTTAAAACCTTGGGTAGTAATACTAGCTCCCCATAAAATCCATAGACCCTTAAGGTCATGTGATGGGCCCCAAAATAGAAATCACATGGGATTGGGCAATTGATCAAGAGGTTTGTGACACTTGGGAATAGCCTATTTATAATAGGCTCAAGGCTGAGGCAATGGAGGATAGGGGTGATGAACATCTCTAAGAAATCATACATGTCACTGGTTTTTGACAAAATATGGGTCCATGCAAACACAGGGATGGTTTTTTGAGGGTTAAAAGTTGGGTCATATAGGTTTAGGCTCATAAATTGGGAGAAGAGGTCAAGGTTTTGGTGCAGAATGAGATAGAACAAAAGGGAGGAATACCTGAATATCCCTTTTGACCTAAATTGGGATAGCTCAACCATTGAGAAGGCGAGCTACTCGAAGAAGTCAAAATGGTACTCTTATGTCTTGTCAACTATTTTCAACCTAAAGAGGATGGCCATTTGTTCTACATATACCACCACATCATCCTTCATGCTGAAGATGAGAGCCATCATTGGCAGTGCATCTTGGCTCGTAGGCATGAATTGAGTTCTTAAAGTAGGGAGCATGGGCATTGTTGTGTCACCATCTTCTATTTTCAACTTAGACCTCAAAAACTTGGTTTGATTATTGATGTTTGCCCATGTCCTCTGCATTCTATCAATGGTGGGGAAGGTGGTAGTATCATCATATCATAGGGCGAGCACGTCCCTGATAGCTTGCAGGGTGACTTGTAGCATGAAGGGGCCTTGCTGGATGGTTTAAGATTGTGGGTGAAGCAAGTCTACACATAGTTCAATTATTTTTGGGCATGGGTGCATAGTTGGGATGACAAACTGAGCTAGTTGTGAGGTCCAGATCCTCATCTCGAATGTTTCATATTGTCTTACCCTGGCTCTTTGCAGACACCTCTGGTGTGCCCCTTCTTTAAGGTTCTTGCCACTGGCTCTTTTTAGAATTAGATCCATGATTGCATCTGCATAATCCCATACCTTGGATGGGTCACTAGTTTGGCCGACTCCCAGGGCTTTGGTTCTTGGGTAGCTCCTTGGTGGCTACGTAGGAGCTATAGCATATGATTTGCTAGCCAATAATCTGTCGAGGTATCCCAGTGCCCCTACTCCTTGCTAAGAAGATGATGCTCCCACCATTTTTGTATCTCTTGTATGATACTTGGTATACGAGTCTTGTACAGGATAGAAAACACGCTTGCTAAAAAAAATATCACTAGGCACTAACAATCACAATGAGCAAGATATTTTTGCAGGAATGCTTTAGAGTTGTAAACTTTAAAATTTGCTAAGGGGGTATTTATGGGCCTATTAAGTCCCAAATGACATTAATTTCAGGTGACCATTAGCAAATCCTACTCAATCTTTGAGAAATAGCAAGGCAGACATGTTATGCAGCACAAGGTACCTTGGAAATCTCAAAAGATTTGGGGAAGCAATTATTGCATCAAAATTAAAAAATTAAAAATTTTTAAGATGCTGACTCTGCATTTAAAATGCTTATTTTAAAAGAAAAGTGAGAAAGCAAAAAACAAAACAAAGCAATGCGGGAATGGAAACTACCTAACTACATTAATTACAAATCCTTATTTTCCTTTGGGATCAAAAATGAACTTTTCAACATCTTCTTTATGACAAGCCAACTTGTGTTGCCATACCAGTGATTGTAATGGGTATACCTTTGATGGGATGTCCTTTGCATCAGCCACACGAATTTGCCTACACTCAAATGAGTCTGAGCAAAACATGTATTTGACACCTATGAACTCTTCTTATCCTTGAATGCCTGCTGAATACTGGTTGTTCATGTTGTCAGGTGTCATCAAGAAATCATTGGCTATTGGTTCTTCACTCTGTGCCTTTTTATATCCATTATCTTTCATCTCATCTTCTTCAGATTCTAGCTTTATTGCATCAATATGCTCTTTGATGATTTCATCCTCTTGAAAGGATGAATCTGAAAATTGGCATTCTTTCTGCATACTCAGCTAAGTCTTGATGCTATCTTCTCCATACTTGGCCAATCCATAGCCTTCTTACAGGATAGTGTCATCTGTTTCAATGATTTGATCAAGGGAGTGTCCATACTCCTCCATATCCTCTTGCAAGGTGAGGAAAAAGTTAGAAATGATCTCTTCCTCCTCAGAGGTTAATACCACAACTTGTGACTTATCCTCTTGTTCATTGAAAGGGGAATATATGGTGATTTCTTTCTCATCTATACTTATGGAATCCTCTTGACTAGCCATGAATTGAGCATATTCCTCAGCGTACTCAGCTACTTCATTTAAAATATATTCTTCTTCAAAAAGGGATGAAGAAGAAGGCTGTGATGGAAAACAAGAAGCCTCTTGAGGAAGAGTGAAAGGAACTTGAGGAGATAGTGAGAGTTCAGGGTCCTCTTGACCTACTGCTATTATAGACTTTGTATTATCAGGGAATTGGCCTTGATAGGTTTGATTTGGCTCATGAACAGGGGTGGCATATGTTTGATATGGGATTTGTGGTGGTGGATATGAAGTTTGGTAGACTTGGTAAGGTTGGTTCTCATGAACGCTTAGCCTCTCTTCTAGGAACGCAATCAATCCACACACCTCTAACATCTCATATGTAAGCTGTTGCCAATTTTCCCTTTCAATGGGATCCCACTCACTTTTGATCAAGTGTATTACTTCCCTCACTTGATGGATGATATGACAAGGAATCTCTTGGCCATATTCCCTTTTGCTGTCAAGTTTTAACACATATTTTTTAAATCCCAACAATGCTTTTGTGAAGGTGAAAATGAGATTAGGCTGGGCATAAAACTGGTATAGCTCGTGGCCATGTGCATCCTCGTTACTTGACATAATTCCAGGAGAATTTTGTCCTTGATTAAACATATTTGAAGGATAATAAGACTTATAGTTATGAGTAACAAAATTATACATATTGAAAGGGATTTTTTGATGATACTGCTTGATCGGTTGATGATTCAGAGTCATTGTTGGTGTTGCTGAAAAACCTCTAAAGGCTGATTGGCTAAAGAATACACCAAAATTCTTCAACTCTTTGAAAGATGTGTCCCATTGGGCATGCCAAAAACTTTTGATGGCATAAAATTGTGCTAGATCTTAACCAATCAATAATGGGAAGTTTCAAGTTGTGGAACAATGTGACTTGAAATAACCTCCAGGTTTTAAAGAAGCTGGTCTCTTCTATTTTATAGGTGTTGGGGAAAAGGGATAGGAGACTAAACAAAAATGCAAAATGCAGGAATTAAAACCTAACTATGGCAATGCGCCTGAGTGTAATCCTAATCCTAACCTCAGCATAGTGAGACTATTATATGAGTCAATTACATTTAATAGCAGACAAGTGCATGATCAATGTAAAAGATTGGAATAACAAAAATAGAGGCTCACAACAGGGGAGTCTTTTGCTGAGATACAAGAATTGTCAACAAAGGCATAGTGTTCAATCTTCTTAATAGAATCCTCCAATCACATAAGAGGCATAGAAGCCACACACAGTTATGTAGAACTTCTGACTACAGAAAATGAGACAAAAGCAAATAACATTTCCAATCACAACACTAGAAAATCTACAGCATAAACTACTTTGCAATTGACACACATAACATCAATAAGGGCATAGTGTTCAATCTTCTTATTGAATCTTCTAGTCATACAAAAGATGCAGAAACACACACAGTCATATAAACCTTTCAACATAGGAAAATGGAACAAAAACAAATGATATTATTGGTCAAAACTTTGAAAAGTCTAAAACTATAGAATTCCTCCCTCTTTTAAGATTTTACAATCCTGCTTATATAGCCCTGGATATCTCCTTTGATCACTATCTTTCCTGTGCAATTCCACTCCATCCTTCACTTATAAGGGACAAAACAAATGGCACATTCAATGCCTTAGATGCATTTTGGTCTTATCAAGAACTGCCCTGACTGCAGCATGGCAATCTATGTCTAGTACCTCTCTTCATGCTTGAAATTCCTCATTCCATCACCTTTTTTGCTGCTCAACTGTCTACTCTACCTCTGCTATTAGGGGACAAATAGATGGCACCTTCAATGCTCATAAGCCCCAAAAATCTACCTGGTGCACTATTCTATCTACC
Source organism: Torreya grandis (assembly GCA_037957365.1). Classification (NCBI taxonomy): domain Eukaryota; kingdom Viridiplantae; phylum Streptophyta; class Pinopsida; order Cupressales; family Taxaceae; genus Torreya; species Torreya grandis. The sequence goes on from JARHVA010002149.1 coordinate 2,375,139, forward strand.
AAGAATAACTCTCACTAAATTTCCCTCTATCTTGCTGTAACAGGTAGATGGGCACTCTATTCTATTGAAACAAAAGAGGACCTTAGCCAATTTATGAAAACTCTCTCCTTTTATCTAGGAGGCACCATAGGATGCCACTTGGCCATTTTTGCTTTCTCTACATTCTACTCAGGAATGCTCTACCTTTGACACCTGTCATAATCTACTTCCTTAATACTTTACAGTTTTATCAAAACAAAACTCACTATGTTCCTTATTCAGGCAACCTCTCAGAAAGGATGGATGCACGTGGTAGTCTTTACTCATTGACACTCGACACTTCCATAGTCCTTTAGAATATCATCTATGTCCCACCACCATCTTTATTCGACAATTAGGCTCATGATGGTTTTTTGGAGGGTGACACATGGTGGCCTCCATTTCTCCTGGGAAGATACGTGGTATCTTCCACTTTTCCTTTTTGGGGGATGTGGTGCCTTCTGCTTTCTTTGGGAATGGAGTAAAGAGGGACCCAAAAGATGACACTTGGTAGTCTCCACTGCACTTCGACACTTAGCAAAATGAAAGGATGTCCTTATGAATTGAATGAAAGTGTTGGAACAAAACCTCTTAGATGTCGACACGTGGTGACTTCCACTACTTCTTCAAAAAGGTAATTCAGGGCCTCCGTAACTACCACCTAGAGCTTTTTGTTGCTTTGAAGCTTGGCTTGTTGAAAGTCTTTGTCAAAAGGTGGAATGAAACATGGGTGCCTCTATGATACGTGGATGCTAACATGTGGTGTGTTTCACTTAACTACTACTGGGTATGTGGCACGATCAGTGGTCCTCTAGAAAGCTACAAAAGGGGCCTCAAAAGTTGCCAATTGGTCGGCTTCATCCTCAAAAAATGACACTTGGCAGCTTTCACTTAATCTAATACTTAGGCCAAAATTGAAATGAAATGAACAAAAAGGGAAAAAGGAACCGTGCTTTGAGGACAACACTTGGTAGCTTCCACTGCATTTTGACACTTAGGCAAAAATGAACCCGTCCTCTGTTCCAAAACTCTGCTGCTTCGCTCAAAGTGCGCAAGAACCAAAATTGTAGTGCTTGAATCAAAAATCAATTAAATACGACGTAGAGTAAGAAATTACTCTACAGTTACCTTAAATGTTGATGGTCAAAGTACTAAATATAAGTGGATTAAAAAAGGGTAAAAGGTGTTAAAGGGTCAAAAAAGGCTAGTTAGGGTGAAAGGACTAGTTGGTTAGTAAACTAACCAACGTAATCCAGGGTCAAAGTTAAGAGTGTTAAAAAGGTAAGTTAAGTTAGCTAAGTGGCGAACTAGACCCAAGGTGATGTTAGGTTAAGGGATTAGTTCAAAATAGGTCATTTTGAATTTATCAGTGTAGTAAAAAATAAGTGAAAGAGAAGTCTGAGGCATTTCGATTATTAGGACTGTGTGTGCAGATTTTTAGTGTCTACACTCCAAGTTTGATCCATTTGAGATTGGTTAGTGTTCCAATATTGAATTTTGTGGTATCTTCCATGAGTAATGTGGAACCATGTTCTAAAATATCTGGTCATTAGTACATTTATCTTCTTCATTTGGTATCTCAACTAGCTCATCAAGTTCACCCATATAGGAAGATTATGAATTGATAAGTTTGGCAAAGGCCACTTTACAAAGGTGTGTGGGGAATTTTGAGTTAATCAATCAAATAATTTTGATCCTCTAAACTAATTCCTGATTGACATGATGTTCTAAGACTAGATGAGGCCTGGGCTTCATTTGAAAGAGGGTAAACTTTCCCATCCAATGTTGCCTAAAATAGGATTCCACCATGGGATTCATCTTTTTTGTTAATTTTCCCCGGTCCAAAAGTGCCTAAAAGATGTTTTCAATTCGGGACCTCAATGTTTGATTTTATTTTTATTTTTATTTATGACAAAGGAATTTCACATGCCCTTCAAAGTAAGCAACAGGGTCTAATGTAATATCAAATTCCTATTTGTGATCACCAAGTGAAAAACTATCTTTGAGGGAAAATAATTCAGAGATTGTCTCATCATTCTAAAAATAATCTAATGGTATGTATGATTTTTTTTTGTCTCAATAAATTAATTGGGTATGATGGAAGAAAAGAGGGGAATAATATGAAACACAAGAAATGATATAAATGGTATTATAGTAAAATAGGTTAGTGTCAACCAAGTCATCATAAATGTTATAATAGGTCTCCATGTCACTGTCATCATTATTAATGTTAGATAATAAATTAGTGTCACTATAGATATCTAAGGGGCCACCCCTAAGTGGTTTGTATCTAATACCTTGAGTTCTTTTGTGTTTGGAAACTGATACTAACTCAATAGGTCCTGTTGTTTTGCCCCCAGGCATTTTCCTTTATAGGATTGATTATCCACTATCCTGATTGGAATATGATACCTTATGTTTTGGTAGTAGGTGGAAAAATAATCATTATATAACCATGAATAATTGTCACTATTGATCTATTCTTATTCTTATGAAGGATTTTTGATGAAAACCATGGGTCCTTTATAATGAGAATCATTCTTCCTATGCCATTTCATTTTAGGAGTTTTTACTTTAGTTCTACCATATGATTTAGGTATCTGAGGCAACTTGGTTATATCGAAAACATTACCAATTTTATATTCCCTAATGATGTTGTGTTGATTAGTAAAATGTTTGTCTATTGTAATAGATGGTTTAGATGAAGTGGATGTAATAGTACTTGGATCAATGTAATTGGACTCATGTAGTTAATCAACTATATCTTTATCCTTTTTGGGGACAAGATTTATGCCAAGGTGATAGTTGTATCTTTCATATTCTACTTACATGTGTTTACAAAATTGGTATGGATACAGGTCACCCAGAATTGTAAATTCTAATCCATAATGGGTAAATTTGATACACTAATAGAGATTATAAGTTACAATATGTACTTTATGAATCTAAGGTCACCCAAGGAGAAAATTATATGATGTTTCCAAGTCAATAACATGGAAAAGAGTATCATGGGTTAGAGGCCACATGATAACATGCAAATAAATGGTACCTTGAGATTCCTACTCTTAATTATCATATGATTTGATAGAAATGGTATCTAAATGAAGATTTAATAATGTATCACCCAAGTGTTTGAGAAAATTAAAAGTTACAATATTTAGTCCTAAACCATTGTCTATGAGGAATCACTTAATTTTATTCCAAGAAATGTTGGCTTCTATATAATTTGGGTAATTATGCAAAGATCCAAGGGATGACATATTAGTTTGATAAAAAGTAAGTTATTAGTGCAAATCTAAATGAATCACATGTATTTGTAATTTATCAGGTGTAATGTCAGTTGGGACCTTAGACTAAATTAGAAGCTCATTCAATATGTTCTTATGTACATTTGACATAAACAAAAGATATAAAATAAAAATTTATGTCAGTGTCTTTTTTTGTAGTTTTTCCATAATATCATAAGGTTTGTCATTAATAGGGACAATCAGATTTTTGTTTTTGAGGTGGAGGGCCTTGAATGGGAATTTTAGAGGAAGAAGGTGTAGGAACTTGAATGGTAACCTTAGAACATCAATTCAAAATTGCACAACCTCGAGTTGGTAAAGGGTTATTATAATTAAAAAAAGGTGAGTAAAGCCCTAGAATGGAAACTCTTAGTTATTAACTTGCATGAACACCAAGTTGTACCAATGGAAGATTGCTAATAAATGGAGGTGGAGATCTAAAAATGGATGGAGAAGGTCATTAGGTACTATTGGTAGTTGGTTTAGGTTGATCTTAATGGTAACTATATGCTCACTAGTAATGTGACCTATAATATTGTAGTCACAAAGGACATTATTATAGTTAACGTAATTAGAATCGACATCCTGACCTTGATTACAATTTTGATACTATTGATTTTTATTGTTAGGAGGTTTTTTTCTAGTTTTAGTTTTTAGCTTGATGTTAATTCTAATTTTTATTATTATTATTGGATTTATGTTATGGAAAAGGGTTTTGATAAATACCCAAATTATGATTAGATGTTTTGGCCACATTATCCAACTCTATTTCACTAATTTTAAGTAAATATTAGATGAGATGGATAATTTGTACACATCTATGAATGGAATGGCCTTTAACTAAATGATAATCATAAAAGTCAATCTCATTATACCAATCAAGATTAGGATAGTTTTCTTGAAATGGTTTTGATACTAGCCAAATGATCATCTTGGAAATAACTAATTTCTGGAAAACCATCTCAATAGGATCTCTAAGATTACTAAAAAATCTATTATGATAATGACCTCTTCTTGAAGGGGGTGTTTTCAAAGTGAGAGGTTGAGTAGGTGGGTTCACTTGACCAGGTAGTGGTTGCATCATTTACACATGTTAAGATTCATTTACCCCATCTTATACAACATTTTTGTTCATGTTGAATGGTTTAGGCTTCTTCTATGTACTTTTATGCACTTGTGTAGGAGCTTGTGTTTGAGCCTTATTTAGAACTTGATTTTGAGAGTAATTATTATTACCCCTTTGTCGATGAGGGATTGATCAATATGTATTCCATTGTTGATAATTTTTTTCAAATGTATTAAACCAATGAATCTTGATATTATGAGATATATCATACTACAAATTAGTAGTGAGCATTGTGGCCAATTACTTGTTGATAGAATCCATGTAGGAATATAGATGCATACACAAGATCTAGAAATATAGTTGTAAGTAAAGAATATCACAAATATAAATTGTATACAACATAAAAATTACCATGGGAAAAACTCTACAAACCCATAAAAAGTGATTTTCATATGTTGAGAAACAATTTTACCCAAATACAACTTCTCTCTAAAATAACCTACACAAAACTCTTGAATAAATTCTCATGAAGAATCCTGTGAATTCAAATACGTAACAAATAGGGGTAAACCCTATTTTATAGTGAATTTTGAAGGGATGTGACCATTGTGAATAATGATTCCAACCATCCCGAAGAGTCATTAAATAAAATATTGGTAACTATTATATAATTATAATATTGTTATTTATCTTCATGAGGTTTCCACCTCATGTTAATAAATAACAATATTATAATTATTATTTAATAAATAACCAATATAAGATAAGGGTTAAATAATCACCACTTAGTCATTAAATGCTCTAACACTCCCCCTTAATGCTAAATGGGGATAAAAGCCATAGTCATCATAAAGGAATCATACTATGTGCAAAAATTGAAGGATTTTAGAACCTTCAAGAAGCCAAAAGTCACATTTTAAAACAAAAGGAATTATAATACATAAAATACTCAAAATTAAGTTTAGGTTAACATGATTTTGAGATTACATCTCAGTGTTTCTCATGAAAAATGACTAAGCATATTTGGAGCCTTTTATGACATAAGGACCTCCATTACAAATTATGCTTTTTAATGTATTGGGGTATAAAAGTAAAACTTTCACATGATGTTTACTTAAATCACATAATTTCCACATGAAGTTTATAATGATTTACAATGAGAAGAAGTATAGAGAAAGAGAAGAAACACATGGTCATTAGGAAGTGGCATTGTCATGCACACTTTCCCTTAATGGAAACTTTGAGAGGCCCATCATTGTATGAAACTGATAAAACTTGGTAGCACCAAGTGGTTTTGTGAAGATATCGGCCACTTATTCATTCATAGGATAAAACTATAGATTAATATTTCTATTAAGAAATTTCTCGTAGATTGAATGTATATGAACTTCAATATATTTAGTTCTTTGGTGATGCACTAAATTTTATGCTAGAGCTATACAACTTTGGTGATCACATTGAAGGATGGAACTCTAAGAAACATCCAAATGAAGTTCTCACAATAGCCTTTGTAGCCACATGCCTTATTTAGCAACTTCCATAGCACTTTTGTAATTAGCTTCTATAGAAGAGAGAGATAATAGGTTGCTTCTTGCTACTCCAAGTGATAGTACCTGCACCAAACTTAAACACATATTCAGAAGTAGATTTGTGATCTAAAGTATCATCAACATGGTCAACATCACAATAACCATATAAATTAGAATTATCAATAGACACATAAAATAAACCATAATTTATATTTATTTTGATATAATGAAGAATATGTTTATCTAATTTCCAATGATCCAAATAAGGATCCTACATAAATCTAAAATCAACACTAAAAACATATGAAATATCTTAACTAGTAATGATTAGATAAATCAAACATTCAATAAGTTATCTATACAAAGTAGGGTTATTTTTTTCACATGCAGGTTTAGGATCAAGTTTAACACTAAATTCAATATGAGTAGTGGTAGATTTACAATTAAGCATGTTAAACTTAACAATAAGATTATGTACATACTACAATTATGATACAACAATTGATTTTTTATCTTGAAATATAGTCATTCCTAAAAAATGATGTAGAATGCCTAAATCAGTGATTTCAAACATTTGAATTAGTTTATCCTTATATTTTTGAATTAAACTAGTTATATCACTAGTAATCAACAAATCATTAACATATAATACAATTAAAGTCAAATGATGATTTTCAATTTTAACAAAAAGATCATTATCTAAATAGCAGTTAGAAAAACCCAATTCTTTAAAATAAAAAGTAATTTTATAATACCAAGTTTGAGGAGTTTGTTTTAAACCATACAAAGATTTTTTTAACTTGAATACATAATGTTATTTATTAGGATTAGTGAAACTTTTAGGCTGAGTCATATATATTTCTTCTTATAAATCACCATTTCAAAATACATTCTTGATACCCATTTGGTGGATAATATTAGGTGTAGAGTTTGAATGTCTTCTAGGATTAGAGGTTTAAATTCTTATGTTATTTTATTTGGGTTTAAGTCAATACAAAGTTCAAATGTTTCCAAAATCCAAATCTTAAACATATTCAATTGAAAACCTTGTGTGCACCTTTTGGTAATTACATTTGATCCGCATAACCTTACTTGTTGAAACCATTTACATTAACATACCTTTGATTGGTGTACTCCAATTTAAAAAATTTATCAATCAAATTTTTACCCTTTGGAAGTTAGTTCAAGCCTTACAAATTTGATGTAACATAGACACACCTCAAGGTTGTGCGTACCCTATTGGAGAGGTGAATCTCTAGGTTAAAGGTCTAACTTCCCTTGATGAATCACTTAGGCTTAAACACTAATCTACCACTTACTAGGAAAAGGAAGAGAAACCATTTGATTCACCAAATATGATTTGACCATTACTAACTAGCTGCAATTTCACTTCAAACATGAGACTAATCTACACATGACACTATTCCAAATCTAAATCTCTACATCAATGTTTCTCATGAATGTTTGTGAATCAAGCTTGAGCTAGGAGGACTATTAAAGAGGTCATGACATGACACTAATGAAAAGACAACTCAATAAACCCATACACACTCCATTTGGAAACTTAAAGAGACTTATAAAGAAGTTTCAAACTGAATATGAATGCAAGAAAAGGACAAACATGTCAAGGAAACAAATCTAGTCACTTGGAAACATATTAAAACTAGTCCATGAAGAAGTTAAAGCCATATTATTATCATTTATCAAAGGATGAAAATGGTTAGAGATTTACCATACCCAGGTGGAGAATACAAATTTAGCTAATCAAGGCTCAATATATATAAAAGGTGAGAAAATGAGAAAAGGGCGTAGGAGAGAGAGAGGGAGACAAGTGTCCAAAAGGAGTTAAAATAAGAAAGGATTTTGAAACTACCACATCAAGTCCTTAAATACAAGTGTTAGCCTTCTAAATATTATCTTCAGCTCCAAGTGGCATAGAAGTTTCAAACTTTGCTTAAAACCTTGCCCAGCTCTCCAAAACTTCCCTTTGCCTTAGCTTGTGGAATGAAAAGTGGCCTTCTAGATGGTCAAGGAATGTTGAGTTACATATTTTATCTAATCTTGACACCTTTCAACTAATCTCTAAACATTACCTTTGACACATCACTTCATTCTCTTGCTAGGTGTTTAGAAGTCTCTTCATCTCACTAAGCTAATCTTGCTTACAAGTGTCAAACCTTGGATTCATTATATCTCCATACATGGTCTATTCAAATCATATTATACCATAAAAAATTCATTTTGAAGTCTCACACTAAACTAAATAATTCATTCTACACTAAAATCTCTAATTAGGCATATTTTCATTGTAACCCTAAAATCATGCAAACCTACTTGTGTAGAGAAGTGTATGGATGTTACTAGAAAACTAAGGTAATATTTTATGACCTAGTATGGCTTTACATATCCATGCCAAGTTGTAGGTCTATACTCTAAGTGGAAGTGTCTTTTTTTCCTTCTCTCTCCTTAATTAGGCCTCAATTAGGCCTCCTTATCTAGAAGACTAAATTTTGACACCAGACCTCTCACACACATGTGAAAGCACCCAAAAGTATGTGATTCATGTTTATTAATATATCACCAACTTACATGTCAAATTGGAGGCCTTGAGACCTTGTGGAAGTGTGAGAACCATGAAATGGCCTTGTCACCTAGTCTCATTTTAGGCTTATTTGAGACTATCTTGAAAAATTGAGTTTATTTGATCAATTATAGAATGTACAATATGTATTTTTAGTCTTTAATGGTTGAAAAACATCCTGAATGACCTATCCCAATAGTTTTTAAGTTCTCCATTTCTCAAAACCCCTGCAAAACACTAAAAACCATGTAAAAATAATACATTTATTATAGTCCATACAACTGGAAGTATAGAAAAATTACTCAAGGATAATCCACTTGGAGCACTCAAAAATTTTAAAGAGGTTTTATTAAAAACTCAGGTCATATCATCTACTTTACAATTCCATTTCTCTCAACTAGTCACTGTTAGGGTTTAAGGAGGGTTTTATTCTTAGGGATTGTTCATAAAGAACATATCCTCTTTATCTCTCCTAACTACACAATATTATAGCTACATGACCCCTACACCACCTACAAACACTATTGTGTCCTATGCAAAACCTCATGAGAGTTATAATTAAAAGATGGTGTCTCTTGGGTCACAAGTAAGCCATTAGAGATTGATTTGAGCTCTTGAACTTTGTTCATGAAGGTGATGGACCTCAACCAAAAAATTATGCCATGTAATTGATTTAAATGGACCCTAATACCATCCTTTAAAACTATTTATCTCTATGCATAGGTTCAATGTTATATTAAGTGAGATAAAGTTGCCTTTTGTGTTGTAGTCTGCCTTAAGAGAATCTCAAGAAAGGTGTTATAGGCTTAATTCAAATATTATTGATTTTACCTTATTTGTGATGATCCTTTGAGGTATTTAATATTTTTAGAAACTTATCAACACCTTAAAACCATCAATTTACCTCCAATAGGCCACTTTGTATGTGATTATACCTATGGGCCTATGTGTGGTCGTAAGCTTGTTAGACCTAGACAAGGCTTGTCTTCATTTTATCCTTATTGTTGGGTTTAAGGATATCATAAAACCATATTATAACCATGAAACCATCCTCATATGTTTACCTTACATTATATCTCTCACATACCTTTAAACCTCTCAAACAAGCAAATACTTTTCATGAAATTAGGCATGCCTGTGTTGTTTAGATTTAGACCAATTAGGCCTGAATAGAGCTCATATATTTCTCCTCACTCTTGATGTTAACTGATATTTATATGGGGGTATTTTTTCATCATGAAACATCTATAAATTATTATTTTTCCACTTCATACACCTTCTCTTCATCCTACATAATCACTTTTACTCAATAGAGCAAACAGGCTTGTACATTTCATAATAGTGTAAACAGGGTCTTAGAGAGCCTTGTAGACAGTCAGATCTATTAAAAATTATTTAGGCACATTTTTATTTTAATGGTTATTAAAACCTATCTATCAATTCACCCTAACTCCTATATCATTAACTATCAATGACAACCTCTTAGCAAGGCAAGTAGACCTATGTATGGCCTTGATGACTATACATGCAGGGTTTAGATGAACTTGTTTTGACCAACCTCATTCTTCATTCCATCATATTTCATTTTATATTTATATAAACCTATTTAATTTCTTATTATTTTTAGATAGAAATTCATGCTCTTCATGTGCATTTTGCTCCTTCCTCAAGCTTGAAACTAGTCTATTGACCTAATAACCTATATCTATTTGGAGAAGTCTGAGTACATTTATGGGTGTTAGGATCCCATTACCATTATTTGACATTTAAATGACTATATTATATTATTAAATTTTTTTAACCATTTCAATTTTCACTCTCAAGTCACCATGACTTTGAAACACACATTGTTCAAGATTACCTTCTCAAAGTGGCTATAGGTGGTCATTAAAAGAGAGTTTGAATATGTGGTCTTGAGCTTATATTTTTCAACTCCACCATGACACTTTGATAGTATCCAAACATAATTTATATTTATTTATCACTTATTCATAGGGTCTATTTTTATTTTTCATATCATTTCACAAACATTTGCCTGGTTCTTAAAATTTAGACTTGTGCATGAGTGTTAAGACATGTGAACTCAGTCACACTAACCCTCATTAGTTTTCAAATGGCTTAGGTGTCTTTATGAGTCTTGTAATTTATCTCATTTTTCCTTCCTTTACCCTATTTACACATTATTTTAAACAATAACTATTTCATAATGTATGCAAAAGAGACCTACATGCTTAGGCAGACTTGTAGGTCTGCATTTTGATACAATAAACTTTTATAAGATCTGTTTTGACCTTTATAGACTCTAATTCAGTATCAATTAATGTTTCATGAATTATATAGGATTCATATCCTCAAAATTCTCTTTAATAATTCAAAACTAGATCTTTCAAACCATTTCCATGCAGACAACCCTCTCACAATCTTAAAGTGAAGAACACTAGATGTTGCTTCGAAGAATGGAATGAGAGCAAGAACTTTGAGAATATTTTATGGAGAGATATGGGTAATTGGAAATAATTGAAACATTATGGATAACCTTCATCAACATTATTTATTTATTGAAGACCCTGAAACATTCATGAGACCAAAATAACTACCCTATAGATTGAGAATAATGGAGGTTTCTTATCAAATTGATGCCACACGTGCCAATAAAGTGTTGTATAATGTTATGAGAGTGAATTTAATACTTATAAATATCATTATAAACTACTCTCATGCTTCAATGAGTTCATTCCTTCACCTGAAAGGCCTAAAACTAACCCTGTCATGGATTTACTCCTTAAAAAAACACCTTGGCTCCTTATCAATTGTTCATAAATATATTAAGATAAATAAAATTACCAATTCCACTAATTATAATACCATAAGGTTCCCCAAATCTAGTTAAAATATTAGCCTCTAACTCCACTTATATGACTTGTACCATGCATTTGAAAATGGCCTTCATGAGCTTGTGAAGGGATCGATGGAGGAGAGGAATATTTTTCTAAAATTTTTAGACTTGAAACTTATTTACATAATTTATTCAGACATTTATAATATTAAATGATATTGATAAACTATTTTCACTTAGAATATGAGTTCACAAGGTTGTACAGTGCCAAAACTCCCCTCTAAAGCGTTGAAATTTAAGATTATGACTTTCATCTAACTTGATGATATATGTGGTGGTTATGTAACTGATAAGATATCCTTTTAAAGTGTCTTGTATTTATTTTTATCATTTTTGGTCTTTAACACATATTAGGGTTAACAAAAATCATCTTTTTCCTTATAAAATACTACCTTAAAGTTCATAAATGAACCTCAAACTCTCCAAATAATCATGAAACATGATTAGAAGGCTATTAAGGCATGAAATTAATTTTGGAAACTCCTAAAAACCTATGACTCCACCTTACTAAGTTTTATTGCACTATGAAAAGACTAGACCATTACAAGACCAATATAAGACATTACCTTAATTTCTCCAAAACTACCTTAACCAGTGATAATAAGATTTTATGAAGACTTTTAAAGACCAAATAAGGCATGAAAAGACATTTAACTAGGTTAACATAACATGACACTCAATTTTTTACCTAGATGGGTTGACATTTTGACCTTGGGGGTCAAATCTGGGCAACAAATTGGCAATTCATGGGAGTAGCATGCCACTATGCTAAATAGACCAGTAGCCTTATCCTTCCATTGGGGAATGGAGTCATTTTCACTCATTTTAAGACCTTACCAGACCTTTACCATGATAATAAAATATTGTTTGACCTCTAAACACATAAAATAAAGACAACACACACCAAGCAAAGGAAGCAAACACACACATGTGCTAACAAGCACTTAGGGGATATAACAAACAATAAGAATAAACTAACTATATAAAACTAACCTAAAAATAAATTCTTCCTCTTGGATAAAATGGTAATATTAGATAATATCTTTCTCTATGAGATGAATAATGGCTTGAAACAAGCTACCTTTTGTGCCTTAGTCTTGTTGACTTCATCTTATCCTTGCTTTCCAACCCTCTTGGAATGTTCTTAAGTGAAGTCAGGATAGAAAACCAGCCCCCTATGAATATGAACTCATCATATGGCTCAAACTCATTCTCATTATTCCTCTTTATGCTTGTGCTTATCTTAAACATAACCACTTCTTGATTCATAGGAGCAAGTTCAAACATGGTACCTTAGAGATTGTTACCTTGTCCTTAAAGAAGTAAGGCACCCTTAAGAACATCCTCAATCTGATCAGTGGGAAGTATAGACCCTTGAAGAGCCTCAAATTCATTACAAAACTCCAAATAATTTTACCATAAGTCCTCTTGGTATATTAAAGCAATAACAGCCTTATATTCTATTGGATCCTCTAATCTAAACTCTTGCTTGTCTTGAAGAATGTCCTCACCATAGATTGCTTCATTATGGTCTTAAAAACATATTAGCTCACTAATAACCTTGAATTATTCTTCATCAAATTGAATTTGTTCTCTTATAGGTGTCAACTTCTCAAAACCTTAATGTTCTTTGAACATATACAAATAAGTCTGCCACATGTCCTTCAAATATCCTTGAATCTCTTTATTAGCCAAGGTAGAAATCTTGACACTCTTCTAATAAGAAAATGCAACATCATCAAGATCCCTATTTTTTTTATTTTTTAAGATTGATTTGTGTCTATATTAACCAAGTAGAGTACCAATGGTAAATTCTTCATCATATACACTTGTATTATCTTCTTCACACTCTCTTTGAATCACACTTACAACTGCAATCTCTTCTTCATTTATTACCCATAAGATATGATATTATTCAATAATGGATGTGGTGGGAGGGTTATGGATAGATTCATGAGTTGGAGAGGGGGTATTAGGTATGGTGTATGACTCATGTATGGGTTTGGAAATGGAAGGGACCTTATTAAAACTTGAAACCTTGGAAATGGTTGAATCTTTAAGGAACTCTTATAGGGATAGAAAATTGATTTGGGCAATGGAAGGGACATATTCTCCAATAAGAACTTCATTTTTATTATAGCCTTCTTAAGGCTCTTCAACATTCTCAATTAATGATTCTTTCTTGTTTTTAAAACATTCTTAGATAGACCTCTAAGATAAATAAGCTAGAGGTTCTTGGGGAGAGGGAAATGGAACTTGAGTAGGAACAAAGATTTCTTTGGTTTCAAACTCTTGATTTTGTCTTGATTTAAGTGCTTTCATCTTCAAATTTATCTCTTTAATTTATTTGTCTAGAATCTCTTGGAGCAACTTCACTTAAAGGTAGTTAATGGCCTCATGAGGTTAAGGAACATAAGAAGGTTGGTATGAGATAAAAGAGGACTCTTGAGGAGGTATGGAAGAGACTTGCATAGGTTTAGATTATTCTTTGACTTCAACTCCCCAATATATACTTGTTTCACTTTTCTCACTCCATGATTTCACCACTTGATTTCAAATTAGAGTCTTGAAAGACTTCTTGGGGGGTTATTGAGGAAGATAAGTGGAATATGAGCTCTCAACAATAGGATACTTAACAACAGTCTCTTCCTTCCTTTGAATACTCTCTTGGATGTAATTTAAAGAAGGGAAAGTTTGAATAACACATTATGGACTTGCAACACTTGGAATTTCAATTAGAATGGTCTATTAGGGAAGAATGGGTGGCATATATGAGGGTTGAAGTAGTGTGTATAAAGACACATGAGGTTGATGGAGTTGGATCTGATGTTCTTCATGGTTTCTTAGCTTATCCTCAATAGTTTGAATGAGACCACTTACATCCATCATCTCACTTGAGAAGCTTTTCTAATTTTGTCTCTCAATAGGTGCCCATTATTCTTTCATTAGTTGTAATGAATCACTTATGACATGAATGAGATAACTATGGATATCCTAACCATATTACTTTTATGTATTAAGGTTTATTATGAACCTCTCATATATTAAGAAATTTTGTTTCAAACTTGAAATGGTTTGATTTGAGAAGTGACTATGTTGGCTAGGAACATATGGAGCTTGAAAAGGTTGATTGTATGTCTGGTATGACTCATGACAAGGTTGATAAGGATCATAAGACTGATATGGATCATAGTGAGGTTGATAAGGCTCATCATAGGACTGATATAATATATTATATGCTTGAGGAGATTCACCAACTTACATGAAATTGAATAATACTTCAAACTCAAACATAATAACCTCATCAAGATAATGAAATGAAACACAACTTACTTGGAATGAGTGACTAGGATGTTGTAACTAGCTGATCATGCATGAAATCACCATTTATGTTTTCAATACTTCTAAAGGTTGATTGGTAGAAGAATAACACCAAGAGTTATTCCAAAAATTTGACCTTAGTCCCACTAGGTGTGCCAAAACTGTTATCAATCAAATTTGCACCCTTTGGAAGGTAGTTAAATCCTTCTAAATTTGGTGTAACATGGAAACACCTCAAGGTTTTGGGTAACCTATTAGAGAGGTGAATCTCTAGGTTAAAGGGATATCTCACATTGATGAATCACTTAGGGCTCAAACATTAATCTACCACTTGCTATGAAAATGGGGAGAAACATATTCTAATGGAGATGATGCACCAACTATGACTTCTCCACTACCAACCAGCTATAATTGCACTTTAAACATGAGACTAATCTTCATATGACACTAATCAAAATCTCCCTCTCTACATCAATATTTCTCATGAAGGTTTCTACAGAAATATTAAGTTAAGAGGACTAGTCAAGAGGTCATGACAAGAAACTAATGAAAATACAACTCACTAAATCCATAAACCTCCATTTGGACACTTCAAGGGACCTAGATAAAAGTTTAAAACTAAATATGAATGCAAGAAAAGGACAAATATGTTAAGGAAGCAAAGCTAGTCACTTGATAAGATCAACTAATCACAAAAACATATTGAAACAAATCCATGAAGTTAAAACTAGACTATTCGCACTGATCAAATGCTAAAAATGGGAAGGGCTTCTCCATACCCATGTAGAGGATATAAACATAGCCAATTAAGGCTCGATATATATAGAAAGTAAGAGGAGAGAAGGGTGTAGGAGAGGGAGGGAGAGAAAGAGAGAGAGGTGTAAAAATAAACTACAACAATAAAGGATTTTTAAACTACCTCATCATGTCTTCAAATAAAAGTGTTAGTCTTCTGAAGATCCTCTTCTACTCCAAGTGGTGAGGAAGTTTCAAAATTACTTGATACCTTACCAAGCTCTCCAAAACTACCCTTTGCCTTAGCTTATGGAATGAAAATTGGACTTATTAATGGTTAGGTCATGTTGAGTTACATATTTTCTCTGATCTTGACACCTTTTAACTAATCTTTGAAGGTTCCCTTTGACACATCACTTAATTCTCTTGCTAGGTGTCTAGAAGTCTCTTCATCTCACTAGGCCAATCTAGCTTAAAAGTTTCAAAACTTAGATTCATATTATATAATTAATTATATATCCATTAATGGCATATTCACATAATATTATACCTAAAATAATTCATTTTTAAGTTTCAAACTAACCCCAAGAATTCATTCTACACTAAAAGCTCCAATTAGGCCTATTTTCCTTATAACCCTAAAATCATGCAAACCTCCTTTTGTACAAAAGAGTATGGATTGTAATGAAAAAATAAGGGTAGATTTTAGGACCCATTGTGTCTTTACATCTCCATGCCAAGTTTCATGTCCATAATTTGAGTGGAAGTGTCTTTTTCTACCTCTCTCTCTCTCCTCAATTAGGCCTCCTTACCTAAAATATTGAATTTTGGCTCCAAACCTATCCCACACATTTGAAACCACCAAAAATAATTTGATTCACTTTACCTAGGATATAAACAACATCCATGTCAAATTTTATGCTATGAGACCCTGTGAAAGTGTGATAACCATGAAATGGCCTTGTCACCTAGTCTCATTCTAAGCCTATTTGAGACTGCCTTAAAAAATGGAGTCTGTTTGATTAATTATAGAATGTATATTACATATTTATTGGATTTAATGGTTTTAAAACATCCAAAATTACCTATCCCATATTTTTTAAGTTCTCCATTACTCAAAACCCCTTTAAAACACAAAAACCATGTAAAATAGTGCATTTATTATAATCCATACAACTATAAGTACATGCAAAGTACTCATGGATAATCCAATTGGAGTAATAAATAATTTTAAGTATTTTTTAGGATAAAATTAGGTCATATCATGTAATTTATGATTCCATTTCTCTCAACTGGTCATTTTTAGGGTTTTAAGAGTGTTTTAGGCATGTTCTATTCTTAAGGATTATTCATAAAGAATGAATCCTATTTCTCTATCATACTGCCACAATATTTTAGTTAGGTCACAAATCCACCACCTAAACACACCACTATTTCCCATGAAAAACCTCATGATATTTCTAAGTGAAAGATGGTGTCTCTCAGGTTGCAAACAAGCTATTGGAGAGGGGTATGCGCAATTGTGCTTTATTCATGAAGGTTATGGACCTCAACCAACAATTGATTCCATGTAATTAAGTATGAATAAATTGATACCATATATAAAAACAAATTATCTCTATTCATAGGGTCAATTTCATACTAAGTGAGAGAAAGTTGCCTTTTGTGTTGTAGTCTACCTTAAGAGAAGCTCAAAGAAGGTCTTATAGGCCTAATTAGCATTTTCTTGATTTTACCCTATTTTTTATGATCCTTGGAGGTTTTTAATATGTTTATAATATTTAAAAAACCTTAAAACCATCACCTTACCTCCAATATTCTACTTTATTCCTGATTGTACCTATGGGCCTATGTGTGGTCTTAAGCTTGTTAGGCCTAGACATGTCTTGTCTTCATTCTATCATTGTTGTTGGGTCTGAGGATCCTATAGGACCATATTATAAACATTAAAACATAATAAAACTATTTTCATTCCATTATATCTCTCATGGACCTTTAAACCTCTAAAATAAGCAAATATTTCTGAACTTAGGCAAGCCTGTGTTGTTTGGATTTAAACCCAATAGACCTGAATAGAGCTCATCCGTTTCTCCTCACTTTTGATGTTAAATGAGATTTATATATGGGTATTTGTTCATCATGAACCATATACAAATCATTTTATTTCCATTTCAGATACCTTCTCTTCATCCTACATAAGCACTTTCACACAACATAGCAAACGCCCTTGTAAGTTTCATGACTATGTAAATAGGGTCTTAAAGAGCATTGTAGATAGTCAAATTTATTGAAATTTTTTTAGGTTACTTTATATTTTAATTTTTTAAAAACATTTCTACCACTTCACCCAAATTATTCTATCATTAACTGTGGATGACTTCCTCTTAGCAAAGCAGGCAACCCTATGTATGGTCATGTTGACTATATATGCAGGGCTTAGGTGAATTTGTCTTGACTAACCTCATTAGTCATTCCATAATTTTTCCTTTAATATTTAGATGAAATTATTGAATTATCTATTCATCTGATATATACCTCAATTCCTTTCATGTACATTCTACTCCTTTCTCAGGCTTGAAACAAGCCTATTGACCTTACAATGTGTAGGTGTCTATTAGGAGAAGTCTGAGTGTATTTATGGATTTTAGGAATAAATTACCATTATTTTAAATTTCAATGACTCTATAATATTATTTTTAGTTTTTAACCCTTTAAATTTTCACTCTCAAGAGACCATGACTTCATAACACACATTGTTCAAGACTGACTTCTCAAAGTTGTTGTAGGTGGTCATTGGAAGAGAGTTTGAATATGTGGTCTTGATCTTATACTTTAAACTCCATCATGACACCTAGATAGTATAAAAACATAATTTATAATTATTTCTCACTTCCTCACATGTTCCATTTGGATTTTCATAGCATTTCACAAACCTCTGCCTTTTTCTTCAAAATTAGGCCTGTGCATGAGTGTTAAGACCTGTGAACTCAGTCACACTAACCCTCATTAGTTTTAAAATGGATAAGGTATATTTATGAGTGTTTTTATTTATCTCATTATTTAATTTAATTCATGTTTCTTGTCTTGACCCTATTTAGACACCATTTCAAGCAAGAACTATTTCATACTGTATGCAAAAGAGACCTACAAGCCTATGCAGACCTGTAGGTCTACATTTTGATACAAGAAAGTTTTGTAAGGTATGTCTTGACCTTTATATACTTTGAGATAAATATCCATTAATTTTTCAAGAATTATATATGAGTTAGTTCCTCCAAATACTCTCAAATAATGTAAAACCAGATCTTTCAAACCATTTCCATGTAGATAACCCTCTCACAATCTTAATGTGAAAAACACTAGATGTTGATTAGAAGAATCATATGAGAGAAATCACTTTGAGAATAGTTTAAATAGATGTGGGGAATTATAAATAATTGAAACATTATGGAAAAAACTAATCAACATTCTTTTTTTATTGAAGACCTTGAAACATTCATGAGACCAAAACAACCACCCTATAAACTACAAAAAATAGAGGTTTGTTATCAAATCGAGGCCACACATGCCAAAAAAGTGTTGTATAATGTTATTATAGTGACTTTCATACTTTTGAGGATCATTACAAACAACTCCCATGTTTCAAAGAGTTCAATCCTTCACTTGAGAGGCCCAAAACTGACCTTGTCATGGTTTTGCTCCTCAAAAAAGAACCTTACCTACTTAGCTATTATTCATAAATTTAAGGAGCTCAAAAAACTACCAATGTAACTAATTGGGATTCCATTTGGGTCCCCAAATATGGTCAAAATATTAGCCTTTACTCCACTTGTATGACCTATACCATGCATTTGAAAATGGTCTTCATGAGCTTGTAAAGGGAGCAATGGAGGAGAGGAAGTGTTTTCTATACTTTTGAGACTTGAAATTTTTTTCCATGATTTATTATGACCTGTAGAAGCTGAGAAGATACTAATAAACTGTTTTCACCTAGAATATAAGTTCATAAGGTCGTACAAGTGTCAAAAATCCCCTGTAAAGCATTGAAATTCAAGATTATGACTTTTATCTGACTTGTTGATAGGTGTGGAAATTATGTCATTGATCCAAGGTCCTTAGAAAGTGTATTTTGTATAATTTAGCATTTTTGGGCTTTTACACACATTGGAGTTAGAAAAAATCATCTTTTTCCTTATAAAATAGTACCTTAAAGTTCATAAATGAACCTTGAACTCTCCAAATCATCATGAAACATTATTAGAAGGTGATTAGGGCATGAAATGACTTTGTGAAAATCCTAAAAACCTATGGCATCACTTTACCAAGTTTCACTGCACCATGACAAGACTATACCACTACAAGACCAATATAAGACATAACCTTCATTTCTTCAAAATTACCTTAAATAATGATAATAAGGTTATATGAAAACTTTTAGAGACCATATAAGGCATGAAAATAGCTTGAACTAGGTTATCATAACATGACACTCAAGTTTTCACCTATAAGGGTTGACATTTTAACCTTGGGGGTCAAAATTGGTCAATAAATATTTTAACGTAATAAGATGTCTTACCTTAATCCAATTCCTAAGTACTATTCTGATTTAAGTCATATACCAAATCAAGACAAGTTTTAGGTATCCAATCCCTTTTCAAGACAAATGTCATAAACCTAAGCATTCCCTAGTACACATGTAATGGGGTTATCTATAACCCCTCCTTTGATGTAGAGGTAGTTTACAACCCATATGGGTATGACCACTATGTATAAGATGACGGAGATCAACAATACATTGCCAACATGCCATCTAATACCAAACTTGAATAGCATAACCCATACCTTCCAATCATACCACCTAGTGATAAACAAAGACTATATCAATTGTACCTTACACACAAAATGGTTGATACAGAACATAGACCTAATCTAAGGTACCTTGTAAATGCACCATTGAGTGTTGAATACAAACAAGATTAGTTTTAAAAATAATTCTTTAACAATGAGGATTAACATCTTGTTAGATTGTTAGAAATGGGGGCAAATTTCCCCCCTAGATTTACCATATAAGATTTAGTCTATTTGGTTAGAGTGCCCAAAGAAACACCTCTTGCATTATTAGACACTCGGGTAACTTCTAACCAAGAATAAAACTTTTATACTATCTTCTATTCAAGCTCTTGTAGTGTCCAACAAGGGAAAAGGTCAACTCATTGATCATCCTTCTTAAAGCCAACTTATTGCCTCTCAACTCTAATAAGCTAAATAGGGTTTTGTTACTCCCACTAGCTCCCTTACTATATTGTATATTCAAAATCTAGAACTAATAAAGTTAAATCCTTCAACTACATATCCAGTTAATTTGTTAACTTATCCCACAAATAATCCTGATACATTTTCCAACAAGACATTAGTTGTATATTTATTTATCACACTTATATCTGAAAGTAATCTAGTAATTAATCCTAATTAGAATTTCCTTGTGGATTATTTATAGCATATGGTGGATAAGTCTCAAAATAGATACCCCAATACACATCAAATACCCTATATAACATAAAAAAATATTTTTCCCAACATTTTAGGTGCTTCATAGCAATGCATTGTGACCATGCCTAGTCTGCAACAATAGGTCGTAAGTAAAAATCCACCACTTTAAAAAGTGTTGACTAATAGTCCATAATAACAAGTTGTAATTAAAAATCTACTACTTTAAAAAATATCATCCAATCCTTAACAAACTTTGTCTAACAAATAGTGTATTTCTATTAGTCAACCACTTAACACTTCTATTCAACAAGGAGCCTCTTTGAGCTAACAACATCCATTTAACCAAGAATAGGCTCCACCTGCATGATATATTCCTAAGAATAAACAACTAATTCTCCTCTAATCTTAGTAAGTTATATTTAATACCTAATAGATCATTCCTCTATTCAGGTCTCAGTTCCCTCCAAATCAATGTCATGTTCAACAACAAGTGCCTTATCAACAAGTCCCCTATCAGTAGTACAACTTTAATCAAAGAGAAAATATTCATGGTAGAACCAATATCATAAAAATTCTATAATATTATATACCAAATTTTTATCTAGATTAAGGTAATGTACCTTTGAATACTAAGTAAACTGTGCCCACTTCCTCTCACTTTGGTCCCATTTTTAATGATTTTTAGGAGGTTAAAGCAACAATTTCAATCATTTAGGTAGGAAATTAAAATAATAAATTTAAACTAGATGACATATTCTCTCATCCATTTGATATGAGTTATCTTTAGATACCTTTCCCGCATCATTTTGAGATTCCCAATTTTGAAAAATGCAGAGGGAAACATGATCCCAAGGAGCATCTAAAATATTTTTTCATCACATGTTAAGAGGTTGTGTATAGTGCTATTTATCTACTTCACTTGTTTCCCCAAATTTTGAATGGGCACACCTTATAATGGTTCCTTGGTCTACCTAAGAATTCTATTGATAATTTTGATGACTTATCAGAGAGATTTGTGTAACACTTCTCTTTTAATTTGTAACATAAGTTGACTATGGTTGACCTATGTCAGGACTTGGATATCTATTTAAAATAGAGGTACAAATTGGCCATTTGAATCCCACATAATCTTCATGATGATAAGTGTTCGAGCATTTAATGACTAAGTGGTGATTATTTTACCTTAGCCTATTTTGGTTATTTATTAAATAATAATAATAATATATTATTTATTAACACGAGGTGGAAACCTCATGAAAATAAATAAAATTATTATAATTATTTAATAGTTACCAATATTTTATTTAATGACTCTTTGGGATGGTTGGACCTGTTATTCACAAAGGTCACCTCACTTCAAAATTTACTATAAAATAGGGTTTACCCCTATTTATGATTTATTCAGATTCACGGGATTCTTCACGAGAATTTATTCAAGAGTTTTGTGAAGGTTATTTTGTAGAAGAGAAATTATATTGGGATAAAATTATTTCTCAATAAATGAAAATCATTTTTGGTGGGTTTTTTACCTTGTAGAGGTTTTTCCATGGTAATTTATGTGTTGTGTATAATTGATATGTGTGATTTTCTTTCCTTACAACTACATTTATAGACCTTGTGTATACAACTATATTCCTACGTGGATTCTATCATGGTATCATAGCTTGATTGAAGTGTTGGTTGATTAGCAAGATCTTGGTGATTATTCAGTGAAAGATCCAAAGCATTTGATAAGATTATATATATATATATATATATATATATATATATATATATATATATATATATATATATATATATATATATATATATATATATATATATATATATAGTTTTGTATAACCCATAAAAAGAAAAAAATTAGAAATAAATCATTTCTATCATTCTTCAGGAGATTTGGTGATCTAAAATTTAAGCATTCCAAATTCATTTTCAAGGTTTGATAAGCTTTAATTTAACCTCTTAATTTTTTTAGCCTCTTAAATGTCATTATTCCATCAAAAATTTCTTTTGAAAACTTGTTCTAGCTCTAACAGACAATTTAGGGAAGATTCTTAAAAATTTCAATCCATTTGGAAGCTTGCACAATTTATTGTGAGCATTTGCTCACCTAAAAGAGCACCATAACTGGCCATAGAGAAATAAAAAGGTTATTATTAAGTCTTTGAATATATTTTACAAATATTTGATTTAATTAAATCTCATATTTTCATGCAAGACAACCTTGGGTCCCACCTTGGGTGATATTTTTTTAATCTAATTTAAAAAAAAAAAGTTATTGATTTACTTTTTGAATTTACATGCACCATATACATATTTATTTTTATTTTTATTATTCTTTGAAAAATCAGATAGAAACATATTAATTTAAATTAGTGCATGTAAAATCTCAAGTAAACTCTTAGAAGGGTTGGTAGCTTTCATTTTGTTAAAAGGTTGTCACAAGGGAAATTTTGTGTTCAAATCCCCCTAATCTTTTATTTATTTTTTAATTAAATTAAAATTAAATTAATTTTAATTTCAATCTTGGGTTGTATGCTAACTTTATCATGTGTAAACCCCTATCTAGTGTCAAACTTGTTTCAACTTTACACCTAATGAATCATGTTTTTGACAAACATAGTTATGTAACTAGTCGATCTCTAGGTTTTGGAACATTTCAGATGCATTAGAGTGGTCCATTTTTTAATTTTGAATCCTCTTATTTAAATTTTTATACTTTTTTTAATAATAGGGTTTAAGTGGTCATTTTGAGTGTGACTCTTTTGACACCTATATTTGTGCAACTTTAATTTATTTTTTTACATTGTTTGCCATATAAATTATGTAATTAAGTATATTTGCATGTATAATTCACTATTTTTTGAAAATAGTTCATAAATTTACTTATAATAGTTTATTTTGAAGCATTTTTTTACTATTTTATTTAAAGAAAAGTTATGGTTGTGCCCTATTTTTTCTTAGATAAATCTCAAATGCTTAATAAAAATAACTATAATATATGTAAAATTCATGTTAAAGCTAAATTTAGTGACTTTAAATTATGGAATATTATCATTTGGATTGAAAAAGTCCCTTTTGGATGATATGTGACCCCTAACCTTACTAATACATTTCAATAGAAATCATAGGAAGCTATGTCCATTATCTTGTGGAGTATTAATGATTAATTCCTTCTCCATATTGGTAATCAAGAGTCTCATAGAGATGCTTGGAAACTCTTTGAGTCCATGCATGAAGGCACTCAACATTAAAATATCATTAAATTAATCCTTGAATTGTTAATTACACCTATGAAGGGTGATGAAAAAGTTATTAATTTTCTTGCTAAAATAAAAAACATTAAAACTCAGTTAAATGGATGTAATTATAATTTGATTTAGGATTAATTGATTTAACTATATTGATAAATTTTTTAAAAATTTCATTTCAATTTTGAATTCTAAGTGTCAAACTGAGCAAGATATCCCTCACCTTACCACCTTGTCTACTCTCTTAATTCAAGAAGGACAAGTTATGATAAATTTTGATTCTAAAGAGAATACCACTCAAACACTTATTACATTAAATAATGTTTTTAATAACACTAAAACCATAAATCTAACCTTAATTCTGCTAAAGGTAAATATGAGAATAAGAAATTAGGTAATAAGAATCATACACCTAAGTTTAATAAAAATTGCAATCTATGTGGTAAATTTGGTCATAAAAGGGAAACTTGTTATAAAAATAAGGATATAAATAACAATAAAATTTCTAAGAATTAAAAAGGGAAGAAATCTAATCAAAACAAGTAGAAGAATCAAAACCCTAATTAAAATAACAATCAAGATTCAAACGTTATTGCTTTATATGTTGCTTTATTTGCTTCAAATAAAAATGAGTGGATTTTAGATAGAGGTAAATCACACCATATGACATGCTTATCTAATATTTTATGATTATAGAGATATCTCTAAAAGATAATTCTTTTTTATAAGTAACTAAATAGGGAAAAACAAAAAATTTAGATGTTGTTATTAATGATGTTTTTATGTACCTAAGCTTAAAAAGAATTTTTTATCTTGTTTTGAAATTACAAATGATAATTTTATTGTAATAATACTTTAAGATAGTTGTTCCATTTAGAAATCATTCTAGTTCCTTGATTATTGAAGGTGTTCAAAAAAATGGTTTATATATCTTTTCTCCTACAAGTTTTCTTTCATCGCATAGTAATAATGAATCTCATTCATGACATGAAATATTAGGGCATGTTAATTTTATAAGTTTTAATGATATGTTTGCAAATAATTTTGTTGTTAGACTTCCTTATATCCCTTCTCATCATGAAACTTGTGAGGGTTGATTACGTGGTAACATACTAACCCCTTTCAAAAGAATCATGATGTGAATTCTTCATATCCTTTAGAATTAGTTCATAGTGATGTCATAGGACCTCTTAAAGTTATATCTCTTAATAGTTATTTGTATACTATTATTTTTATTCATGATTACAATAGATTTAAAGCTAATATTGAAAATACATCTAATTTTTTATTAAGAGATTAAGAACTGATAATGATGGTGAATATGTTTGTAAAGAGTTTGATTATTTTGGCATTAATTAAGATATTCAAAGGGAACTAATAAATCCCTATTTCCCTTAGTAAAATGTTATTGTTGAAAGGATAAACTGCACCATCATATAAATAACTAGAATAATGTTATAATATGTAAATGTTCCTAAGTTATTATGAGTTGAAACTATGAACACTATTGTTCATATTTTGAATATATTCCCTACCAAAGCCTTACATATTTCTACCGCTTTAAAAATGTGGACTGCAAATAAACCTAGTGTGGCTCATCTCAGGATCTTTGCTAATCCTGCTTCTATCTTTATTCCTAAACTTAAAAGAAAGAAGATTGATCCCACTTCCTATTCTTGAATTTTTGTAGGTTATGAAAGTGAGACAAAATGTTTAAGAATTTATGATCCTTTTAAATGTTAGATTATTTAGAATAAGGATGTTCTTATCCTTAAAAAATATTTTTGTGATCCCTCTATGGATCCTCCTCAGTTTTCTTATGTTGATGAACCTAACTCTCATGTTTTTCCTTGTGATGAAATAAATAACCTTGAAAGAAGTTGATCCATTTTTGGATAACTTAGAGTCTGAGGAACCCCTTAAGTTTCATGTTCAATCTAAAATATCTAAATAGGCAAAATCCTTAATTTAATATTTTAATGTTGATAACCTTAATAAATTATCTAGAAGTCAACATTCTTATCATGCATTAATGACTATGTATAAATGTGAACTTCAATCATTTGATAAATCCACTCAATATGATAGGTGAAATGTTATTATAGTCATATATAATGTGAAATTTGGTTACTTGAATATGGCTAAAGACACCTAATCCATAGATCCTCTTACCTAGTTACAAAACCCTTTTTAGGCTTTTCTTTCACTAATTCTCAGTCATCCACAACCTTTCAGACTTAACCCTTACAAATCCAAGCAGCTCTTTTAGGCCTATATCCATCCTCCTAGGTCTCATTCCCTCTAGACAATAGTCCCCAACTTGGACAAGAGCACTGAAAATCAAGGTGTCCTATTTTTGGCACTATTGTCCAAGTGTACTTTTGGTCCTAATGGTCTTATTTTTATAAATCTTTATCCTAACTCATCAACCTAACACAAATTCATTTAACCCATAATTATTAATTTCCCTATAAAAATCCATTCAAAGTCCATTTATAAACTTTGGCACTCATTTACAAGAGGGAAGTAAGAATACAATCAAGTACATTCAAGCACTTTTCCCTATTCTCTACATACAACCTTCTAATATTATTCTAAGCTTATTCAAACCCTTGCACCAACCCCTAGCCATCTAAAATACACCTAGTTTCATATTTAGTTACATTTTCATATATAATTACACTAAGCACTTTAATGAAAGAACTAGATTAGCTTGATCTTTCCTTAGAGTATTGGTATGTAGGTAGTGTGTCCACACACGGAGTGTGAAGTGCATCTAGCATATCCTTCACACACTAACCCCTTCTCTCTCTTTTCCAAGTTGCCATTCAAGTTCAAGCACAAAGAGCTCATATGGATTTGAAGATTAAAATAGATGCACAATGAGCTTTAAAAACTTTTAGGCTTTGATATTTTATTGATAGGGTAACAAAGACCTGCCGAGCATAACCCAAAAACCTCAGATCACCTAGAAAATAGCACCAAATAAATACTATAGCACCAAAAAGTAGGGTGTCTCACTTTTGACACTCTTGTCCAATATAGAAAAAAAACTCTAAGATCTTATTTATGATAGTTTCTCAAGCCTACAAAGAAATCTCTAGACCCTGCAACTTCCATCTCAGTCAGTTTCCAGTTAAATTTGATTTTCTCTCTATTATTAATATTTTAGAAAAGGTAAAAATGCAATCTATTTACATAAATAAATGGTTTAATTATTGCACATTATTTATTGATTTACCCTACTCAAACCCATTTAATTAATTACAAATAAAACTCCATTATTTTAAAAAATAATAAAACATTTGGTAAACCTGACTTACTTTGAATTTTACAAAAAAACCCTTAGAAACCCTAGAGTAAATTCTTAGCTGATTTTTTCCATTAATTTCTAAATTTTTTTTTTTGAATATTAAAATCATAAATTCCTCTCAAATTTTAATATTTTGTAGTAAATTTTAAAATAATTTTACTTCAAAGCCTAATTGCATACACTTGGTCCCAGTAAATTTTCAATTATTTTTTAAATTCTTAGTTGCATATTAAAGTTAGAAAATCACTTCAAATTTCAAAAATTCATAGTAATTTTCAAAAATTTATTTTTCTCAAAACCCTAGTTGCATTTACTAGGTCCCATTAAATAAATCATTTCCCATAAATTTCTAAATTTTTTTCTTGAATATTTCACTCAGAAATTCATTTTCAACTTCAAAAATTCATAGTATTTTACAAAAATATGTTTGAAAAATCCCTAGTTATATGTACTAGAACCTATTTGCTTCTTGAGATATCACCTTACATCCATAATCAAATTGTAAAAATGATTCTCATTTATTTACAAACTTTTCTTACATTTCTTGTAAATAATAAGGAAACCATAATGGGACCTATCATGTACATGAATTATGAAGTCTATCATATATTAGTACAAAGTTTCATTCTTTGCATTTCATGTCTATCTTTGATTAAATAGGATGATGTTAAGAAATTTATTCTTAAACATGTTAATCTACCCCTTGCATCACCTCCCTTAGAGCCCCTCCCCCATACTGAGTCATGTTACATGGTCCATTTCACCCTTCCCCAAGTCACTACCCATCACCATAGAGCCTAGTTGACACCTTTTGTCCCTCCACCTCCTCAACCCATCGATTATATTTGCTCTCCTCTCATAACTACTACTACTCCTATATAAATAGTAGATAATGTGGTTAGAGATATTACTCAATGTGCCACTATGCCTCCTCCACCTACCCAAGAGCCCCATCACCTTGATATTCCAACCCATCATAGGCCCAACCCACTCACACAGGTAGATTTGCATAAGGCATATGACATTGTTGATCAATTGAGAAATACTCTAGCTAAAATTTTCATGTTAGAACTACTTCAAAAAGCTAATGTATTCAAGGACATTCTTTGTTAGGCACTCACTCAGACTTCTATGCCTATTAATTTGGAACCTTCTTATTTTGCATTAGTGGTCAACACTCTAAAATATATAAAAGCTATAATTTATTTTTCTAATGAGTACATGCCTTCTCAAACAGTTATTGATCAAAATTTTCCACTATTCGTATAAATACAAATCAAAACTAGCACAATCAAGAGAGTTCTTATTGATAGTGCTTCTAGACTAAATATATTTAATATCACATTCTTACAGACCATGGGTGTAGATTTGGCATCAATGTAAAAATCATATAAGAACATTCAAGGGTTTGATGATATACCACAATAGACATTAGACACTATTACTTTAGATATCATGGTGGGACCAAAAACCCTCTCTACACAATTTTAGGTCATGCCAGGTCCTCTCCATTATAATATTTTATTCAGATGACTTTGGATACATACTATGGGTGTGATTCCTTTCACTCTCCATAGATGTATTAAGTTTCTCCTTGAGGGATATCTATACACATGTCTTGTAGACAACCATCCATTTAGATATTGTCAAACTATAGAGTCATCTTTGACTATTTCACCAGATGGGACACCATATCTCACAATATAGCTGGCCACCTCATAGCATTTATCTTGATCAAATACATACATATGAGGTTGGAGAGACTATCACTTCTCACACCACTCCACTTATAGTTACACTATCAACACCAATTATTCCACTAGTCATAATAACTTCAACCATTCTATTTACTTCATTGATCATAGTTCTGACACCTATTACATATCCACCATCACCAAAAATAGTACTAGTAGTTCCAATTGATTCCATAATTACTCCATTAGTTATATATACCTTTGTAGTAGTACTATCTTCTACTACTACATATGATGAGACTCTTATTTCATAGTTACCCCTTATGGTAAATTATGAGGTACCATATTTACATGATGTTGATATAGATTCACATGCTTCTTCATATGATGATACAATACCCACACTCATAGATGACTATTTGTGTGGATTGAGATTTACACTAGTCAACCTAAGAGAGTATAAAAACAACTATAGATTTCTCATACCACATCCTATAGCACTTTTAGCATATTACACTACACTATCAGGATATACTCTACACTCACGGCCATAGTCAGATCACTTGGCACATACAGTTCACATGGTCACCTTTATGGATACAGAGCTAATTATTTATATTTAGGTAGGTAGCACATAACATCATTCATAATTTATGTTATAGATATCACTTGATCATAGATTTATCACATTACCTATAGTATGACAGATCTATTAGTAGATTGTCACATCAGGATGGTCACCCATTTTGTACCTTTCATAAGATTATGGGCCATGATAAAAACTCATGTATATATTTATAGTAGAGATTGAATAAACTATAAGATCAAGGCATTATTTATATTATATCACCACCAACAACACCAGCTCCACCACTTCCATTGAAGTCATCTACTAGTAGGGCTAAATGTCCTAGAGCAGAGCCAACATCTCCACCATCAAAGTAACCTTCAGTGTGCCTTTGACATGAGGACACCATGAACATGGAATATATAGAATATGATGATATTTATGGTGATTATCTCTAGGAATTTGATGATGGTCATGACCCTTTCCTCCATTTCCATCCCCAATGGGCTCCATCCTTGGATCCCTTCCCCCTACTAGCCTAGTCTTTCATATTATCATGTAGATATCGCTTTATCTACATTCTTATACATAATTTTTTTCTCAGCTTTGCTTATACATAATCTCTTCTACTTGATTGTACATAACTTATACAAAAATAATACAAAATTTCAAAATACAAAAACATTCAAATAATTCAAAAACACCAAAAACATTTAGATTGTATGTAGCATCCATGTTTTACATTTCTACTATGTTAGACTTAAATTTTTTGTTCTATGCTATGGTTTATCGATTATCTACATTATCATGCTTCACTTGATCTTCTTTGAGTATGTATAGTGACTTCTAATTATTTGATTGCTTCATTCTACCCATTGAGGGGGCATCCTACTTCTACATTCAAAATGCACATTAATACATCTTCCCATTGGAGGCATCTTCTACATGACTACACCATCTAGTTTATGTCATTCTTACACCACACACTCTAGTTATCATGTTGACATACATTACTTACTAGATTACATAGATTACCATATTGAAACTCACTAGTATCTTGCACTTGTGTATTTCCCAGCATATACCTAGTTTTGTAATAAACATGTCTTGCATACTTTC
Organism: Torreya grandis; assembly: GCA_037957365.1. NCBI lineage: Eukaryota > Viridiplantae > Streptophyta > Pinopsida > Cupressales > Taxaceae > Torreya > Torreya grandis. The sequence continues at coordinate 2,406,007 of JARHVA010002149.1, forward strand.
ACTCTTGCTTTGAAAATTAGATGTGATTATACTTTTCTAGTTTTTAAATGCTTTCCTTTCTTTCTTTATGTAACTATATGTGATTTCATTTACAATTCCAATTTTATTTCTTATGTGTGCCTTAAGACATTTTCAAATGTCCTTTGCTTCTATCGTGTGTGTGTACCTTTGGACATTTGTCAATGTCCCTTACTTCTACTCTTCTATGTGTTTGTGGCCCTTATGCTAATCTTTACTTGTTTAAAATTATATGTGCATGTGGCATTTAAACATACCTTGTATGCTTGATTTCTAGTTTGGGTGACATGTGTCCATGTCCCTTGTTTTCATGGCCCCTTGGCTAACCTTGTATGCTTCTTGATTCTTGCCTTGTATGTTTATTTTCTTATTCACTTCTAAAAGTTTGTAATGGAATGATCCATATCATGCATTTACCTTATTTTCTTAGATGATAAGATGGACATCATGCTCCATCCATTCAACTAACAACTAACATCTAAAATTTCTAGTTCTAGTTCAGTATATTGTACATGCTTTTACATTGTTATATCTATCTAGGCATACTCCTGTTGATCTGACAATCTCTCAATACAAAACTTCTATATCTAGAGATATATTTTCAAACATAATTGCTATATCATGAGGGAAATCATTGAAGGTTCAATCATTCCTACCCTTAGAAGAGATGGCAACAAATAAGGGTTTTGTCATAGAGATTAATGATCCTAATAGTCAAAACATCAACATTTAGATCACTCAGTTTAGAATCTAGAGGTCAAACTACTCAAAATAAAACAAAAAAGTAGTGATAATTTTAGATCAATAACCAATTTTAACACGAGAATAGCACCAAAAATGGATATCAGTGACAAACATAAGGGTGTCCTCATTTTGGCACTCTTGTCTAAGAAGAAAAATACCTAGTTTTTCTAGTAATAGGCAAAAATTTTAGCATAGCTACAATTTTTGCACATCTAGATCATTCAGAATCAGTAGTTTTAGTATAGTATTATCAAGAAATCTAGATATAGGGGGTATCATACATGGCATGATGGCTCTCACTTCTATTTTTAGATTAGGCAATTGATATAACTTCTAGATCATAATCCATGTTCTAGACACCAGTGATTGGAGGCAATGTGCATGGCATATTGGTCTTCTTTTATTTTTGAGTTTAGCTTATTACCTAGGCATTCTCAGCAATTGTGTGTCTTACTCCATCTATAGGTGGTTGGCATCTTTTTCAAATTTAAACTTTCATATAAGTTTAACTTCCTAAGTACTTGAGTTCTTGAGTTGGCTTTCACATAAGCCTAGTGCATCAGTTTTAGAGTGGCTTTCATATAGGCCTAATCTCTATATTTTTTAATGGCCAAGAGTGGCCTAATTTTCAACATACATTCAGATATCCATGTCACATTGTCATATTTTTAGAACATCCATGGGTTCCATGAGCCATCTCATATGACATATATTCTATACTAGAATCACTTCATAGTTTCACTTCACAAGGTAATGATGGAGCTAAAGGTCTAGCTAGCCTTTGTATTCTTGAGCCACCTATTTATAGGGATTAGACACACATTCCAAACATCGATTGACACATGCATGATTTATTAGCTTTACTTAGTAGGTGATGATGGAGCCAAAGGGTCTACCTTTGCATTCTTGAGCCACTTTTTGGGGAATTGAAAACTTAGCTTTATTCATGATATAACTTTTGGTATAGCATCATCCAACACAATCCAACATTGCTCATCTTTACTCAAGATCATATCAAGTTTTGTATTGGTTCACATACTTGGTAAGGTATATTCATTCCTTTTTCTTCCTTTTTTTCACTTAAATTTTATATGCTCTCATTTTATATCACATGTAATAAGAAATGGTCTACTCTTTGTTTTATTTCATAGATTCACACTTACACAATGTGTTTTCTATGCACTATCCAACATTAGTCAGCATCACACAAGCTTCATGGGCTTCACCTTTGTAGGTAAGTTTAGGTACACTTTTCATTTTTCTCCTTTATCCTAGTATTTTGCTTTGTTACATCACTAAAATAAAAGGGGGTAAATGTAGTCATATAAAATGAAAATTTTGGTTACTTGAGTATGTCTAAAGACACCTAATCCATAGGTCCTCTTACTTGCTTGCACAACCCTTTTTAGGTTTTTCTTTCATTGATTCTTAGTCATCCACAACCTTCCAAACTTAATCCTTATAGACCCAAGTAGGTCTTTCAAGCCTAGATCCATCCCCCTAGGTCTCATTCACTCTAGACAATAGCACCTAACTTGAACAAGAGTATTGAAACCTAGGGTGTCCTATTTTTTGTGTTGTTGTTCAAGTTTACTTTTGGTCCTAATAGACATATTTTTTTGAATCCTTATCCTAAGTCATGTCAGCCTAACATGAATTCATTTAACCCATGATCATTAATTTCACTATAAAAATCTATTCAAATTCCATTTAGAAGTGTTGGCACTCATTTACAAGAGGGAAGCAAGAATACAAGCAAGTATATCTAAGCACTTTTCCCTATTCTCTACATACAACCTTCCAATATTATTCCAAGCTTATTCAAACCCTTACACCAACCCCTAGCCATCTAAAATACACCTAGTTTCACATTTAGTTGTATTTTCATACACAACTTCACTAAGAACTTTAATGGGAGAACTACATTAACTTGATCCCTCCTCAGAGTATTGGTATGTAGGTAGCGTACCCACACATGGGGTATGAAGTGCATCCAGTGTATCCTTTACAAACTAACCCATTTCTCTCTCTTTTTCATGTTTCTATTTAAGTTTAAGCACAAAGAGATCCTAGGTATTTGAATATTAAAATAAACACACAGTGAGCTTCATAGACTTTTAGGATTGTATATTTCACTTATAGGGTAACACAGACCTACCGAGCAAAACCCAAAAACTCAGATCTCCTAGACAATAGTGCTGGAAAAGGACTTTAACACTAAACAAAAAGGGTCCCACTTCTAATGATCCTATCCAATCCAAAAATAAACTCCAAGATCTTATTTATGATAGTCTCTCAAGCTTGCATAGAAATTTTCATACCCTGCAACATCCATCTCAGTCAATTTCCAGCTTAGTTTGATTTTCTCTCTATTATTATTATTTTATAAAAGGCAAAAATATAATCTATTTACAAAAATAAATGGCTTAATTATTGTAAATTATTTACTAATTTACCCTACTCAGACCCATTTATTTAATTAGGAATGAAACTCCATTATTCTTAAAAATAATAAAATAGTTACTATGCAAGCTAAATATAATGCCTTAATTAAAAATCAGAATTGGGATCATGTATCTCCTCCACCTAAAAGGCATATTATCAGTTATAAGTGGTTTTATAACATCTAATGTATTTTAATTGGTAAAATTGACAAGTTTAAATCTATATTAGTTGTTTGCAAGTTTACTCAAAAACCTAAGATTGACTATGTTGAAACATTTGCTCTAGTAGTAAAAATGAGTATTGTTAGAATTCTTATTGCTCTTGCAGCCCAAAATGGTTGGGTTATCTGTTAGGATGAATTAAAAACTAGATATATCTCAAAATCACATACAAGAGAAACTATGAAATGAATTAATCAAATATTCTAAAAATAAACATAAACATGCACATAACAGGGGATGTCAGATTTAATGTGGTTCACCCATCCACCAAACTTGTCTAGTATATTATTTCTAGTAATACAAGGAAGAAACAAAATCCTGTAACAAAACTTGTTACACCTCTCTACCTTTTTTACCTCTTCTCTATGTACAATATTTCATCATTAATCACAATCATACATCTCAACTATATATCAATACATTTTAGGGTGAAAAACACCTAAGCATAACTTCTACTGTTAGATCTGGAAACCTTTAATCAATGGCCCAAATTAACTATAAAATTACAATTTAACAAGGCAATTTTAATTAAAAAAATCTTTATGGGTCTTTCCCCCAAACTCCTACCAGGGTGCATGGCCCCCGGACCCCCCACCCATAAGGGGGGCACCCCACCCTTATAACCCCCTGTGCCATGAGTGCTTATATCTTGGAAACTTTACTTAGACCTTTCAAAGCCTAAAATGTGTCAAAAATTAGAACAAATTTGGTTTTATATAATATTGAATCAAATTGGAACTAGGTTTAAACATTTGCCTTATAAAAGAGGTTGACCTTGGTTGGTCAACCTTATAACAAGTTTGAATTTGGATTTGGAAAAGAACTAACTTTGGTTGGCCTTGGAAAGTTTGACTTGAATTGGAACTTAGCACATTTTAACTAGAATTAGAACTTGGTATTGGTATTGGAATTGGTTTGTCTTTGAAAATAAGGTTAATTAGAATGGTAACTTGGATTTAAACTTATAACTAGGTTTGGAACAAAGTGAATAACACAATGGCATAATTTGGAACTTTGATCTTGAATTGGTTTGAAATTGGTAATTTGGATTAGAACTAGGTCTTGGTTCAAATTAGGCAGTCTAACAACATGGTTTGAATAAGAAAGGAAGGTATTTGGACCATGTTTAACATGTCACTTTTATTTGACCCAAAATTTTGGTATAGTAACACCTCATTGTGTGCATATAAAAATGGTTTGGATTTGGACTTGGTTTTTTTGATTTGGTTTCAAGTATATATAAGGTTTTGGCATAATAATCAAGTAAAAACACACAAAAATTACAAGACAATTCTAATAATTAACACAAGGTTACATCACATATATTCAAACCTTTGATATACTTATCTTGAGATATGATTATAAAATTTAATATTCATTAAAAAAATTATTGTAATTATCAGTGGTGTTTTAATCCCACCCTTCTCTTAAAAGGTTTGTATGAGCAAGGCAATATTTGGGAGCTATTACTTTTTCACCCCTGCATCAATGAATGTTTTATGGTAAAAGAAAGTCTAAAAAATTTTTACTTGAATTTTTATATGGTCGTAATATACCTTGTAGTATGTGGACACAAAATTATATGTCATTAGGAGTCAAGATTTAATGATCAATTTGTCAAAGGGTTTAGTTCCTTTGTGACCACCTCAGTCATAAGATTTCCATTGCTATCATAAAAATCAAGCTGCATGGGACATTTTAGCTATGATATTTCTAATTCAACCTCAAATTTTATACCCCATTAGATAATGAGATTGGTACGATGCTAGGATGTGACTTCTTATTCAATACACACCTATGACTTACGATAAATTGATCAATTCCACCCCATGTAGTCAAAATAAAAAGAGGGGTAAAATTCAAATAAGAACCTTGAATTTATGGGTCACCCATAAGGGGAGAGCATATATGTAAAATATTTTCACAAGACACTCAAGCAATAATAATTAAAAAATTGTATTAAAGGAAATAACTTTGAAAATAAATAAGTTTCTCTCATAACCCAAATGAAAATGTCAACTCGTTTTAAGCCCAAAATGAAATGTGTCAGAAAGAAATATGCTTTGATAAGAATCTAAAACCCACTTTTTTATCAAGGTCATTTAACACAAATGATTACATGTTTGAAAAATGTGGTTTTCGGCTAACAAGGAGCTTAACAAAAAGTTTGTTTATGTCTCAATTTTTAGCATAGAATAATTTCATAGTTTCATAGAATGATTTATATGATTTTATCTTTAAATTCATTGTGCTATATAAAACATAATTAAAATAGAAAATAACATAAAAATAATTTCATTATTGTGAAAATGATTTAATTAAATTTTCTTTGAATTTTGTAATTCTACAAAACACAGTCAGATTAAGAAAACATAGAGACAGAAGTAGGAAAAACTAAAATTAAAGACTATTGATAGAGAAAAAAAGATACAAAAGACAACAAAAAGTTGAAAGAGAGGAGATGAAGGCACATAAATGATTTAACCACTACAAGCAATGATTTTACTAATGTTGGTGATGATTTTGTGAATGTTGACCTATGAAAAATAACCAAAAATGATTTCATGAATGTTGACCATGATTTATCAAATGTCGACTATGATTTCAAAAATGTTGACCATGATTTCATGGATATAGGTGTTGATTTCATTGTTTTCTCCTCCACAAAAGATAAAAAGACTAGACAAATGATTTATTATAGTACTAGGAATGATTTCAATGGAATTGGATACAATTTCACTATTAAGACCTTAACAAAATAAAGATAAGGCAAATACAATAATTTCACTACTGTAAGCAATAATTTCACCAAAGTTAGTTTTTATTTCATAGTTATGCAATAATGATTTTGTTATTTGGTATAGAATGAATTTTAATTTTTTTTTGAATAAAATATAAAGTGAATTAACTTGTTTTCAAGGTGAATTCTAATAATTAGAAGAATGTAAATGGTCTAGAAGAGCTTATGGGGTGTGTCAAATCCTTTGAGTCCCATCGGGCATGGCATTAAGTAGATCAAGAATTTGAAAGAGGTTAGTTAATTTGTTAGTGAATGAAATTAAAATAAACTTGAAAAACTAACATATTAAGTCTAATTCATAGGTTGAGCTATATGTAATACAATCAAGAAATGCAATTAAGAAGAAAAAAACCATGCTTATACCTTCCTTGGAATTTTTCTTGTGAACTAGTTTGAAGAGGTTGACCTCGACTTATAGGCTAAAAGTCTTTGAAAATGCTTGATTTTGTGTGTGGGTAACATATCTCCTTATATACACTTGATTCTTGGCTTGGCTTGGCATGAGACTATTGAATATCCTTTTATAATTCGATAAATTAAGTTTTCATGAAGATGATTGAGAAATGAGAGGGGTGAGGATTACATTTATAGATTTATTGAATCATTGTGAACCGTTCATCTCATCTCAAGATGGAGGATTGAGAATCAATCCTCACCCTCATCAATATAGGAGGTTGAAAGTGTAAGAGTCTCTATTAATGGATACTTAGAGTATGTAAGAGGGGTGTAAGATATTAAAATGATAACCCATTTTTGTAAGTTAGGTATAATAACTTATCTTGAGTGTGTAAGTAAAGTGTAAGACATGTCAATATCTTTGCTTGCTTGCACACTTTGCCTTATGATGTCATCCATTTATGATGTAATATTATAATTTTTAATTTAGGAAAATATGATAATTATAAATCCATGGATTTTACTATTAGAGGAATCATTAGAATTTATTAAGGAGGATTAATAAATAATTAGAGGAATAATGGCCTTTTGTAATGTTTATTTGTCAATCATGTATTCACTTAATTGTCTTGAGAACACACTTACAAAGGTTTGATTTAATTAAAGATGAATTAGATAATATTAACATTACGATACAATCCATTGCCCCAATTAGGGATGTATCATTAGGATTTTGGGTTAAAAAGACAATTATGTGGGTAAATTGGGTTAAATAATGGTTTCTGATTGAATTTATGTGTGATTATGGAAAGCCACTTGTGATTGCATTTTAGACATGAAGGTGGTTAAAATATAGTGTTTACACACCAATATGTTTTAACCTAATTTAGATTAATGGGTTTGATTAATATAATTAAGATATAACTTTGAAATGTAAGTCAAATCAATAGATATGGGATTCAAGCATACATATAAATGTAAAAGACTAAGATCAATTATTTTGATTTGACAAGGGATTATACTAAATATAAAAAGTACTAACAAGATCATGATGCTTAGATTATATGGTTTATTATGATTGTAATCTTAAAGTGAAAATCATAGATAAACATATCTATGGTTTATTTAGTTCTAGAATTGATATATAGTGTGTGTTGGGTGAGTTCTACATGATGATGTCAGTATCATTGATTGATACCAAATTAATAGTTGGTATTGACCTACATGGAAATGTGACACACTGGATATAAAATCACAAGTGTTTATATTTTATTTCTCTATATTTGAAATCCCAAACCTTGATAATGCATGTAGATCCAAAAATAACCTCCTTTTCCATGAAACCCTAGATGTGTTTATGAGGGCTAGCTGATTTAACCTTTTATGAATTAACAAGTGTAAATACTATATTTAATTAAAGGGATAAGTTGAATTCTTTAGCAAAATAATATATAATAAATACAACCATTTATTTTTTACATAATTAACTAGCTTTAGATTTTCTAAAAATAGTAATAACTAGTAAAAATAGACTTAGTTGGAAAACACCTGATATAAATGATCTAAGTGTTGTAAACTAAGATAAAAGATAGTTTGAATGTCATAAATTGGATCAATATGTTAGAAACCCTCTTGGATAGTAGAGCCACAATTGCACAATGGAGACACTATTGTTAAAGAGTAAGTAGTGTATGTATATTGGTAATATTATCCTGTGTAGGACTATCTTGAGTTTTTGGGTGCACCTATGTCTAGATTATGGGTTCTATTCCTACATGAAATTTTTTTGGGAGACTATATTACACCTATGATGACTTATTTATTATCTAGACCCTAATCCTTCAATTAAATATGGTATGAGCTAAAAAGTGTGTTTATTAGTAGGATAGGTTGGACATCCTCAACAACTTATTGTGAAGAGAGTTTCCTACATAAAAATAATTTGAGGAGGAATCAAGCCTAAATTAGTTTTATCCACCTAAGTGTTGGTGTAAGTTAAAGTGATGCAAGCATAATAGTGGCCTTGTGTGCTTTGAGTATGCTTGAGACTAGAAATTGGGAAAATTTGAGCTTAAGGCTGTTGTAGATGATAATATGCAGAAGTAGGGTAGAATTTGGATTGATAACCTTAATTATGCTCAAATTATTTCATGTTTGAATGTGTATTTTTCATATGATTTCCATTTGGTGGATAAAGGGATAAAATTCATGTATTTATACCATTCTGTTACTTATGTGGATGATAAAATATTTCTAGGACAACCTTAAGAAGCTTTAGTTTTTGAAAAGATATTTGTTAGGGAAACTTAGGGCAAAGGCTAGTGTCCAACTAGTAGAACACTAGGCATGAAGGGATAAGATTAGGAAATTAGGGGTTAGGACTACTTTTGGACTGACTAAGGACCCCTATGGCTTGAATGAAGGTTGGATAAGTGTGATAAAAGGCTCTAGGATAGGTCTAGGGTTAAGATAATATTAGGTAGTCTCAAGAAGAATTTTAAACATACAAATACCACTTTTAGGTGTTACACCCCCCTCGATTTATAGTATAAATGCAACAAATAAAAATGACTAGGATAAAGGAAAATGAAGCATACCTGGACTTATCTAGGAAGTGAAGCCCATGAAGCTGGATCTGAGTATGTGAGGCTAGGTTTGTGTATGTGAATCATGGTCCAATGCATGTCCTAAAAATAAAATATGTATAAATTATTCCTTACTTAAGAGATATCAAAATCAGAAGACTATGCTAAGTATAGATTAAATTTGAGCTCTATAAATTAAACTATATAATTTAATTACTTAATATTTAAACTAATAGGTAAAGTCTAAAGCCTTTAGAACTAAGTGAAATTAGATGAAAAACTCTTCAATCCTACACTTAAATACTAAATTTAAATGATCTAAATCATGATCGAATGGAATAAAAAGATAAAAAGATGAGATTGATTACCTTAGACTCAAATTGACGTTATGATGCTTAATTATGGATATTGGATAAAGGATGATTCAATGACTAATTGGACATGGATTGGTTATACATTCATAATATGCCTAAAATGGAGGAGATGAGTGGTTTAAATAGAAATCAGAGGGAAATATCTATGGTGGAAATTTTAAGTTAGGAGGAGATCAAGGGTTGAGGAGTAAAAGGAATTTAAAATTCCTTGGAAGCCTCTAGATTTAGAGGCTTGTAGAAAGGAGGGGTGAGAATAGAGAAGGTTATAGATTTGGAAGGTTATATAATTATTATTATGGGATCATGATGATTATATGGGGGATTATATAAGGATTATGAAGGTGATTAGGGACTAGGGGTGTAGGAAAACCTATAAATAGGCTTAGTAGGTGGGTAGGTGGGTCATGGGAATTTGAAATTTCTAAATAATAGGTAATATAAGATTAAGATAGGATAGTGGGGATTTAAGATAAATTAATGATTTGTGGGATAGAATAAGGTTAGTGAATGATTAAATATTGATGGGGGACATTAGGTAAATGACTATAAAAGAAGTATATATTAGGGGGATAAATTAGATTAAGTAGAATTAGTGTCAACTAATAGAAATATTAGTGACAATAATGTATGAGATCAAATTTAGGTGCATACATTTTGACCCTCTTTGAAATGTCATTATGAGTGGAATGAAGTGGAAGGAGTAATGGTATTTCAAATAAAAACCATGTCATATATGAATGTTAGTAGATATGATGTTAGGGGATATGATGCCCCCTCAAGGGGACATGTAAGAAAGAATGAGATGGATGACCACTCAAAAGAACAAATTATGGGTGGGATGAGATGGATAGACAAGGGGATGGGATACTAGATGTAAGATATATGGTGAATAAGATAAAGGATTAAACTTGAGTAATGAGCTATAAATTAATGATTCCCTTGGAAAGGACACATGCACATGAAGTAAAGATGTCTATGCCATAGTTGTTGACACATCCCAAGGGAGAATAAAATGTAACATGATGATGATAGAATTAAAAATTACATAACCTATATATGTATCCCAAGTAAGAATGCATACAAGGGAGAGTTATTGACTAGGATATATTGATGATTTGATGAGATTAATGATGGGTGTATCTCAAATTTGAAGTGATTAATATGATGAAGGTGATGAGAGAAAAGGAAAGATATGATAGAGTGACCAATAAGTAGTGATGATGTTAGCAAATACACATGCAAGGGAGCAAGAGATGAGATAGTGCCCGAGCTATCCTTGGGTACTACCAAGTGGCCAAATGATGCATACATAGTCTAAAAAGACCTCAGACCAATGTAGTTATGACTATAGGATAAAGGATGATGATGATGATGATGATGATGATGATGACAATGATTAGTGATTAGAGGATGATGTTAGTGATGAGAGCATATGACTTAGACAAAGAGATGAAGTTAAAATATTGGATGTTAGTATAATAGATCATGAAGATTATATTAATGATGGGTATAAGGATGATTAGACAATTAGAGAAATGATGAGGGTGTGAATGATCAAGCCATCACAACTATCAAAAGGCTCATCATAGTCTAAGCAATCTGATATATATGGCACTTGGAAATATTCCCCATGATATAAGTATGACCAAGAGGATGTTGTGCCAAAATTCATGGGAGAATATCAAACTCTACATCATTGAGGGCATTTGTAATCAATATTTTAGCCTTGGGTAATCTCATAGCATCCCCATTCATTTCCCAAGAGACAAAAGACACATGATGCAAACATAAGACAAATAAGATATATAAATGATAAAATATGTACAAATAAGTTAAAAAATAGACAATAAACACACCCAGATATCTACATGCAATGTCATAATGTCTTGTCAAATGATGGGATGAGTGATTGGGTGATGGATTGGACTAGGATGATTATGATGTGATTATGGACTCAAGATAGATTTGGATTGACTAGCATTGATTATTAATATTAAGACTTGGATAATAATATGGATGTGGAATGCATTTGTGGACTAGAATTAGGATTAGGATTAATATATACTAGATTTTCCCCTGGTTGTGGGATAGGGTCTTTGAATACATATTTTGGTCTAGAGATCAAATCTAAAAGTGGTTAAAGAAGGTGATTTGGAAAAGTGATGTTTAGGATGACCAAGTATTACTAACGAACAAAGCCTTGCAAGAGTCCAATATAATAAGAAGAGAAGGAGATGATGGGATCAAATACCTTCCATACTAGCAAAAGAGTGATTAAATGGGTGCTAGGTATGAAAAAGGAATTTAAAGGGAAGTGATGGGATCACATACCTTTCACACTAGAAAAAGAGTGATTGGATTGGTACTAGGTATGAAGAAGTAATGATAGGAAAGTGATGGGTGCTAGATTAAATTCTTTGACAAGGCTATGTGTGTCAATAATACCTCATCAAAAGGATGATATTAAAGATATGGAGAGATGGATGACCACTAGGATGGGTCTTAAGGCAAAACAGAGTATCCAAGGAGGACAAATAAGAGATGGACATTGGATGTGTGTAGGGGATGATGATATGGATAAAGGTATATGATGGTAATGTGGATATTAGTATGTGATTAGGGGTCATAAGACAAGACATCATAGACTTTTTTTGGCTTTTTCAAATTTTATGATTTTTAGGGTTTTTGACATATTTCAATTTTTAGGGTTTTTTGGGATATGCATGTACACTATACAAATGGGGTTACTAGAAAAGGGAATACCAAGCCTAGAAATTAGGAGGAGGATAGATGGAATGATGAATGAGTGATAAGAGGATGAGGGTGATGTTGAAGAGGGGAGGAGGACCAAGGAAGAAGGGAATAGGGATTACTAATGACCACACCATGAAGGAACCAAATGTTTAGTTGCTTGAGTGTTTATTAGAGGATATGATACGATGATTTGAGAACATTTCTCAAGACACCTTCCACTTACTTATGAAAGGTCAATATGGGAAGGAAGGAGGGACATAATAGGATGAATGATATGATGATGGGTAATGGATAGGAACAATGGATCAATATATCTGATAGGGATGCGATGGAAATGATTGAAAGATGATGGGTTTTACCCCCAAGTGTTGAGGTACAATGTGAACAATGGATATTTTACCATGATGTCAAAAAATTGGTTTTCATCATGGTACTTTCCCAAGGTGCTAGAAGACTAGTTTTCACCATTACATGAATTTTTTTAAACTTTTTTTGTTTTTATTGGGTTTTTTGATTCTTATTGAGCATCTCAATTTATTAGAGAAGGGTGAGATGTAGGATTGCCAATACTATTTAGATATCCAACCAATACCTATTCTAGATATGTGTCATGTTGGGATCATGTTGTTGCTAGTAGATGTATTAATGTCCTTATGACCTTCATTGATTCTTGATGGAGACCCTACCAAATATCTAGACTAGGTGTCTTCATCATCCCTAGGAGAGACAATGTTACCTAGGAAGGTGATGGGAGATATGGATTCAATTAGATTATGATGTGGATGTATGGGACTCAGATAGATGATAGGATTATGATTAGATGGTGTGATTGGTGATCGAGGATTAGGAATAGAATTTGCATACATTATTGGAGATGTTGTACACTATGTATTTGATTGGTGTCATTTGATAAAAGACTTTAAGAGATCTAAGACACTTTGAATTTGTGGTTCTTTGATCTGACTATTTGAAGGATTATTGACCATTTGGATACTAATTTTGAAATTATTTTGATTTTGAGATTATATTGGACCTTGACTTCCCCTTGGTGCCTGATTTTGGGCTTCACTAAGATTGATTTTTGACTTTGATGATATCCTAATGCCTGATATTGGGCTTCACTAGGGAAAGACATTTTTTTTATTAGGCTAATGATTTGACTTTTCTTGATTTTGATTTATGGGATCAAAGAATATTTGATCATTATTTATGACTTCTATAATATGGTCTTAGACCTCTATTTTTATGGCACACATTATATTACTCAAGGAAGGGTCCAATGATGTATGTTCCTAGTCATCCTTATGGAGGGAGGTGATTAAATGATCATTGATGGGAAGAAATGGATCTATGATGGATGAAGGTGGTGGATAAGGTATGATGAGGTAAATGAGTGGTAATGGGGTAGCATGGTATTCATAGGGGTTCCTAGGAGACCTAGTTTTGACAACAAAGAAAATCTCCTCAAGATCAACAAAAGGATCACTAAGACTAACTATGATAGACACATATAAAGGAGGATCAAATTAACTTCAACAATATTCAATATATAAAGCTTAAAATAAATTTTTTATAACTTCATCATCTTGATTAGGATCTAAAGGTATGCCTAATGAAAGATTAGATGTATTTAGATTAGAGGGATCCACAAAAAGATAGGCATTATCAATATATGCTTCAATATTGATGAGGGATGATGTTTCAAGTGAGGAATATGATTTAGATACTTGTGTTTAACATGATCCTAATGAAAATAATACTTTTGATGTTTAATTTGGTGTACAAGATGTAATGCTACTAGTAGAAGAATGATCATCTGTGATTGATCTCTCAATAAGGGGTGTCTACTGTGATGGGTGAGAGGGGGATGGTGGAGGTTTGATGGGTTCAACAAAGATAGGACCTTGGAAGGTATTATGGGATATAAGATGACTAGGCTCATGGGTAATATACTTGGCTTTGATGGGGGGACCATCAAGAATGGGTGTGGTGTCTTAACCTTGGCTTGTAAGGCAAAGGGCTTGATCATGGTCAGGAATGAAATCTTAGCTTTCCTCTTTGTGTTCAGCCAAGGATGTAGATGTATCTGGTTCATCTTCAATTACTATGTCACCATGATTGATGAGGTCTTGGACATAGTCTTGGAAGTGATGACATTGATTAATGGTATGCCCCCAAGTTTGATGATATAGACATTATTGATTAGCTTTATACCAAGAGGGCTTAGTCTTGGTGGAATCAAGATGTCATATGGATGGATAGAACATCATGGTAAATAATGGATAGAGGTAAATAATTGTTTGAAAAGGGCTTCCAAGGACACAGGAAGGGGAGTATAAGGACCCACTTCACTTTGTGACTTAGAAGTAGAAGTATTGGATTTGAGAAGATGGTTTGTGATGTGAATGGGTGGATGGTTTGTTAGTAGACAAGGTGGCTAAGATTGGATTCCATTTTCTAGTATGGGAATGGGCAGTCGATGTTTATGGCTAGTGGATGGAGGATTGGTTTAGGTCTAATATGAAGGGGATTAGATGAGGGGTGCAATGACTTGAAGGGGATCAATGCCTTTAAGAAGTTGAACACCCATCATAATAAACCACAAGAGGATCTCATAATTATGGGAAGATATGTATTGGTCAATTAAGGTGGGGTATATTTTCATGGTGATGTTAAAAGATGATGGAGGATGAAGGTAGGTTAAGGATTAGGGATGGTTTCTTGAATGAAAGAGGTCAGAAGGACCGATCCAGTATGATAGGTGATGATAGATGGATGGATGGAATTAATGGATTAAAGACTAGGATCAAATCTTAGTGTAATAGGTGCTAATGACCTATCAACAGTGACTAGTTTTCAAGCTAACAAAAGGATGGAGGATGTGATGGGTGCCTAGGTTCAAAACTAGCTAGAGGATGATATGATGGGTGATAGTTATGAGTAGGCAAGATGACTGGATTGATAAAGACTAAATTGATGATGATGGTTTACTATATTAATAATGACAAAGTGATAATATGCTAGTAGGATATAAGATAAATATGAGATCAGACCAAATGATGATAGGATGATAGGGATGTGTAACAAAATGACTAGGTCAAAACCTTAACCCAATTTCATCAAGATGGAATGGGGTATGACCATGTGATAAATATGATAGGATAATGTGATAATAAAAAGTATAAATGATGATGATATGGGTTATTATTGGACTCAAGTGTGGCCTAAAAGGGAAAATAGGATGATATAAGATGATGTTAGACTAGATGGGTAATTAAGGCAATGTAAAGACAAAAGGATTGGCTATAGATAAAGTGTACTTAATACAGATGATGAGATGTGATTATGATATGTGATGGGGTATGAATAATGACTAGTGAGACCAAGATAGGATATGACCAAAAGGATGTAAAAGAAAACAAATTATGTACAAGAGGATGATGATAAGGATGTTCAAGATGAAGGGATATATAAGATGATGTTTAGGATATACAAATGATGGGTAGGTCTAGTGATAAGATTGGCTAGAAGGATTTATAAGAGAGTAAAGATATTTAGAAGAGGGTAAGACAAGGATATAAAAGATGATGTTTAGGATATATGAGTGATGGGGTTATGACCAATGGGGGTAGATATGGTTGGACTAGAAGGAGATTAAGATAAGGTGGTGATGGGAGACAGTATGAGATGTGTAAGAGACAATATGTCTAATGGGATGATGACTACGATATACAAGATGATGCTTAGGATATATGATGGAGTATGACTAATGATTGGTGAGACTAGAATGAAATGTGATTTTAAAAGGATGTATAAATAATAATATATAGAATGGGATGATGAGATGAGGACGTATAAAGGAATAAATGATGTACAAGGGGATAATGACAAGGATGTACAAGATGTGATGGAATATGACTAGACTAAGGTAGGATAATATAAGATATAAAATAAGATGATGATAAAGATGATATGTACAAAAAGATGATGATGAGGTAAGAATATACAAGATGAGTTTGTGAAAGACCTAGATAGGTGTGTACAAGTTTGGGTGAAAGGCTGACTTGGCACATAAATAGCATTGATTTATCATAACACACATCAAATCAAGCAAGCCACAAAACCTATTATTAGTAAACTTATGGGTGTGTAACCTGATGCTCACACCATTAAATAGTTTTAGGGGTGAGGATATAGGTTGGTGGCCCATTATGGAATTAACCAAACCCTCACAACCCTATTTGCACACAATGGCTACTTAGGAGCTGATACTAACTCTAGCAATGAGGTACCTATTATGATCGAAGGATCCTATGTTAGGTTTGTATAAAGCTTCTAGGTATGCCCCCTATATACATGAAGGTATAGTGGGAACCAAGTTTGTATAGGATTTTATCTAAGTACCTTGCATCTTGGAGATTAAATGCCCCTCACTCTACAAAACCCTTTATGGGTAATTCTTTAGCACTGAATGACAACTCTCTTGATTTTTAGACTCTATTGGAACATGGAGTTTAGACTAGTGCATGGTGGTGAAATCCATGGTCACTATGCCCATAGAAAATAAAAAGGGTCAAGGGTTTATAGGTAGTTTTTAATCCCCTAAGAATCACTGTAAAGATGCAAGGAGGAGAGCATACACTACCGTAGCCCTTGAGATACAAATAGGCAAACTAAAAATATTAATTAACTGATTAAGATTAAGGTGTGATAGATATAAGAAGCAAAAATACATAAGAAAAAATGTTATATATAATAAATATATACATGACAAGATGATTAAAATGATTCAAAATGATTTTCAAAGTGTCAAAAAGAGTCTTTGATAGGCGACCTACAAGCACACAATTAGTAGTTTCAAGTGGCACTCAAAAATAGGTAACTTACAAGAAAAGGATTAGTAATTTTTGATTGATAATCTTGAGAGGGAAACTTGAAAGATGAGATGTTAAACTGAAATATGACCTATAAAAGATGATGCTAGATAAAAAAAATAGTCTCTAGGTTCACCCTTGTAATAAATAAAATGTTAGTATAATAGGCCATAAGAAAAATACCCTTAAAAAATCATGATTTTGGTTCTAAAACTTCTTTGGGTAAGCAGGCCATGACATGGGGGTATAGGGGTGTCATCCCCTAGTGGGGTCAAGGGGCAACACCCATTGTGGGGTCAAGGGATAGGGCCCCTTACGGGGTCTAGGGGTAGCACTCTCGATGTGCTCCCTATTGCAATATAGGGTAGGGTCAAGGGGTGGAGCCCCTGACACCAAAGGTAAATTGGGCCTTGTAGAAAGCTAGAATCACTCAAAATTTACCAAAAATGACTCTAAAATGCACTCAAAAAGAACAATTGCGAAGGAAAATTGAGTGAAAAATCACAACTACATAGTAAAAAATCACAATCAAAGAGTATAAAACCATAACTCTAATGCAAAATCATAGATCTTGAGTTGTGATTTTGCATTAGTTAGCTAACCATGATAGTCAATCCTACAAAATTATGACCAAGACTATAAAATTGTGATTGCAGACAAAAAGGTCACTATTAATGAAAAATTGATATTAACAATTTTGTTATAAACTACAAAACCACTATTGCAAATGACAAGATCACTAATGAATATAAATCAAGAGTTGCAGTTTTGTGATAAACTACAAAACCTCCAAAATTTTGACTATTTGATAGAAACATATTGGATGAATATTTTGTCATCAACTAACTAAAGGCAAAATGGGTGTATCAACCACAACATAATGAGATAAATATCTCCTCTCAGCAAGGGGAGGTTCTCTATAAACTCTAATATACTAATATAAACTGAAAATAGACTAAGGGGTGAGATCATACCATCCATCTCTCTTTTTTTAGGGATGATGTTCACAAGGTAAAGGAAAATTCCTATGTAATAACTAAAAACAATCCTCTTCTTTCAGAAATGATGTCTAGTAAATAGTAGGAAAACTTCTCGAGTAGCAATTGGATCCATGAGAAACCCACAAAAGCACAAAGTCTTTTGTTACTTCCCTTACTGATTTTTAATGTATATAAAAATAGAATGAAGTGAAGCTCAAAGTCTCCATCGAAAACTACAATAGAGTATAAGATTATAAAGGATAAAAGTAGTACAAATCCTTTCTAATACCATTTTCACTAAAACATAAAAAACATGAACTAAAGGTAATTATAACAGCACAAAGTCTTCATAATTAACTTCAAAACATCTTCCAGATAATCTCCACACACTCTACTTATTTAATCAAATATATGAGGTATTATTAGGAAAAAAGACATAAGAAAAATTTCCTAAATAACACAAGTTATTCTAATGCAAAGTTTGAAAATTCACCCTCTTTCTCATTCATTCAAGAAAATATGATTTATAATCTGAGCTCAAAGTCTAAAAAGGCATCTCAATTTGGGTAGAGTTTTTGCTTCTAATCATCAAAAGATATATATCTATTACAAAAGAGGCTCTCTTTATTTATAGGGAGAAGCATTGAGGATTTAAAAAAGATTTAAATAATTTGACCTAGTCAAAGATAGGAGTCTTTGTTGACTTTCCATATTTTACATGTAATTACACATGACAAAAGTATATGTGCAAATGTCCAAAGTGGTTACAAAAGTGCATTTAAAAAAATAGAAATTAAATCAAAAGAAAATTGACTTAATTTGTATCCCCATCTTTCTTTACGTGAGCATTGTACATGGTGATAGCTGCTTGTATCCTATAACTATTTGGAGTAATAATCTTCTTGAAAATCATCTTCGCCTTGACTATGGCATCTCTCACTACTATGACTAATTTTACATGACTAGTTAACCTAGATTATAGATTATCTAGAGTTAACTTATTACCTAGTATATTATCCATGGAGGCTACTGAAAGTGGTTTATCTTCAAATTCCTTTTGGAACATACCTTTAAATTCATGAACTATTTCTTCTGCTAAAAGGAATTGGTTGTCTTGTGATGTAAGCTTGGAAGGTAACTCCTCCGATTTATGCAAAAGACTGATGTCACTTTATTCACTAAGGTCCTTTGATGATTCAAGGTCATTGATCAATTCCTTAAGCACCTGAATCCTATATATCAATGCTTCTTTAGTTTCAGTATAAGAGTCTCTATCAACAATGATGCCAATTGATACTAGAGTGTTTATTTTTAGCTACTTCATATCCATCCACTTGTCAAGATACTTTTTAATGCTTTCAATATCTTGAGAAATGATATTGATAAGATCATCCATTTATGTTCTCACTTTTCTCATCTTACCCATTTTCTTAGACAACTCTATGAGCAAGAAAATTCCTTGTGTATGCATCTTGTCCAAGTAATCTTCAAGTACTTTTCCCTTGAGATAGGTCCTTTCTACTTTCTGAATCACAGGGTCATCTATGGAGATAGCCTCTAGAGTTACTATTTTTGGAGTGAAAGTTATTCTCCTTATTACCATAGTTAATTATTCTACCATTACTTTATAATGGTCCTTTATTTCTCTCTCTTTGTCAAACTTTTAAACCAAGATGTCCATAGTTGACTGCATATCGCTCTTAGTGCTTTCATGAGTTATCTTTCCTAACTCAATTCAAGAGATAGATTAGTCATTTACATCAAAATTTTTAAGAGTTGTATCTTGTGGAGGTTTTTCTATTTCCATAAATTTGTGGCCTTTATCCTCAATCATATTTGAATTTTTTTTTGGCTTTTTGGGAATCTTGACTTTTACTGGCACCATTTTATTGAAATTTAAGTCATCTATGGAGATGGCCTATTTTTTCCTTTTTGGTGTATAAGTTGACAACCAAGGTGGGAGGGCATAAGTACTTACATTAGTATCAATCTCCATAGTTAGTGTTGCAAGAGTTGCACCTACACCGGTGTTGGAAACAATGAGAGGAGTATCAGTAAGAACTGCGCCTTCTACTAAATGATCGAAAGTAGAACTATCTCTGAAATCAAAAGACAGAGGTGACAAACTCGAGATTGACCCTGAGGAATGAAGAATATCTCTAGAAGTGCCTTAAGGGTCGTCAAAAATAATTTTGGAAGGAGAGGCTGCTCCAGAAGAGGGAACACTGATTGGAAAAATAGGTGGAGTTACAATAGGTGTGCTAGGTAGGGAAGAAGAAATTCTTGTTTTTGACTATACACCTTCTTGTGGAGATAGAGTTTCCTTTTTTTGTTAATCTATAGGCCTATCATTAGTCTCTATTTTCTCCACTTTTGGTTCTTCGGTGCTTTGCTTTTTAACCTACATATCTATTATTTTTGGCTCTTTTTCTACAACTTGTGACTTCTTTGTCATGAAGATGATCCTAGGCTTATGTGGCCTATCAGAAGCAAGGGCATCACTTTTATTTTTCATCCTATTTTCTGCTCTTCACTTTGTTTCCTCTTAAAATTTAGCTTTTGATCCTGTGATAAAATCTTTCAAGGTGATTCCCTTATTTGCTAATCAATCATTGGTGTTTGCCAATATTGGTTCAAATCTTTTTCTCAAGGAAGTCAAATCCTTCTAAGACCATTGGGTTGGGGGAAGAGGGGTATTGGTGATTTTTTTAGCATGGTATCTATTATTGATCAAATCCCCATCATCCACTAGATTATTAGGGATATCAATGAGTCCCAGATATTCTATCTGTTCAAGAGACAATCTACTATAGTCAATTTTCTTGACTTCTTCTGTAGTCCTCAAATCAACCCAAACATCTTCGATCATAGGCTCATGAAATTGGGTCTTCCTCCTGATTATGTCTTTTACGCCTCTGTAGTCAATTTTTGGTCTCCTTTTGAAATGCTTCATGGTTACGAGTTACATTTCAGTCTCCATAACTCTAGCTTTTCCAGTGGTCAATACTGAGAACCTACTAATTTTAATCAGGAACCTGAAACTGGGTTTCTTGAGTTTTATCTGCTTATTGTGTATGATAATAATTTTCCTACATAGCTCCATCAATACCAATTTGTTTGAAGGGAATCTTGGAAGCATATAAGGTTGACCTTAGAAAAATCCAACCCACAGACAAGAAAAAGAAGGGAATTCCAAGAACATACATCTGAAGTCATTCACAACTATCCAGGCTTCGTCTGACAGTCTTTTTTGTTCTAATTGGGGATCAAAGAAACACAGAAATATTGTGAAAAAACATTATTTACCCTCCTAAAATGATGGATAAAACCCTTCAATATCAATTAAGAGTAATATTGATATACTAGGGTTACTCTCATTCTCCTTCTGATGTTAAATCTGGGAAGGTTCTCATTGACACTGCAATATATACTAGGTATGAAGTCATGTAGAATTTGGAGGTCGTGGATACCTTCATTAATTACTCATGTAGAGCACTGCTAATTTATTCTCCCTGGAAAATGATTTATTTTCCTTGGAGAATTATCTTAATGAAGGGGTACATCTATTCATGAAATAGTGAAGAAGAAGGTAAACCTCTTACCCTACTGAGAAGGGTGATCAAGTATCCAAATTCTTCTATGAAATCACTCCTTGAAAAGCTCCATGGCCATCTTGACAAGTTAATCCTTGGAGTCTTGAGCCATCTATTATTGATTACTTTCTTTGCTCTTTCAGGATCTTTGTCATACTCCCTTTGTGCTTCAATGAAATCGAGCTTTAATACTTCAGTAGTGGGAGGACACATAAACACTTTATCGATGAATTCGGAGTCTAGTTTAATCACCATATTACCACCAACATCTAACACAACCCTGGTATCATTATTTTAGAATTGAGCACACTGGAGAATGAACTCTATATTGTGAGCCACTATAGGAAAAGAAGATACCAGATGAATATTTCTCGTAATTATCTTCTTCATTTCATGGCTGGGATTGCTTGATCTAGTTCTTTCCATGAACTCAGCCATATCTACGTGATCAATCTCTATATCCCTAATGTCATCGATATTAGAAGTAATCAAGGTGATTGGAAAAACACCTTGATACTTGTACTTCATTATCTTCAACATTTTTGAAGAAACCTCAGTCATCTAGAAGAGCTTTTATCAAAAGGATGTCGTTGAAGAAGGATCCTTGAGAGAAATTGCAACAAGAATTATGATCATACAATCAAGGGAAAATTTTGAAATTTGGGAAAGCTGCATATTGGTGATCACGACCATGGGAATGTGATTGAAAGGGCTAAGGCCCAAGTAGGCCAGAAAGTCAAAGGGAAGCGAACTTAAAAAAATGAAATTTCAAAATTTCCTAGAGTTAGGATTTCTAAGAAAATGTATGCAGGGGTGGCATAAATTACCACCCTTGCATGTGGGGGAAGGTTTGTTTATTTGTGCATAGGCAAAAATATTTTTTGCCTTTGCATGTGGACATTATGTAGGGGTAGAAAAAATCACTTCTTGTGCACATGGCATGGAGAACATGTGTAAGGGTGGCAAAAATCACCACCCTTGCATATGTGGCAATGGATTTGTGTAATGATGGCAATTTTTACACTATTACACATGTTAAATTAGTTTTTTATGTAAGGGTAGCAAAAATAACTGCGCTTGCAAATTGTAATGGGTTTTTTAAATTTTTAGGGTTTTTAGGCTTTCATCAATTTGAGGAGGAGAGGGAGGAGGAAAAATAAGAAAAACCAAAACCTAAAAAGAAAAAAAAGGAAAAACATAACATTAAAGAAAAGAGAAAGAATAAAATGAAAACCTAGAAGCAAAAGAGGGAAGAATGCATGACCTACCTGATAAATCGAAATCCAATGCTTGAAGCCAAAAAAATCACAATCTCACTCATTTGCACAGTTGACTGATTACAGGGAGGAGGAGTAGACAACTTGGAATGATCCAAATGAGGCTCAAATCAACATTAAAAAGGTTAAAGCTGATGCCAACCACTCGATGTGCATGGTCATAAATGCCACACATGAAAACTAAGATCATGCATGGATGGCAATTTTTACCGCCCTTGCATGAATGTCAAAAAATTCATGGGCAGCAAAAATCATCACTCTTGCATGAAAATGCTTGAAATAATGCAAGGGCAGCAATTTTCACCGCTACTACATGGAAAGATGCAAGGGTGGCAAAAATTGCCGCCTTTGCACTGAAACAAAAAATATCATGCAAAGGCAACAAAAAATGTTGACCTTGTATGATAACCAAAAACACTAACTCCTTAAATTTTATCAAAATTTTAATGTTTTGATTGCATTGAGGCCATAACAGTTTTCACATTTTTTGGAGAAATCGTGATGAGGGAAGGTTGTGAACTTTTCAAGGAGTTAGTCGACTACACTCGAGTTCAAGAGAAACTTGTCTCAAATGATGAACTTAGAGTGAAATGGAGAATTTTCATAAGGGTTGCTCTAAAAATGAGCGTAGCTAATTTTGGGAACAACAATTGGCTTCTATTGGGGAACTTCTATTGATTGAACTTTGAAAAGATTGATGGGAGTAGAATCTAGTCTCTAAGTGCCTTCATCCATGCCATCGGGCCATAGAGTCAAGATAAGAAATAAAAAGACTTGAAAAACCAAACAAAAATAAATAAACATAAGACTATACCAATGCACAAATGAACTCATCTAATACTTCAAGGATTGAAGTGTTTTAAATGTTGCCCATTGTGAGGCAATGAGAATGGTGTTCCATCTTGATATCTTAGTAAGAAGCTATTTTCACCATATACCTGATGAATGGTAAATGGACCTCTCTACAAAGAATCAAATTTGTCATGCATTCCTTTTGATTCTCTCCTCTTGTTCCACAACAAGACTTGATCTCCAATCTGAAAATCATGAATATTTGCTCTTTTATCGAAGAGTTTCTTTACCTAATTTTGATGTGTAGTAATCCGGTCCACTACCATGGTTCATTGCTCATCTAGTCTGGTTAGGCACATGATCCTTTTGTCAATAGAATTTCCAAAAGTTTGATCTTCAATTGCCTTTGCCAACTTCAATGCTGGTAGTTCCAGGGTGATTGGTATCTCCACATTCAAACCATACAGAAGTTGAAATGGTGACATACCTATTTTCCTCTTGGGTGTAATCTTGTCTACCCACAAAGCATCAAACAATGTTTTATGCCGAGTTCTTTGATTACCATCTACTAGTTTCCTGATAATAGTAACCAAATTTTTATTGCTTGATTTTGCTTGACCATTTCCTTGCAGATAATAGTCAGAGGAGTGGGAAAGAATAATCTTGTAATTATAGCAAAACTTAGTAACCTCATGAGAAGATAAACAAGCAACATTATCTGTTACAATCTTAGTTGGGACCCTAAATTGGGAGATGATATTTTCTTTAAAGAAACTACATACCACTTCCAAAGTAGCATGCTTAGTTGGAATGGATTCCACCCACTTGGTAAAATAATCTATCATAGTGAGAACATAGTCATGTCCAGCACTCGAGGACAGGTTCATGATGTCAATGAAATCAATACCCAATTGTTAAAATGGTTCTTTAATCACTACTAGCTTGAGGGGTAATGTGACCAATTTAAGTTTCCCAATGAACTGTTGACACAACTCACACCTACGTACCCAAGTGTATGCATCTTGAAATAGTGTAGGCCAATAGTATCTAGCTCGTAGAATCTTGTGAGCCATCACTGGTGCAAAAAAATGCCCTCCACAAGCCAAATTATGGAAGGACCCCAAAATTTTACTTTGTTGCACCTTATCGATGATATGAAGAAACACCCCATCAAGGCTTCTTTTGTACAAACCATTGTCCCATAAGACATAGTTAACAGACTTCAACTTAACATTCCATTTTTCTTTATAGGATAGATGGGTGGAACACTCACCATAGGTAAGAAAATGAGTGATATTGGAATACCACTCATCAGTAGTAGTGATAGAGAGAACTGTAGGCACGTCTTTAACCTCAGTTCCTTCATGTCCTGTTTATTTTGGTATGTTATCAATAATCAGTTGGCATAGACCTTTTCCCCACTCAAACTTGGTAGGTTTGATATCAAGATCAAACTCCTAAATTTTAGCAATCCAATTGCCCCTTTTAGTGCCAAACTCTTGTTGAGTTAGAATGGACTTCACTATTGTATCAGGCACCAAAACAGCAGTATGTGAATTTAGGATATAGAATTTGAAATACTTTACTGCCTTAACCACAGCATAAGCATGCTTCTCCATGTTTAAATATTTCAATTCATGAGATTTGAGAGGACATATCATAAATGATATGGGAGATTCCATACCTTTATTTTGTTGGGCCAAAATGGCTAAAAGTGTATGTTCAAAAGCGTAGCTATATATTACGAAGTCTTTGGTATAATCTGGAAAAACCAAGATTAGGGCATGGGCAATCACTTTCTTGATATATTCAAATGCTGACCTGCCTTCTATAGTCCACCAAAAAGTGGCTTTACCCTTCATCATGTCGACAATGTGAGGAGTCTTCTCTACAAATTTCAGAATGAATCTTCATAAAAAATTCACCTTTCTAAAGAAAGAATGAACTGCAGTCTTACTAGCAGGAAGAGTAAGATTTTGGATAGATTTGACTCTTTTTGAGTCAATTTTTATGCCTTCTTAGGATATAGTGTGATCAATAATTTTACCTTCTATAACCCCAAAAATTGACTTCTTAGGATTAAGAGAAATACCATTTTGCTGACAACGTTCTAGCACTTGTTGTAAATGATGCACATAATTAGGACAATGTTTGAAAAAAATGGTTAAGTCATCAAGATATATTACAATAAACTTCCCTATTACATCTTTGAAGGCAAGATCTATTGGTCTTTGGAAGGTGGCACCATCATTGATCAGACTAAAAGGCATTCTACAATATGCAAAAGTGCCCCACAGTGTAGAGAAAGTAGTTTTATGTTGGTATACTTCATTGACTTCCACTTGATTATACCTAGAAAAACTATCTAACATTGATTACATTTCTGAACTAGTCACTATTTGCAACACTTGATCTATGATGGGTAAGGGATAGTTATCCTTTAGAGAAGATTGATTAAATTTTCTAAAATCAACACAGATACAAATTTCTTCATTCTTTTTTCTCATCGAGACTATGTTAGCAATCCATGTGGAATGAAGGATTGGAAAAACAATTCTTGCATTCAACATTTTTTGAATCTCCAAAAGGATAGTACTTGATATTTTGGGGTTGTGTTGCCTTTACTTCTGCTTGTGAGGCAATGACCCAACTTTAAGAGGAATTTCATGCCAAATTTCTCCAGGGCCAAGAGATTTTTAGATCATCATAAAAATACACCAAAAAATCAATGTAATGGTGAAGAAGAGCAATGAATTTGAGCTTTTCATTAGAAGTGCAATAATTTCCAATGTTGACTATTTTGAAATTTTCTATTATACTCAAATTTACTTGATCAAACTCCTTGGAGGAACTTGAATCTATTTGTTAGTGCTTGACATACCTATCATGCTTATCAAATAAAATTTTAAGAGAAACCAAACTTTTTAGAATTTTATTCCCCTTGAGTTGAAGAAACTCTTCACCAATTTTTGAATCTATTTCAGGTTCTGATTCTCATGGTGGAGATTCGCTACCTTCAAAATAAATCTCCTCAAAGCTGTCCATCTTTTATAGAAAAGCAATGATTTGATGGTCATCATTAAATACCTGCCAATGATTAGCATTATCAGGTACACTTGGTCAAAAGACCAGCTCAATAGTGTACTTGTCCCCTTTGAAATCTTTATGGGGAACCATGAGGGTTGCAGAGATAGCCAATGAATATGTATGATTATTGAATTCTCTCAACACAGCAGAAATATTGAAAGCATTAAAACTTTCAATACAATCCCATACTAGATTGCGATAATGTCGTAATCTTTCATTTTTTGTTTGGTACAGATTCCTTACCTAACAAACCACTAGTTCAGCATCTCCCTAAGCATGAAGAATCTTAATACCTTTAGCATGAGCAGCTTTCAATCCAAGAAACAAAGATTCATACTCGGTGGTGTTGTTGGTATTGTTGAACTGTAACTTATATGAATAAGAAAAAATTTCTCTTTGAGGGAATATCAAGACAATTCCAGCTCTAGAATCGGTAGAAGAGCAACTGCCATCAAATTCTAAAATCTAAACATCATTAGAATTTGATATTTTTAAAGATTCTCTTTGTTAGTAAGGGAAGATTCTTGGTTATCTAAACTTTGCCCTAACAATTTTTCTAATTTTTTATCTAAAGTTTCTAAATTGTCACTTAAAGAACTTTCATCTGATGAGCTAAAAACATCTTCAGTGGTTAGAAAGTAGTTGCCCATTCCTAATGATTCAAATAAAATTTGAGCCTCAGGATTTGATGTTTGGGTGGCAATATATTTTAACTCTTTCTCAAGAAGCAATTTTTTCATGACACCTTTAATAGATATCCTTGCTTGAGATAGATCCATATTCAACTTTCCACCTACATCTTTGCAAAATTTTTATCTGAGTAGAATGCCATAGGAAGCTGGAACATCAGCTACCAAGACTGTCATTTTAATCTTTTTATTTAAAAAAGTTGTGAATGCAAATTGGGCATCTTTGATTTGACCCAAGAGTGGTACTAGCTTGTTTTCCATGGAGAAGCATCTACCAAAAGTCTTAGTTAAGGTGAGACCAAGAGAATCTGCTACCTTGGTGGGCATAACATTGTCAGAGGCTCCAAAGTCTATTATACAGTTGTTCAATTTATGACCATTTATCAAAAGAAAAATATAGAAAGGTTCTATTTTCCCAGGGGCAACATGAGGAGTAGCAACAAGATTATTTTGAGTGGATTTTTTTTTGAGAAATCATGAGTCATCTTTGGAAAATCTTGTCCTATAGGGATGGTTTTGTTTTTTATGTATTTAGCCAACCTATCAAACTGTTCAAGATTGGATCACAAGTACTCAACTTCAGTCATTTGAATCTTGGTCTTTCTAGCATGATCAATTATGTCAAATGATTGAAATGAACTAAAAATAGAGGAAGGAAGTACATCATCCTAATCTTTATTAGATGTGGCACTGGTCTGAGAAATAGAAGTAGAAGGTAAAGGATGGATTGAGATACTTTTTTATTGGTTACCAGGTCCTTTGACTAGAAAGGCAATGAAGTCCCCCATTTAGCAATTGAAACTACTGGCTAAGGTTATTCTCCCACCTTTATTTTATCAGCTTGTTGAGTTGACTAATTTTGGGACTTAGTAAAGATAGCATATGATCCATCAAACAGTTCTCTTTTTTTCTTAGCTTCATCTTGGTATGACAAAAAACCAATATTAGAATCACCAACTAATTCTTCTTCTCCTTCTGCAAAGAGATTAGTGTTATCTTCTTGGTCTAATTCATGTTAGAAAGAAATATCATGTTTGGCTTCATGATAACCAACTGCTGAGTTGATCGGTGTTGCTTCAATGGCAAGCTTCCCCTATGTGGAAGGAAGATAGTTGGATTGTCCTTAATTTTTAGCAGCGTTGCCTTGATATGAATGATTGGGAAATGTCCTCCTTGGCATCTCTCGATAAGGAGGAGTAGACATACCTTATGACATTTGCCTTTTCAGAGCTAGTAATTTATTAGCCAACTTTTACACCATAAGATATGTGGTGCTCATGGAAGAACTTTCAACAAATGAGGAAAATTTATTTTTATTAGAATCTTTTCTAATCTTATCTGCTAGGATAAGATCATCTTCAACCTCGGTAGCCAAATTTTGGGCTGCAGAAAGATCTATAGGGCCAGCCTGCCTCAACAAAAAACTCACTTCAGGAAGTTAAGAGTTGATGAAAAACCACTTAAGATTCTTCGGTGTTGGCTGAGCAATTGTATGAATTATGTTCCTTAGCTTATTGAATTTAGCAATGAAATCTCACATAGGCTCATGGGGTTCCTTATTCATTTACATAAGCTAAGCCAAAAAGGTATGTGCATCTTTTACAGGTTTAAATCTAACCTCTAACTTGGCCTTGAGAGTGTCCCAATTAGTTATAGTATGAGCTTGAAGGTGATAAAACCAATCCCTGGCAGTGCCTTGCAAAGTTTCTACAAATAGTCTCACCACTATATCTTCATATTCAATGTCTATCACACCACATGCTATGTAGAAAGAAATAATATGCTCATCAGGATGGACTTTTCCATCACCATAGAATTTAAGGAAATTCTTTCTCGAACTATGAGGTAGTTCATGTAAAGGTGGGGTTAGATTGAGAGGACCAAAAGTGTTGCCCCGATGACCTTGGAATACCATGACATGATAATTAAAAATAGGGATAATAAACCTTGGTGGGGTAAGTATGGACAAAACTCTACTAGCACTAAGACTAGAAGCTTCATCTGTTATTGGAGATCTGACATTGGTAGGATGAAAACTCCTGGTACATTAAAGGTGAGATGGTAGAGGAAGATTTTAAAAATTATTTCATTGCACCAACTTGAATACAGGATCAACAATACCTTGAGCTCTCTGGCTTCACGTGTACAATGGATCTGCCAGAGTGTAAAATGAAAAAAAGATTGGAAATACTTCAATTTAAAGCTTGAGGCTTCAAAGTGCACATTCGTATCCCCAATAGAGTCACCAAAAACTATTGGGTGAATATTTTGTCATCAACTAACTAAAGGCAAAATGGGTATATCAACCACAACATAATGAGATAAATCTTTTCTCTCAACAAGGAGAGGCTCCCTATAAACTATAATATACTAATATAAACTGAAAATAGACTCAGGGGTGAGATCATACCATCCATCTCTCTTTTTTCAAGGATGATGTTCATAAAGTAAAGAAAAATTTCTATGTAATAACTGAAAGCAATCCTCTTCTTTCAGAAATGATGTCCAATAAATAGTAGGAAAACTTCTTGGGTAGTAACTAAATCCATGAGAAACCCATGAAAGTACAAAGTTTTTCATTGCTTCCCTCACTGATTTATAGTATATATAATAGTAGAATGAAGCGCAGCTCAAAGTCTCCACTGAAAACTACAACAGAGTATAAGATCACAAAGGATAAAAGTAGTACAAAGCCTTTCTAATACCCTTTTCACTAAAACATAAAAAATACTTACTAAAGGTAATTATAGAAGCACAAAGTCTTTATAATTAACTTCAAAATATCTTCCAGATAATTTCCACATACTCTACTTATTTAATCAAATAGATGAGGTATTATTAGGAAAAAGGACATAAGAACAATTTCATAAATAACACAAGTTATTCCAACACAAAGTTTGAAAAGTCACCCGCTTTCTCATTCATTCAAGAAAATATGATTTACAATCTGAGCTCAAAGTCTCAAAAGGCATCTCAATTTAGGCAGAGTTTTTGCTTCTAATCATCAAAAGATATATATCTATTACAAAAGAGGCTCTCTTTATTTATAGAGAGAAGCCTTGACGATTTAAAAAGATTTAAATAATTTGACCTAGTCAAAGATAGGAGTCTTTGTTGACTTTGAACTTTCCATATTTTTACATGTAATTACACATAACAAAAGTACATGTGCAAATGTCCAAAGTGGTTACAAAAGTGCATTTGAAAAAATAGAAATTAAATCAAAGGAAATTTGATTCAATTTGTAGCCCCATCTTTCTTTACATGAGCATCGTACATGGTGATAACTGCTTGTATCTCGATATTGTTTGAAGTAACAATATTCTTGAAAATTATCTTCACCCTGACAATAACATCTCTCAATGCTGTGACCAATTTTGCATTACTGTATAACTTAGTTTTTAGATTATCCAGAGTTAACTGGTTATCTAGTATATTGTCCACGGAGGCTACTGAGAATGGTTTAACTTCAAATTCCTTTCAGAACATACCTTTAAATTCCTAAACCATTTCTTCTACTGAAAGGAATTGGTTGTCTTATGATGTAGGATTATAAGGTAGCTCCTCTAATTTATGCAAAAGACTGATGTCACTTTGTTCATTGAGGTCCTTTGATGATTCAAAGTTGTTGATCAATTCCTTAAGCACCCGAATCCTATATATAAATGCTTCTTTAGTTTCAGTATAAGAGTATCTATCAACAATGATGCTAATTGATACTAGAGTGCTTATTTTCAGCTTCTTCATATCCATCCACTTGTCAAGATACTTTTTTATGATTTCAATATCTTGAGAAATGATATTGATAAGATCATCCATTTTTGTTGTCACTTTCTTCATCTTACTCATTTTCTTAGACAACTCTGTGAGCAAAGAAATTCTTTTTATATGCATCTTGTCTAAGTACTCTTCAAGTACTTTTCCCATTGAGATAGGTCATTTCTGCTTTCTGAATCACAGGGTCATCTATGGAGATAGCCTCTAGAGTTACTATTTCTAGAGTGAAAGTTATTCTCCTTATTACCATAGTTAGTTGTTCCACTATTTCTTTATAATGGTCCTTCATTTCTCTCTCTCTGTCAAACCTCTAAACCAAGATGTCCATAGCTAACTGCATATCGCTCTTAGCAATTTCATAATTTATCTTTCCTAACTCAATTTGGGAGATAGAGTAGTCATTTACAACAAAATTTTCAAGAGTTGCATCTTGTGGAGGTTTTTCTATTTTCAAAAATTTGTGACCTTTATCCTCAATCATCTTTGAAATAATTTTTAGCTTTTTGGGAGGCTTGAATTTTACTGGCACCATTTTATTGAAATTGAAGTCATCTAGGGAGATGGCCTATTTTTTACTTTTGGGCGTATAAGTCAACAACCAAGGTGGGAGGGTAGAATTACTTACATTAGTATCAATCTCCATAGTTGGTGTTACTGGAGTTGCATATGCACTAGTGGTGGAAACAATGGGTGGAGTATTAGTAAGAAATGCACCTTTTACTGAATGATCAAAAGTAGAACTATCTCTGATATGAAAAGATAGAGATGACAAACCGAGGATTGACCCTGAGGAATGAAGAATATCTCCAGAAGTACCTTGAGGATCGTTAAAAATAATTTTGAAAGGAGAGGATGCTCCAAAAAGGGGAACACTAAGTAGAGAAATAGGTGGAGTTACAACAGGTGTGCTAGGTGGGGAAGAAGAAATTCCTATTTTTGGCTGTACACCTTCTTACAGAGATAGAGTTTCCTTTTCTTGTTAATACGTGAGCCTATCATCAGTCTCCATTTACTCCACTACTAGTTCTTCAGTGCTTTGCTTTTCAACCTCCATATTTGTTGTTCCTGGCTCTTTTTCTACAACTTGTGACTTCTTTGTCATAAAGATGATCCTAGGCTTATGTGGCCTATCAGAAGTAGGGACATCACTTTTATTCTTCATCCTATTTTCCACTCTTCTCCTTCTTTCCTCTTGAAATTCAGATTCTAATCTTGTGATGAACTCTTTCAAGGTGATTCCCTTATTCGCTAACCAATCATTGGTGTTTGCCAATATTGGTTTGAATCTTTTCATTAAGGAAGTTATCTCCTTCTGAGACCATTGGGTTGGGGGAAGAGGGGTATTGGAAATCTATTCAGCATGGTATCTATTATTGATCAAATCCCTATCATTCACTAGATTCTTAGGGATATCAGTGAGTCCTAGATATTCTATCTACTCAAGAGACAATCTACTGTAGTCCATTTTTTTGACGTCTTTTGTAGTCCTCAAATCAACCCAAACATCTTTGATCATAGGCTCATGAAATTGGGTCTTCTTCCTAATTATGTCCTTTACACCTCTATAGTCAAATTTTGGTCTCCTTTTGAAATGCTTCATGGTTACGAGTTGCATTTCAGTCTCCATAACTCTAGATTTTCTAGTGGTCAATACTGAGAACCTACTAATTTCAATTGGGAACCTGAAATTAGGTTTTTTGAGTTCCATCTACTTATTGTGTATGACAATAATTTGCTTACATAGATCCATCAAGACCAATTTGTCTAAAGGGAATATTGGAAGCATATAATGATGATCTTGAAAAAAGCCAACCCATAGATAAGGAAAAGAAGGGAATTACAAGAACATACATTTGAAGTCATTCACAACTATCTAAGCTTCATCTGACACTCTTTTCTATTCTAATTATGGACCAAAGAGATATAAAAATACTATGAAGAAAGCATCATTTACCCTCCTAAAAAGATGGATATAACCCTTCAATGTCAATTGAGAGTAATATTGATATACTAGGGTTACTCTCCTGTCTCCTTCTAATGTTAAATCTGGGAAGGTTCTCATTAACACTACAATATATACCAGGTATGAAGTCATGTAAAATTTAGAGGTAGTGGATACCTTCATCAATTGCTCATGCAAAGCATTGCTAATTTGTTCTCCTCAAAAAATGACTTGTTTGCCTTGGAGAATTATCTTAATGAAGGGGTACATCCATTCATGAAACAAGGAGGAAGAAGGTAAATCTCTTATCCTACCGAGAAAGGTGATCAGGTCACCAACTTCTTCTATGAAATCAATCCTTGGAAAGCTCTATGACCATCTTGACAAGTTCACCCTTGGAGTCTTGAGCCATCTATTATTGATTACTTTCTTTTCTCTTTTAGGATCTTTGTCATACTCCCTTTATGATTCAATGAAATCAAGATTTAGTACTTCAGTAGCGGGAGGACACATAAACACTTTGTCAATGAATTTAGACACCAGTCTAATCACCACATTACCACCAACATCTAACATAGCCTTGGTATCCTTATTATAGAATTGAGTGCACTGGAGAAGAAACTTTGTGTTGTGAGCCGCTACAAGGAAAGAAGATACCAGATGAATATTGCTCTCGATTATCTTCTTCATTTCATGGCTGGGATTGCTTGATCTTGTTCTTTCCATAAACTCAGCCATATCTACATGACTGATCTTTGTATCCCTAATGTCATCGACATTAGAAGTAATTGAGGTGATTGGAAAAACACCTTGATACTTGTACTTCATTGTCTTCAACTTTTTTGGAGAAAACTCAGTCATTTAAAAGAGCTTTTATCAAAAGGATGTCGATGAAGAAGGATCCTTGAGAGAAACTGCAACAAGAATCATGATCATGCAATTAAGAGAAAAATTTGCAATCTAGGAAAATTGCATGTTGGTGATCATGACCATGGGAATGCACTTGAAAGGGCTAAGGTGTAAGTAGGCCAGAAAGTCAAAGGGAAGCAGGCTTGGAAAAACAAAATTTTAAAATTTCTCAGAGTTAGGATTTTTGAGAAAATGTATGTAGGGGTGGTAAAAATTGCCACCCTTGCATGTGGGGGAAGGTTTGGTTTTTTATGCAAATGTGGAAATTTTTTCTGCCTTTGCATGTGGACATTGTGCAGGGGCAGCAAAAATTGCCACCTATGCACATGGGGTGGAGAACATGTGTAAAGGTGGAAAAAATTACCGCCCTTGCACATGTGGCCATAGATTTGTGTAATGGCTGTAGTTTTTGCCACTATTACACATGTTAAATCAATTTTTTATGTAAGGGCGGAAAAAATCACCACCCTTGCACTAATTGCAATAGTTTTTTTGGATTTTTAGGGTTTTTAGGCTTTTGCAAATTCGAGGAGGAGAGGGAGGAGGAAAAAAAAGAAAACTAAAAGCTAAAAAGAGAAAAAAGGAAAAACATAACTTTAAAGAAAAGAGAAAGAACAAAATGAAAACCTAGAAACAAAAGAGGGAAGAACACAAGACCTACCTGATAAATCAAGATCTAACGCTTGAAGCTAGAAAAATCACAATCCCACTAATTCGCGTGGTCTACTGGTTGCAAAGAGAAGTAGACAACTTGGAATGATCTAAATGAGGCTCAAATCAGCAATAAAAAGGTTAAAGCTGATGCCAACCACTCAGTGCATGTGGTCATAAATACCACACATGAAAATTGAGATTGTGCATGGGCAGTGATTTTTTCTGCCCTTGCATGAATGTTAGAAAATGCATGGGTGGCAAAAATTGCCGCTCCTGCTTGAAAATGCTTGAAAAAATTGAAGGGTGGTGATTTTCATTGCTCCTACATGGAAAGATGCAAGGGCAAAAAAAATCACCACCTTTGCACAGAAACAAAAAACATCATACAAAGGCGGCAAAAAATGTCGATCTTGAATGATAACCAAAAATACTAACTCCTTAAATTTTATTAGAATTTTGACATTCTAGTCACATCGAGGCCACAATGGTTTTCACATTTTTTAGAGAAATTGTAATGAGGGAAGGTTGTGAAATTTTCAAGGAGTTAGTTGACTACACTCGAGATCAAGAGAAACTTGTCTCGAATGACAAACTTAGAGTGAAACAGAGAAGTTTCATAGGGGTTGTTCCAAAAATGAGCATAGCTAATTTTGGGAACAACAAAATAGATGATTATGCAAGTGACAAATTATCTAAATGTCTAAAAATGTCTTATTTATAGTAGATTATGATTGATTAAAAACTAATGTTTATGATGTATCCAAAATTTTGATTAAAAAAATATTAAGATGAGATATTAATAAAAAATAGGCAAGATATAAAACTTTAAATGAGTGTGTTTCTCTATATTTTCACTGATTGCATTTAAGGAAGAAGAAACTAAAATTAAAAGGTTGTGGGTTTGATGTTATCTGGATTTAGTGCATATCGTATCCAAGCTTTGTGGGAGCTCCTCTTTGGCTATGGAGGAAACACCTGCAGTAAGAAAGAAACTCAAACAAGAAAAAATTTAGAAGAGGATATGGTGGACTGCCAAGCTACGCGCTCAATCTCAGAAGCGTAAAGATTCCTAAGGGATGACAGTCCACTATTTAAAGAAAAGAGTGTTGTATAAAAGAAATAATAAAAATACTAAAGAAATGGAAAGGTAAAATGTGTGTACCTATTCCCTGATTGTAGTTTGTGTGTCTTTGAATGTTGTAAAAAGTTGGGTGAAGGTTTTGTTTGGTCTATGGGATGTTTGGATAGGTTTCTAGTTTTCTGGTCGAGAATGTAGTCACTGACGTCGGTTTGTCTACTGAGGTCGGTCGGTAAATGGTGTCGACGTTAGTTGTGTTGTGGATGTCAGTCAGGGCGATTGGCCTTGAATGGGTTTTAGGGTATTTCTATGATGGATAGAAGAGTTTTTAAGAATTTGGAGGTTGGTGTAGGGTTGTGAGAAGGTGAATGAGGTATGAGGAAGGGTAAGGTAGAGGATAGGTGTGAAAAGAGGGTAAGAATAAGAGGAAGGCCTTTCAGCCCCTCCTCAGAAGAAGTTAGGCTTCTCAACAGTATTTAGAAATATTAAATGGAAATTAATTAACAATGTATTCTAAAATACTAAAATGAGAACCAAAATACCTAGCTCTATTAGGTAAAGAATCCGAGGTGTCAGAATGCTTATTCCCATTGTGGCTGATGTTGAGGTCCTCGTACAATGTTTCAATCTAGTCTCTGGAATGACTTGTGAAGAGCTTTGGTAGCCAGGGGAATGATAGTCGAGTGCTTACACTTGAAATCATATTGTGTGGGTGTTAATCTATGAGAAGGTGAGGGGGCAGCTCAATGTTTAGAGCTTAGCTTATGTAACCGACATCAGTGATCCCACCGGCGTCAGCCGTGGGTTGACTGACATCGATGGAGAGAGAATAGGTAAAAGTTCCATTTTTTAACTCTTTGCCCATTTCTCCACCTACCAAGTGCCTTTTCCATTGGATAACGATCAAAACATGAGCTTATGAGGCATGGGAGTTGTTTAGGGAGTGAGAATAGGTCATGGGTAGTTAGGATTTGGAAGACCTAGTCTCAAGGTGACTCATAGGCTAAGAAATGGTCTTAGGGTGAGGTGTCTAGGTGAAGTGTCCAAAGGAGAAAGGGGTTCAAGTGTGGGTTAGGAGTGTTAACATTCAGAAGGGGACCAGGGGGGGTTGACACAATATTGGTGTATACATTTTCCCCTTTTTGTCTTATGGTTTGTTCTTCACGAACTGCAAGACAAAAATAGATGTAGGTTGCCCTAGGTATGGGATGAGGTATTCCCCCTCAAAGTGGGAGTCGAGAGAAGGTAATCCAAAATCAGGTGCCTATTTGATAGACAGTGGATGGGTAGGATGAGGTTGGAGTGTGAATGCTACAATAGTTTAGATTGCATGTATACCACTTCACTTGATAGGCAGGTCAAATTGTCACAGGCAAGGTCAATGACTAAAATTGAAGTAACCAATCTCCAGCTTATTAGTGGTAGCTGATTGCGTTAAATGATCAAAGCTATAGCTCCAATGGTCAAGGAGGACTAAAATCAAAGTAACTGGTCCCCAATTTATTAGTGGTAGCTGATTGGGTTATATTGATCAAAGCTATAACTCCAATGGTCATCATGTTCCATGTATCTAGGCTAGGAAGTGCTCTTGAAAAACACAAAAATGTCACAAATATTGGGGATCAGCTTGGTCACGATCCGACAATAAGTGTGAAGGGCACGTACAATTTGCTAACTATTTGTGAGGTAGCATATGCAATTAAAACAACCAAGGCAAAGTTGTCTCGAAAGTGGTCATGGTCAGAGGAGATAGTCACGATCTCCAAGGTCATTTGTTGAGTCAAGCTGAGATATAAGTGATCTCGAGTGTTGTTTGTTGTGGTTAGGGAGATGTATGTGATCTCCAATTTGCCCCATGAGAAGTCTAAGGTGATTTCTATAGTGTCAAGGTTGGTTGTTTGGTCATGATTTTGGGCAGTTTTAGAGAAGACCTATATTTTTAGGTCAGATAGTTGGTCCATTAGGTAGACGAATGAATGAATGGTTGAGCTAACCTCAGAAGACCCCATGTCAACTGAGTGCTGCCTACATAGCCCCTATTTTAAGGGCCTCAGGCTAATGTAATTCTTCCAAAAAAGGGAAAGCAGAGGGTAGGTTATGGATTGGGTTTGACTAGGTTAGGTCATGGTTAAAGGTTAGATGGTTAAAAATATTAAAAATAAGGTAGTTTAGGATAGACGGTGAGCCTAGGGTTCAGGGTAGGTAGTGAGCCTAGGGTCAGGGTAGGCAGTGCACCTAGAGTTTAGATAGTTAGTTCATTAGGTAGATGAATGAATGGCTGAGCTAACCTCAAAAGACCCCATGTAAACTGAGTGCTACTTACATAGCCTCTATTTTAAGGGCCTTAGGCCAATGTAGTTCTCCCAAAAAGGGAAAATGGAGGCTAGGTTATGGATTGGGTTTGACTAGGTTAGGTTATGGTTAAAGGTTAGATGGTTAAACAAAATATGAAAAAAATGAGGTAGTTTAGGATAGATTGTGAGCCTAAGGTTTAGGGTAGGCAATGATCCTAGGGTTTAGATAGTTTGTCCATTAGGTAGATGAATAAATGAATGGCTGAGATAACCTCAGAAGACACCATGTCAACTGAGTGTTGCCTACATAGCCCCTATTTTAAGGGCCTCAAGCCAATGTAGTTCTCCCCAAGAAGGGAAGAAGAGTCAAAGAGGTTGGTAGTTGGTTTGGTTATGTCGGTGTTTTTAGCATTTCCCATATATTTGATGGTACATGCTTGAAATGATGAGTGTATGATGATGTTATACCCTTTTCCATTTTGTGTGATGGTGTATGCTGTAACATAGGTTATGTGGTTTTTCATCCTTAGCAATTTTTC
Organism: Torreya grandis; assembly: GCA_037957365.1. NCBI lineage: Eukaryota > Viridiplantae > Streptophyta > Pinopsida > Cupressales > Taxaceae > Torreya > Torreya grandis. Next base: position 2,444,829 of record JARHVA010002149.1, read on the forward strand.
ATATTGGTGATGGTGTATGCTAAAAATGAAATGAGTTTATTTATGCTTTATAAAGTTTCCATATTGGTGATGGTATATGCTTGACATAAATTGTGTTTGGTTGATAGTTTCCATGTGTATTGTTTTCCATAGAAACTAATGTGAATGGGCTATGATAATTTATATAACACAAATTGGTATTTGCATTAAATAAAGCATGATGTTAAATGGTTTGGTTGTTTTGGTTAGAAACATGTGATATTTATGATAAAATTGAGTTGAATGTTAGGTTCATAACTTTATAGTGAAAATTATGAGATAACAATGTGTGAGCATATAATTTTAAGATACTGCATTCTAAAAGATAAACTGGCATGTGACGAAGGTGTGTAAGAAGTGAAAGGCACGTTGCTCTTTCATTGACAAGGACCATAATGATAGCATAGATAGGGTTTTTTTGTAAACAAAAGCCCTGTTCATGCATTACGTTGTTGACCATTAGTTTTTGATAGAGAGGTACCCTAATCACTTGACGTTAAGTGAGCTCAAAATCCCTTGGGTATTTTGGGGTAATAAGTGTGATTATGTGATATGTTAGGATAGCGTAACCCTTTTTAGTAGGGATAACTTTGCCCCTTTTATAGGTGACCTTGAGAATGACTATAGGTAAGTCCATGACTTAATAGTTTGTCAGTCAGTTTTTTTTGGTAGACTGATCAATGCGGGAAGTCTACTTGGGGATGTTGTTTTGTGTTGTGGTCAGCTTCTGAGAGGGTGCTGTTCTTGTAGCAAAATTTGGGCATAGCCATCCTTTGAGGGAGTGGTCTATATTTTGCTTTGTATGTTTTGATTTATTTAAATAGCTGTCCTTCAAGGGAGAAATCTACTAATTATAGTAATAATGCAACTGTCCTTTGAGGGAGCAGTCTACATTTATAGTTTATGACCTTTTAATATTTTGTTAGGTATCCCAGTTTTATGTTTTGTTTGTTGATTGAACTTTTAGTCATGGACTAGACTATAGAGGTTTAGGGGTTTCCCTTTTATTAGGACAAAGCATTAATGCTTTAAAAAAGGGTTAACTAAGTTTTGTAGGGAAAAAGGGTTGAAAGGAATAGAAATGAGGATGATAGGGGTTACTCAAGGGATGAGCTCAAGTTAACCATCAAGTGAATGATTACTTGGTTAATAGTAGAATGGTGGCAGATGTAAGGCATTAAGGGGCTTAGGTTCTGGCTAGCCTTTGAGAGAAGATAGATGATAAGTGTTTGATTCATACTTGTGCGTTATTATATAAGGTCTGAGCCAATTAGGAGTAAATTTGCCTCATTTTCTTCTTTCCATATTGGTCACGTGTTGGTTTTCTTTAAGGATGAGATCTCCAATTTTGAAATCTCACTCTTTTAGATTTTTGTTGTAGGCACGCTTGATGTGATGTTGGACATGAAGTAAGTTAACATGTTGCTGGCATTTAATATAACGCTGAACATAGTTACTATAGTTTTGGTTAAGAGTGGGCCAATAATAGCCCAAGTGGAGGATGTGCTTTGTAATCGAGTTACCACTGAAATGTCCCCCACAAATCACATCATGGACTTATTTGATGGCATGAGATGTCTTAGTGTTGGTTAGGCATCAGAGAAGGAGGCTGTCGAGACCTCGTTTGTAGAGAAGATCCCCTAGCATGGTGTATCAAGCAGTAATTTTGATAAAATCCTGCCATCCATTGCTAGAGAGGTTAAGAGGAATGATAGAATAAGTCAAGTAGTCAATAAGTTGTTTATACCAAACATCATGAGGACTAGAGAGGTTAGGAGGAATTTCCCTTGAAGATGTTGGTTGAGATGTGCCCAAGATAGAAATCTTGGGTTTTGGTGGTTGAGAAGGCTTGGCGAATGGATATGTCCAAGGGGTAGAAACATGTTCTTTTCCTTTATCCTTTAGAGTTTGGGACCTGGTGGCCACATTAATAGTGTTGATTTTGAATAAAGGGGGAGAACGTGGTAGAGGGACCATAATCTCGTGTTGGGATCCCAATTTAAGTGAGGAGGTTTGGGAGGCATGGGATGGTGTTGGTAGTTTGTTAAAAGAATCTTCAATGAGAAGAGTGTCTTTTTCCAGGTGTTGGCGAATGACAACCTTAAGAGCGCAACAATTCTCAGTATCATGCAAAGGTGTGCGATGATATAAGTAGATTTGAGTGTCGTCAAACCAGGATGGTTTTGATTTGAGAGGTTGGTATGGCTTCATGGGTAGAAGAAAAATGCTAGAAGACTACAACAATCAGCGTAATAGTGAAGTATAGGAACCCACTAATGGGTCTGCGCTCATTGTTGTAGTAAGGGTTGACAACTTCTATTTAGGAGTTATAAGGGGAGTTTTTCATACCACCTTTTTGGTTGGTGGTGTGGCCACACATGTAGATGGCACTTTCTTGATGAGAGGTGTCAAATTTTTTGGAGGAAATATATGTTTGACAGGTAGAGAGATTAATGGAGGCAGTTTTTCTTTGTGAGGTGTTGGAATAGGGAGCACTCCTATTAAAGTGGAAGGATGTGGACCCAAGATAGAGGGCAATAGTGAAGGTGGGGGAGGAGTAGACTGACGTGGTTTAGCATTCTCCTTTAGTTTCATGTGAGGACCACTATTGTGCAGGGCAAGGTTCAAATCTAACTTTACTTGTGGGTGAGTCAGGTTTGATATAGGGCAAACACCAAGGGATCTAATATATTTTAGCATGGTGGATGCCTGTGAGGGTTTGGATTCAGACATGGAAGGCTAGGATTTTGATGATTTAGAAGTGGAAACTCGATCGTCATCAGAGACTTTAGGGTAAATCATCGCAGAAGGGTTGGCAGTATAAGGTGAAGCGGGATGTGTAGGATAAGAAGCCTTAAGTCACTCTCAAAATGCCTCATACTCTAGGTTCCTAGAATGGAGGAATCTTAAGTTTTTTGCCAATCGAGAGAAGGGTTTAGATGATGTTACGTGAGGCTTTACAGTCAGTCCTTCAGAGGATTTGGGCAATTGTGAGAGTGGATACGTGTGGGATGCAGTGATCATGGGCCAAAGGTGAGAGAGAACCATCACCAGATCTTCCTCAGCTGAAGTGGGTGAGGTGGTGAGTTCTTCTCTTGGTAGAGAAGGGATTGGAAAATTTGGCTCTTCAAGCGGATAGAGCGTAGGAATGATCATGCCTTCCACATGTGGTCTAGGAGCGGGGAAAGTATGATCCTGTAGTGGTAATAAGAAGGATGAGGGTGGGGCCACCGTGTTGGTGCCATCAAAGCATCCTCCAATATGGGAGAGGTCAAAGTAGACTCTCTTATGTGTGAAAGGGGGGTGGATGGAGGACTATCCTCCACCGGTGGAGGAAAAATAGGAGAAGAAAGCTCCTCTAAAGGGCAAAGCAGAGGGATGATGGCCCCTTCTACATGAGAGTGTGGGGTATGAATGGTAGCTTCTTCCAATGTTAGAAGAAGAGGGAAGGTGGGGGTAAGAGGAATAGGTAATACAGGATCCTCACGAGGTAGAAGAATGGGTAAAGGAGGTGCTTGATGTCATGGGGGTGATACGGGTTCATCCACATGAGGAAGAGGATAAGGTAAAAGGAGCTCTTCATTGCGTGGGGGTGGTATGGGTAAAATAGGCTCTTCTACCCATGGTGGAGAAATGGGTTGACCAACCTCTTTAGATTGTGGGAGAGGTTGGTTAGGAATGAAAGGAAAGACTATGTTGACCGTGCGTATGTTGCATTCTTGAGGGTCATCGACCATGGTTTGAACATTATTTTGACTTGAGGGATGGTTAGGAAATGGTTGCCTAAAGACATCCATGTTTGCATTGGCCAGTGCATTAGGGTTATCCAAAACAAGGTCCCCTTTGTCTAACATGTCTTGAATAATGTTTTTCAAGGTTTTGTAATTATCTGTGTCATGACCCTTGACATGATGATAGTTACAAAAGTCATTTTCCCTATACCATGCAGGGATGGCTCATGAGGGGTAAAATTGGACAAGTGGTCAGATTTGAGGGAGGGTGAGGACTCCTTGATTCACTAATTTATACAATACAGAAGCATATGATTCTCCTATTAGAGTGTATCATCGCTATTCATACCGTTGTTGGAATCGTCTAGTGATGCTTTGCAAAGTGGAGGGCTCAGATTGGCTAGTTGTGGTAGAAGATGGTGGCCTAAGGACCACAACATTCACCAATCCCTTAGACTTAGAGTGGGAAGAAGAAGATTTGGAAGAAGGGTCATTGGCTTTTGTGTTGGTATTTTTGCTATGCAATTTGACCTTGTCTTCTTCGATTGCACAGAGTTCAAGCTTTCGGGCCATAGTGAAAGCTTCATCAAATGTGCAAAAAGTTTGAACCCTTAGAGTGGATGAGATGTGCTTGACACATGCTCTTGAAAAGATCTCAATGAGCTCAGGTTGAGGTAGTGAGAAGGAGAGTTGGTTGATCAAAACTCTCCAACAGGCGATGAAGTCTACTATTGACTCATCCTCAAATTGTCTAATGGAATAAAGGTCTATGATGGAGACTTTCTTGGTAATATTGATTGAGAAATTATCAAAGAGTAGCTGAGTGAGTTGAACAAAGGTGAAGAGAGAATGACTGGTAATGGAGCTATACCAGTCAAGGGCGGTGCCAGAAAGTGACATAGGGAATGTGCGAAGTAATAACGCATCATCATGCACTATGAGGTAGGAAGCATGTCTAAACACTCAAAAATGTTGTTGTGGGTCCTCTTTACTCTGAAAGTGAGTAAATTTTGGGAGTTCCCACTGGCTAGGGTATGGTCAAATAGGAATTGAAGGGTGAATAGGTTCGCTACAGATTTTTTCATATGAGAGAACACTCCTTGAACCTAAAATAGATGTCTCAAGGTTAGACATCTTATCCATCAACATCTTAATTAGATCAGCAGATGGATTGGCATGAGGGGCACCCCCTGAGTTATAGGGTACTTAGAAGGCATTGGGAGGGGTGTATGACATACTTGGTTACATTTGTGTAGGTGTAATATACTAATAGTTCATCATAGGGGTTGATGTCGAGGCCATGGGGGCTTGTGCTGCGAAGTTGGAGGGCATAACTTGACTAGATGTTGCCAAGGGTGGTTGAATGGTGATGACACTAGTTAAAGGATAGGTGGTCACTCTCGTGTTTATGGGCCCGAGAGTGGATGGGATAAAGACAATCAAGTTCTGGAAAGGTGTCAAACTTGGTTGAATTGTTTGTAGTTGAAGGGGTATAGAAACCCCGATGGAGGTAGGGCCAGAAAGGATAGAAGGAGAGGCCAAATCTTGAACATTGGCCATGGTTGGGTTACTGGTCGCGGTAGTGGCCTGAGTGACCATAGGTTGGGTAGCGAATGCTGTTGATATCATTGCCACTTCAACTAAAGAAGTTGGCATTCCATAAATAGGGTTACCCAAAGGATCTCGCATTTGGCTTCTAGCGAGATAATGTTGGAGAGCCTTAACATTGTGGTCAAGGAATCTCTCAAAACCTTGATCCCCTTCGAGAACAATATGAGGTTGATCAGGGGTAGGTTGGATAGGAGTATGCTCAGTGTCTGAAGTATACTCCATTAGATGACTTGGCACGAAGGGTGAAGGTGGGAGTGGTTGTTGACTTGCATGGTCAACAAGGAATTTGGCTTGGTTGCATGTGAGGACCATCCAAGGTGAAATGGGTTTAGGTTCCAAAAACTATGTGTTTTAGTTTCAAAAATCCAAAATTTGTGTTAAACAACAAGAAATTTGGGTTTTAAGCTTGCTGTTTGGAAATTATTTATTTATTTATTGACAGTGACCAATGTCGGTTGTTTAACCGATATCAGTTATAAAATGTTGTTGACGTTGGTGGAGAAACTGATGTCAGTGAAGGTTTGGTTGCCGACGTCGGTGGAGAAACTGATGTCAATTTATGTGTAATTCTAGAAACACAAAAAAATGATAGTTTTTGGAAGGAGGAGATATTCTGAGTTGTTTTGGACTTCAAAATGGTATGACCTTACCAGCTCAAACACTTAGATAAAACTAGAAGAATAGATGATGAGGCAAGAAACCTCTAAAATGTTAGATTCCTAAGAATGAGTTTTAAAGTCATGGTGGCTTATGCCTTAAGAGAATGTGTTGGGAGTTGGGCTTGTAGAATAGTTCTTAGAGAGGAAGTCTATGGCTGGTTTCAGGTTGTGTTATGGTGCTCAAAGATATCTGTGTTAGGGTCAGTATGTGGCTTGGTGCTGGGGCTTTTTCCCTTTACTTCATGAACCCAGAGTTGAGCTAGGATGCTTAGCCAAAATATACCTTCCCTATAGTTTATACTCTACCAGAGAATAGAGTGGGTCCTCCTCTTAGTGGTGAAATCCAAGTAGGATCGTCGGGTGGGGTAAGGTATCCACTAGGTGATGAAATCCTAGATGGGCCTTGTCTCAAGTAAGTTTAAGTGTTTGATTTGAAGTGATTATGGTTTGGTTGTGTAACATTTGTGCACTACAATTCATTCATAATGATTTTATTACTAAGTGGGCTAAGTGTGCATCCAAGCAAGAATGAAATGCAGTAGTTTTTAACCCAAATCAAAATATGTTATTCAAATGCAAAAAAATGGAGAAGAGGTAAAGAGTATGAGTTTTTCACTACTTTATGATGCATGCAAGAAGTAACAAGAAGAAAAAGAGATGTTCTTTTCAACCTCTACTAATGATTTCCTTTTGAAACAAAAAGATAGAAGAAGCTAAGAGAAGCTAAGTTTTTTATTTCTTAAGAAATAAAGGCAAAGAAGAGGGGATGCAAGAAGAGAATATTTCCCTAATGCATCTATATGCAAATTTGATTTTTTAAAAGAAGAAGAATGAACCCAAGGAAAACTCCAAGGGTCCCACTGGGCGTGCCAGAATGTTTCTCTATATTTTCACTGATTGCATTTAAGGAAGAAGAAACTAAAGTTAAAAGGCTATGGGTTTGATGTTACCCAGATTTAGTGTGCACCATATCCAAGTGTTGTGTGAGCTCCTCTTTGGTTGTGGAGGAAACACCTGCAGTAAGAAAGAAACTCAAACAAGGAAAATGTTAGAAGAGGATATGGTGGACTGCCAAGCTACGCGCTCGGTCCCAGAAGCGTAAAGCTCCCTAAGGGATGACAGTCCACTATTTAAAGAAAAGAGTGTTGTATAAAAGAAATGATAAAAAGACTAAATAAATGGAAAGGTAGAATGTGTGTACCTGTTGCCTAATTGTAGTTTGTGTGTCTTTGAATGTTGCAAAAAGCTGGGTGAAGGTTTTGTTTGGTCTATGGGTTGTTTGGATAGGTTTCTAGTTTGCTGGTCGAGAATATAGTCATCGACATTGGTTTGTCTACCAAGGTTGGTTGGTAAATGGTGCCAACGTCAGTTGTGTTTCTGATGTCGGTCAGGGTGATTGGCCTTGAACAGGTTTCAGGGTATTTTTGTGATGGACAAAAGAGTTTTTAGGAATTCAGAGGTTGGTGCAGGGTTGCGGGAATGTGAATGAGATCTGAGGAAGGGTAAGGTAGAGGATAGGTGTGAAAAGAGAGTAAGAATAAGAGGAAGGCCTTTCAGCCCCTCCTCGAAAGAAGTCAGGCTTCTCAATAGTATTTAGAAATATTAAATGGAAACTAATTAACAATGTATTCTAAAATATTGAAATGAGAACTAGAATACTTAGTTCTATTAGTTAAAGAACTAGAGGTGTCAAAATGCTTATTCCCATTGTGGCTGATGTTGAGGTTCTCATAAAATATTTCAATCCAGTCTCTGGAATGACTTGTGCAGAGCTTTGGTATACTGGGGAATGATAGTCGAGTGCTTGTGCTTGAAATCTCAGAGTGTGGGTATCAATCTATGAGAAGGCGAGGGACAACTGAATGTTTAAAGCTTAGCTTATGTAATCGACATCGGTGATCCCACCAATGTTGGCCGCGTGTTGATCAATGTCGACAAAGAGAGAATAGGTAAAAGTGCTATTTTTAGCTCTTTGCCCATTTCTCAACCTACTAAGTGCCTTTTCCATTGGAGAACGGTCAAAACATGGGCTTATGAGGCACGAGAGTTGGTTAGGGAGTGAGAATAGGTTATGGGTAGTTAGGATTTGGAAGACCTAGTCTCAGGGTGACTCATAGGCTAAGAAATGGTCTGAGGGTGAGGTGTTTAGGTGAGGTGTCTAGGTGAGGTGTCCAAGGTGAAAGGGGTTCAAGTGTGGGTTAGGAGTGTTAATGTTTAGAAGGGGACCAAGGGGGTTGACACGATATTGGTGTCTACAGAGTGATTTATGTTAAACTTAGTACTAAATTTTCCTTATAATATCTAAAGATGATAAATTAGTAAACAAAATAATGGCCTAAAATGATAATCTTTCAAATTCACAATTAGGGCCACACTACTATAGCTTGACAAAGCAGAGTCATGAGTCTAATTTTTTTGAATTTTGTGATTTGTCTTTATCTCCATTTGATGCTCCTACCTTGACTTTTTTCCTTCTAACCCTTCACAGATAAACCTCATAGAGATAAAAGTTTGTTATGAATGTGTGGTTCTAAAAAAAAGTCCCCTAGGATGAGAAAAGGCTATATGACCATCAATGATCCTTGGTTATATACAAAATTGATAACATCAAGATATAAATTTTTTAAGTCAGAGGGGAAAAGGACCATTTTTTCTAAAGCCATAATATCGTGACTTTCAGCTACAATGTCACAATTTAGAGAATAAAGTCATGATTATCAGATCAATGATTTAACATCTTGGAGTTTTGTCATCTAGATTCCTTCTTGATGCTTCTTTCATCCTAGATATTTCACATAGAAGGTAAGGGACCTCAAAACACATATAGGATGTTTAGGATGATCAGACATGGGTTAGCCAAGATGAAAAATTGATAGGTAAAACAAATGATTTGATGCCTACATCTAGGAGCTATAAAATCATGACTCCACATTGTAAAACCTCATTTTTGTGGACAAAATTAAAAATAACAAAATGAAGATATTGAAAATAACCTACAAACCATTAGTGGTTTAGACAAAATCATAGTTTAACTTGTAAAAATGCAATTTACTAGACAAAGTCATAAACCACAAATCATGGTATTGTTAAAAAGCTAAAACCTATCATAGTTAGGGCAAATGGTTAGTGGTTAATTAGATGACTATCATGAGGTCACAACTCATGAGGACAAAACCATGACTACAAGGTTGTGAATACTTGTACAATGTCACAAATTCCACCAATATGTATAAAATTTCAAAAATCATATTTTAAGCTAGCAAGAAAACACCACTTAGATGCAAAATTCTTAGATTGGGAGGGGTTTCCCACCATGATCACCAAAATGTAGATGAAATTCAAACTCTATGAATTAAACCATGCAATTTAATTACTCAAACTTTAAACTACTAGGTAAAGTCTAGAGACATTAAAATTAAGTGCAATTATATGAACAAACTATTTAATCCTACACTTAAATCTTAAAACTAAATGCTCTAAACCATGATCAAATGGAATAAAAAGATAAAAATGTGAGATTGATTTTCTTAGACTTAGATTGACGTTATATTGCTTGATTATGGATGTTGGATGAAGGATGATTCAATGACTAATTGGACATGGATTGGTTATGCATTCATAAGATGCCTCCAATGGAGGAGAGGAGTGGTTTAAATAAAAAGAAGAGGGAAAGATCTAGGGTGGATATTTGAAGTTAGTGGAATGAGATCAAGGGTTGAGAATTAAAAATAATTTAAAATTCCTTGGAATCCTCTAGATTTAGAGGCTTCTAGAAAGGAGGGGTGAGAATAGAGAAGGTTCTAGATTTAGAAGGTTCTAGAATCCTTCTTAGGGGTTAATTAAGATTATATGGGGGATTAGATAGGGATTAGGTAGGTTATTAGGAACTAGGGGTGTAGGAAAGCCTATGAATAGGCTTAGTAAGTGGGTAGGTGGGTCATGGGAATTTAAAATTACCAAATAATAGGTAAGATATGATTAGGATAGGATAGTGGGGATTCAGGATAAACTAATGATTGATGCAATAGAATAAGGTTAATGAATGATGAAATATTGATGGGGGACATTAGATAAATGAATATAAAAGGGTGATATATTAGTAGGATTAATTAAATTAAGTGGAATTAGTGTCTACTAATATGAATATTAGTGACAATAATGTAGGTGAGTGAATTTAGGTGCATACACTAAGTAAAAGAATAAAACTGAGGAAAATTAGGTAAAGAGGAAAGGAACAAATAAACCTCACTAGGTACGTGAACTAATGCATGAACCAATGACAACCTCTATGTGTGTGTGTGTCTGTGTAGTGATCAATTGTTGAGTAGCTTAGAATGAGATGATGGCTTACTCAATCCTGATGTGTTGGTGGCTCAAGAACTCAATCCAATTTTGAATCCATCATTACCCACCCATGTGTAGTATATTCATTTTAAATTAAACTAGGCAAAGTAATGGAAATGTCTAACTAAGTATATATAACTGTGTATGTTAGTTTCAAGGCCACTCAATATATTAGGTGGTTATGGGCCACTTAAGAATGTGAACCACTACGGATGGAATAAGGCATGAAATTGGTGATAACCAAGAATATGATGTCAAGTATATACAATGTAGAGAATGACATGGAATTTTGTCATTCCATCTAATCAACCAGTGTGTAACTAAGCATATGAAAATAATGTGGCATGCACATGTCACCAAATATGATATATGAGGATATGGTTTCTAGACTGAGTTGTAATAAACTGTATGTAAGTATATAAACTAAATATGGGAATGGTCATGTTGTACATGATGCCCATAATCTAAGCGATTGATATGAATTTGAGTTGAACTAGTATGAATCTGAGAAAAATAGAGTATAAATAATAAACCTGTAATTGAATTTATGCAAATCTGTATTATACTTGTACTATTCTAGCCAATCTAAGTTATTCTAAAATTGAGGCTACTAGACAATAACATCATATCTTGGACAATAGTGCCATATGGCACTAGTGTCCAAATTTTTTCACTAATGTCCTCCAGATCTAAATTCTATGCAACTATATTATTTTTTGTGTCACTATTTTCCCATTGTGTTTACCTATGTCTGATTTTATATAATTGAATCTGTGTGCTAAAAAATGTTTTGTGAGTACAATATAGGAGCCTGATCTCTATGACAAACCCATGTGAATGCCCCCTCTTTTAAGGGTAGTTTTTAATCCTATGAAATAACTTTCCTCAAAATAAAAATCTATGTAAAGTGTATGTTAACCAGAGCATGTATGATAATTACATGATAATGTAATATAATGTGCATACATAACATTGAAATGTAGGAGAATTTGTGCATAATTATGTAATTTAAGATGTATGGCATGTCTATCATTCCAAAAGGGTATCAATATGATGTAATCATTATATATAAAATTAAATCTTAGTAAAACTAAGTAGTTACCTAGGGGGATGGGGCATGATGTCCATCACAACACCCAAGTAGGAAGGGTAGATGCATGAGGTCGCTTATGGCATTGAAAACTAGTGTGTGTAAAAATAAAATACAAGTGTCATGGCCATGAAACATATAATAAATCATATATACAAAACACATGAGGCACACAAAGTAGTCCAAGGGGCCATAATATAAGAGACATGGGCATATGTCGCTCAATATGAGAAAACAAGACATACAAGGACATGCTCAAATATCCACATTCGTAAGCAACAAGCAAGTTAGCTTAGAGACACATAGAAAGACATGTAAAAATGTCTACATACATAATCAGGAAAGTACATGTAAGGACATGGGAAAATGTCCAAAGAATACATCTATGAATAGAAGTAGCATAGAGCCAAAGTAAAATGGAATATTCAAATTACCTAGAATATAAGAAGCATATAAATTCAATCAAGTCTAAACTAGGAAAGATATAAATGAAAGTATGCATGACTATGTAATATAAATTTGTGTAAGATATAGAATGTATATATGTTGAGTCTAAAATGGTAGTAATCGGCAAAACATATGAGTATGAGTAGAATGATCAATATTAATATATAACAATGCTAAAAATTGAATGTAGAGTATATAAGGATAGAACTTGGTGATCTAAATTGTGTATAGGATGCCCCTAAGTGGGTGAATTTTTCAAGTAAAGAATCATGAATCAGTGTATATGCCCCCCATGGGTAGATAATAACAAGTTTAGATTGGTATAGTGGACCTAAAACTTGTAACAACCTGAGTCCTATAACAATTTGCAATCACTCAATAAGAATAAGAGAAGCATGCATCTATGATAAAACCAACTATACTAATATATCTAGAATGTGGTGTCTGGAAAATATAATAAAATGTAAATATAACAATGCATATAGTTTATAAAATGTGTGTTTTTTTAGTAATTATTTGAACTTTTTTGTGTTTTCAAAATATTGTTGTTTTCATATTTTATATAAATAGGCTATGTACAATAAAAATGAAATGAACTATGTACAAGGAGAAATAGAGAAGGAAAGTATGTACAAGAAGGGAAGAACCATACTAACTGATGAGTCTCATGGGAGACTCAATATCATTATGACTTGTGTCAAATAAGGGAACTATGATTGTGTATGCTATGTGAAAGGGAAACTATGGTACCATAATCTATTTTACTAAGTGATTTATATATGTATTTGTATTTTCTTATGTAATGGTGCTAGGAATCTGTGGCACTGACTATGGTGTCCTATGAACTATAGGGGTCTTAAGAACCCATCTGGTAGAAGAAGATGTAGGTGATATAGGTGCCTCATGTTAAGAACCCTAATAACCCAATAATATTGATCTCAAAAAAAGTGAGTGGAGGAAGTCCCTCTAGAATCTATGACATATCTTTGATGCAATGATCTCTCTAATTATGGTCTCCATGGGAAAGTATGCATACATGTTGATATTGTAGGAGTAGACCTCACTTACACTGGTAGCTCTATTGAACTCTATTGTGTATAAATAAAAATTATGATCTGAGCTATAACAAATAACTATGTTATATATGGTAACTATGCTATAATCATAACTAGTAACTATGATGGTAACCATGATGTAACTACCTATGGAATAGGTAGAGGATACTCATATGGAAGACCTTCAACTTTGACCACTTGATTTTCATGTATTTATTTCAAGTATCTATGCATTATAGATGGATGGATTGTAGCTGATATATCCATGTCCTACCCAATAATATATCAAACATACTTGCACTAGGTACTACTAAGAACCAAGTGGTCACATGTGTTGGTCCAACCTATAATGGAAGCATAATCTTCTCAATGGAGCTCTAAATATGACCACTAAAACCATTGATAACTATGTCTATGGGGAATACATCCTCCTTTGAATACCCCAAATGTTATATAAGTGGCATATTACACATGTTAATGCTTGACCTGTTGTCAACCATAACACTATAGATAGGATGATGATCTATGTAAGCTCATACAAAGAGTGTGTGTAAATATGTATCATCATCAACAATCTCTTGCTCTGATAAGGTGATGAGTGGTCTAGCTATAACTATAGTGTGGTACATACCCATGATATTATGCAATGGGTGTGCCTCCTCTATAATAGTATGATATGAATTTGGTGGTGGATGTAACTGATATGTGTAGTGAACACCCAAAGTGATCCCTACCTCGTTCATTGTGTACTGTAGAAATGTATATGAGAATATCTTTAATGCCTTAGCTTTCATTTTCTATACTTTTGGTGCCTCTACGGGTGTGCCCACATTAATAATGTTAGTTTCAATCAAATATTTTATCTTATGTTTTAATTTTATGCATCTATTTATTGTATGTCTTGGTGCCCTATGATACTCATAAAATGCATTAGAATCATAGCTTTTTAGAAGAGGTCATTTCATATCAACTTCTTTGATGGGAGGGAGAGATATGATAGTCCATTCTAAGAGTTATTGTAAAACCTGTGCTAGTGATTTTGGAAGGTTGGTAAATATTAGGCATTGAGGAGATGATAAAACCAAGTGAGGAGATGGCTTTGAAGCTACACTAATTATGGCCTTTTGATAACTATCGTTGTTATTATCCCTTACCTTGTATGGAGGCTTACTTGAACTCTTAGTAGTTGATTCTAGTCCATTAGTATATTTTAGTTTTATCATTGATAGAAGTTTAAACTCTCTTTCCTTTACTAGGTGGCACAAATCTATGAATGTTGGAAACTTCTTAAACAAGATAGTTTTATGCAATGCTGGTGAAAGACTCTATTTGAAGATGTCTTGAAATTCTTTATCTACCACAGGGATAGTCAATTTAGCTAATATAGTCTTGTATCGTAATATGTATTCTACAATAGGTTCAGTTGACTTTTGTTTCAACTATGTAATTTGAGCATATGAAATATTGTAATTGATGTTTATACATAAGTGTGCTAAGAACATGCCTGCCAAAGGATTGAATGTTGTGATGGATTGATTTGGTAAGTCATAAAACCACTATAAGGAATAATCCTTTAAACTACATGAAATAACTTTGTGAGAAGCCAATCATTGGACACGTAGTCCAAACACGTTACATGAAAATCTTAGAGATGGTACTTTGGGTCACCCTTACCATCATATAATGTAAGTTTAGGTGCCAAAAATATAGATGGCAAGGGAGTTTTCTCTATGTGGTGTGACAAATATGTATATACAAGAACATTAGAATCCAAGGCATGTGATGACCTAGTGTCTCCCTTCTCAAGATGTAACACCTTAGCCTATAAAGTATGAGCCTCATGGATAAGGGTTTGTACATATGGAGTGGAGGAACTAGCCACAAAAGATGTAGCTATCACTGAAGGTTGTTGAATTACATTTGTAGGTTGTGCTAGCTGAGTTGGATCCAATGTAGGTGTAATAATGTTATTAGCTTGGGGGTGGGTTGAATATTGACCATTGTTTGATTTATTCTTAATTTCCATTATGGTTTGTAAAATTTGTGCATGATCAAGGGGATATTCCTAAAATCTATCTATGAATCTCTATAGGATCTCATCCTTATTGATAATTAGGTGGAGAAAGAGTATCATGATTTCCAATTTGTGTATTATCTTGTTCTTGATTATATTATTCATCTTTAGATGCATTATCATTGAAGTCCACATAATTAGGGTGTGAAGAATCAATGACAAGATTTACAATAGGTCCTTTATCCATGATATAAGCTTGAATATAAGGAATTTGAATATACTCTATAGGATTACCACTTAGCCTAACACTTCTTAGTGGAAGAGAAATAGCTTTTTTAGATGGAATATAGTAAACAAATTAAAATAGGCCTACTAAAAAAAATGTATGAAATATTAAAAACTTAAATCAACTAATGAAAATAGGAAAAAAAAGGATACAAACACTAAGAGCATCTAGGGTTAGGGTTTGAGCAATGTTTGAAGTAAGTTTAATTCACTAAATGTTTTAACCTTTTAGAAATTAACACATGTAAATCCTATGTTTTATTAAAGGGCTAAGTAGACTAAATTATGGAAATAATATGCAATAAATAAAACCACTAATTTTTTATAGAATTGACTAGATTTGACTTTTTTAAATTTAATAATAAATAGTGTAAGTATAGACTTAGCTAAAAAACACTTAATATAAATGATTAGAGTGTTGTAAACTGAGATGGAATCTGGTCTAAATGTCATAAATTATATTCCTATATTAGAAACCCTCTTAGATATTACTTCCATAATTGGATAGTAGTGCCATTATTGGTACAGTGGTAGTAATGTATAAATATTGGTAGTAGTATCCTCTATGTAGGACTATCCTAAGGTTTTGGGTGTACTTGTGTGTAGATTCCTAGGTTCTATTCATGTGCACATGAATTTTGGAAGCTTATATTATGCTTATAATTACTAATTTATTATGAAAACTCTAATACTCCTTGAAATTAGGGTGTAAGTTGAAAAATGTGTTCAATAATAGGATAAGATGGACATCCTCAACACCACACTATGAAGAGAGTTTCATACATACCAATACTCCAAGGAGGGATAAATATTGATGTATTTATCCCCACCTAAGTGTTTTTTGAATGAAAGTGATGGTAGTATGATAGTGGCCTTGAGTGCCTTGAGTGTTCTTGAGACTGTAAATCTAAAAAATCTAAGTTTAGGGCTATTATATATGGTAGTATGCATAATTAAGGTAGAATAAGGATTTATAACCTTAATTGTGCTCAATTTGTTTCATGTTTGAGTGTATATTTTACATTTATTTCCATTTAATGGAGAGAGGGCTAAAATTCATGTATTTATACCATTTTGTTGCTTGTGCAGATGATAAAAGATGTTTAGGTTGACCTTATGAGGCTTTACTTTTTGAAATAATATTCATTCAAGAAAATTTAGAGAAAAATACATTATCACCATTTTGGGGACACTAGCACCATGTGGAAATATTTTCCTTATTATGGTGTGAGTGTCCAATTGGCAAAACACTAGGCATACAGGGCCATGATCAAGAAATGATGGTCTATGACTCCTTTTGGAATAACTAGGGATGCATATCACTTACACAAAGGATAGATAAGTGTGATAAAAGGATCTAGGATAGGTCTAGGACTAAGCTAGTAATATGTAGTCTTGAATAGTGCTCTTTACACTCAAATACCACTTTTAGGTGATTACATAAAATTAGAAAAATGAAAGAATTGTAATGGTTTGATATGACCCTAATCACCCCCACATGATGATTGGATGATGCCTACATATCCAATACTCCAAGGAGGGAAATCAAGTCACACACAATTCTCCCATTTAGTGTGATTAAGTAGTTATGCTCCTTCACTATGTATGTTGTTAGTGAATGGTCTTGATAATTGAAAATTCTTGTTTTAAATTATATTTTATGTGATTTAGACTTGGATTCTGACTGCTCCTAGTGATATGTTTTCAAATTGGGAAGGATAGATCAAATTTTCCCAATGTATAATAGTGTGTGTGTGTGTGTGTGTAGGTATATATTTGTATAGTATATGTATACATATACATATATATGTGTATATATACATATACATATATATGCATATACACACATAAACATACATACATACATATCAGATATGTGCCAAGTCCATTTTGAATGAGACTTTTGATTTATTTATATATGGATCCAATTAAATAATTATTCATGCCACTAACATGCTAGGATTATGGGTTGACCTTAAGGATGGATTTGATTTTATAAAATAATTATTTTTGGGAGTAGATTAGTTCTAATCAGTACAATCATTATCTATTGATGATACTGACCATTTTAGTCAAACCAACCTACGTACAATGGATTGAATTGAGAGTCTAGAGATGTATTTATAGGATATTTAACAAGTTTTAAATAGATAATGATATTCATATTGGTCAACATAACATAAAGGTTGTCTCATAACATAACATGAAAGTGTAAGAGGTTGGTAGATTAGGACCTAATTCAAGTGTGCTTAAGTCATACATGATAAATGTGTGTCAAGTTTATCATTTTAAAGTATAAAAGACCTAATTTAAGTATCTAAAAGAATGCATATATTTGTATGGAAAATTATAAAACCAATCAAAAAAATAGTCCTTAAGGATTATAGGAAACATTTTAGTAAATAATTTCAAATTATGCATAAAGTATAGACCTAAAACAAGTAAAGATTTGATGTCATGAGAAGGATCACCTTGGTCATTGAATAATTCAAACTTTGGAGCTACAAAACCTATAGGGAAAGGGTAATCAAGGTCATCATAAGCCAAATGGTTTAATAATATGTCATGTAAAGTGAACTTATGATTACACTTTTGAGAACCTTGAGAGAGAAAATTGCTTTGTTATTGCATATCACACATAATTTGTCAAAGGGAGATCACTTTGGTGTTTGGAATAGAATTGGTACTAGTATAAGTAAGAATAAAAACATTAGGTACTTTAAAATCATTAGGAAGAAGGGATGAAGGTTAGAAAACATGTTGGGAATATTGGTGGAAACAAAAAATATAACATTAAAACTAGTTTGAGAATGCAAATACATAGCAACAAGATTATAATAAATGGAAGGAGGAACAAAATTAGAAACAATTTGAGAATAAACACAAATTTTAGACATGAAAGGAAACCTATAGAGGAATTTATATTTTATGGACTTTTGAACTAGGGATTTTCTTTGCATATCCCATAATATATATAATCTTACATCTATTTTTGTAGCATGATATAGTATGTGTTTTATTAACTAGGAAATTATTTCAACCCTATATTTATCTTCATGATAAATATCAATAGTTTAAGATCCATTTTATGTTTAGATGCATTACATGTTCACCAAAATTTAATATGGGTAAGTTTATCTAGGTCAACATGTGATACATTTAACTATACAATGTGTAATCCAAGTTGAAACAATTATACCCTGATATTTATATAAAATAGACCTAATTGTAGTAAAGGAAAGTATTAAAACAATTAAAATTAGAAATTCTAGGGTTATAAAATTAATACTTTTTTTTTCAAATTAGATTGTTTGATGCTAAAACCATGTGGAAACAAGTTCGAGAATTGACACAATGAAAACCCATAAACTATTCCACATTATAATAACATTAAAAATTTGATTAAGATTGGGCTAGTACACTTATAATAGATCCAGGAGTGAGTTGTTATGCTCCTATAAGTTATGTCACTTTATGAAATAAATTAAAAAATACGTTTTTATACTTATGTGCTCCAAAAACCTTGTTTAATTTATCACAATTTACTACAAATCACTAAAAAATACTTCTCCTTTCTTAAAACCCCAATAAAATCATAAAACCTTAAAAAAGGGATAGTCACTTGTGGGGCATATCTCAGACAAACCCCTCATCCTTAATTTTTTCTAGAAACCAATAATTTGTGGAGTTAAACAAATGATTATGGTGATGCAATCCCTAATCCTTATATCCTCTTTGACTATATAAAATTTGATAATGATGTAATATAAAGACTTGGAATATAAATTTTCCATAAGATATTTAATAATTCACTTATACTTCTCCTTATCAGTCTTGAATTTTTTGAAACTCTTAATTTTATTTGATGCCTTATTTTATATGAATTCATGCCCTAGTATATATATACTGCTAAAATTAAAATAAAGGCCCTGCTAATGTAGAAGCCAACACACAAAAGGTAATAAATTGTATATGATTAAATATGGATTTATATGGTAATTTAGTCTTGTACACTTGACAAATATCACTTAAAGATCTATCCTTTAGTTATTGACCTTATTTTCATCTGATAGACTCTGTTTTCCATCTCACTTAGTCTAAATTCTTATCTTGTAGTCTAACCTTATTATTATGATTACCTAAATCATCTATAGCCCATAATGTGATTAAAATATGATATATATTCTTCACTGTCAATTATAGATATCCAACCACCTTCTATGTTCTTGGACAGTTGTGTTCGTACTTAGAAATTAGCATTGATGCTATTTTACATTCTTAAATGCAAGTGTCCATGCCTTATAAACACTTAAATTTATAAATATTTCAATATGTATGGGTTGACATATTATGTTTCATTAACCATTTTATGAGAAAATTTTCAAAAGAGGTGGTATAATTACAAGTTAAATCCAACTCATTAATCATCTAGAAAACACCTCTGAAGCTTAAACTACACCACTAAAAATCAATTGCACAACTAAGCTATTCAACCATATTCTTTCATATTTTAATATTAGTCATAGGAGTAATCCTATTATAGGTTTAAAACATTCATAGAATAGCCCATGAGACATATTTTCCAAGTTACAAGGTAAATCACTACATACACTTACATATAACATTTTCCACCATTGTTCACATATAATGCAATGCATGGGAGAGAATTACATATGTTTAAGGACCTCTTCAAAGTATTGGATATGTAGGTGTTTCTCATTGACAGAGGGGTCCTTGAGGTAAACTCAACTTCATGAACCTAATATCCAATTTTGGGCAAGGTGATAAGAAGAGGATCTAGGGTTTAAGTTATATTTTTATATAGAAAGCTTATGTGCACAATCTGAACACATAAATTGAAAGATGACAAAAATACCATAAAGACCTAGTGGAATTTTATTCAATAGTAAATATTACATATAGGGCAGATGCATTAAAGCATGGAGAACATCATTGATACAAGTGTTTACATGCTGATGCAAGTGTCCGTGGTGACCAAAAGATAATTTTCATAATCTGATAATTGGATCAGAATCTTCATACAATCTAGTTTGACAATTGAATTGGTCAGACCTTTCTACATATTAGTGTATAAGCTAAGTAAAATTTTTCCTTTGTATTGTTATTATAAAAATATTTAATGTTGTAATTTCTATATTTTGCATATACTTAGATTTAGTATTTTTTATCACAGTATCAGTAGAGTCTAAATTCATTAATTTGCCTAATTTTAGAGTAGATTATTCCTTTTTGGTTATGCTACTCTCCCCTAACCCTAAATACCAAAAAGGATTAAACATTTGGTGAACCCAACCTATGAGTATTATTATGCAACCTTAAGCTTGCTATAGGGTTTATGATTAAATTCTAATTTAACTATCATGGATTTTTTCATAGCATTTTTGTTGCTCTTATCATGTTATTATCTCAATTTTTAGAAAATTTAAAATAGATAAAAGGAGCCTTTTCCTCCTCCTAACCCTAAAAAGGGAGATATCTACTTTACCTCTAATAATGTCCATGTTATCACTACTTTAAGGGGTAAGCCAACCCATCCTATAATACCTAAATAAAGTAATCAACATAACCTTCCTCAAACCCCACTACCTCCAACATCTACTTTAGATAGTGTGGGTATGATTATAAAATTTTAAAACACCTAGGGTTTGTGATGGTAAAGCCATAAAATATCAAATCATTAATATGGGAAAGATCAAAGATAAAATGAAAAAGTAATGTCAATATTTCAGTTCAAATATCACATAATTGGAAAATCAGGTTACATGTACACATAATTTAGAATGTGTTAGTGGTATACATGCATTTGTATCTTCATCTAGTAATATTATGCCAAACAAGGTGTCATATCAAAATAAGAAGCTAAAATATAATTCATTTACAACAACTGATTTAAAATATATGAAAAAAGGCTAATAAGATTCCAAGTGAGATTTTAAGGATAATGCTTTGAAACAACTTGATCACACTACCTCCTTTACATCCTTTAAGGAGATCAAAATATTATTTTGAATATCATAGTAGACATGGGCACCATATAGATGGTTGTTTGCATTTGAAGAAGAAAATACAATGTATTATTTATAGTTGTGATCCTAAAATAGATACATAAAACCTTTTCATATTAACAAAAAAAATCATCAAAAAATTAAAAAAAGAAACAAACAAATATTAAAGAAAATAAAAAACAATTAAATAAATAAAAAATAATAAAATATTTAGCATTTCACATGTTTAATATATTTTATATATATTGTTTAATTTATGTTAGTATATAACATATTATTTCTATACATACATAAGTTTTATGGGTACTTGAGTGTGGTGCAGGTATACATTAGATCCATGATACATGATCATGCAAATGTTGGACCTTTCCTCTTTCCATATGTCACACTACTTTGGGGGCATCTAGCTTCTCTATGATCATGATTGACACATGTTTTATTATTTTATGATCATTTATATTATCAAATTAAGCTTATATACTAACATTACACATGCTTATACTCATGTTGATATCTTACATAGTGTACTTGATATATATATATATATATATATATATATATATATATATAGAGAGAGAGAGAGAGAGAGAGAGAGAGAGAGAGTAGTATGACGTGCTTATTCTAGTTCTATTTCATTTACTTTATCTCTTCACATGGATTACTTTAGTGTACTTATTGTTTATTTATTTGTCTTTCTTGTGGAACATTTGAAAATTTTCCTTGTTTATTGACCACAATGCCTTGAATCTTATATGTTCTTTGGTGTGAGGACATTTATATATGTCTGTAGACACTAGAAATCCACACACTATGGTTTTATATGTCACACCAACCCCTAGAACACTTTGGGACCCTCTAGGGACCACTTATTAACCATTACCCTATAAAATTAAGTCAAAATGACCAACTAATTGATTAACTTTGACTATTTTAACCTAGACCTATCGACCACTAATGGTTAGACCCAACTACTGATGGTTAGCTTTTAACTACCTTAAAGGTTAATTCCAACTCAAATCCACTTTGAATTTTTGTTCTTAGCCACTGACATAATTATGCATGTTAATACTAAAACTAGATGACCTATTGAATACCTTTTTTGAACTTATTATTTCACCTCTCCCTTATTTCTATAAAAAGAGAGGAGGTGAAAGGGAGGGCAATAATCATAAAAAAGAATCAACAATTATCAGATATTCTTATGTCATAACTTGTTTTACAAGTTTTATTTTTATGAATCCATGAAAGCTTCCAATGAGCATAATAGAGAGCACAAGCACTACAATTCATCAATCATAGCCAAGACACTGACACTCTGCCATAAATGCTCTAGACTCCACATAAAGTTCTCAACCACTCACCTCAACATTATTTGATCAATAGAGCTAAGTATCTATTTAATTTAATTAGTTTCTTTATCTCCATATTGCAATCAACACCTAGCCTAAAACGACCTCCTAAAATCACTCAGCCACTTTCCAAACCATACCTACCCTTTACTTGAGTTAGATCTAATAGTAATCATTGATGGTCACTTAACCCTAATGGTTTTCCCCTAACCAATGATGGTCACTGTTGACCATTTTTTGCCCAACAGGCCAAAAAATTAGCCCCCCTTCTTTTTTATGCTGTTCTGAGCTAGTACTTTTGATTTTGCATGAGTCTTGTAATTTCTACGAAATTTGTAGATTTTCTACGGAGTCTGCAGGTCCATTTCTACAGACTCTGTAGAGCTTGGATCTCTACGGACTCAGTAGTAAAACTTCTTCATACTCTTTTCTAGAAATTCATAAGGAAGGTTAGCATTTTTGAACCATTGAACCAGTTCAATGCTTTGGTTTAATGCCTAAGTTCATCGGCTTGGTTTAAAGGCTTGGTTTAATTCAGTTGGTTCAATGCTTTGACAAAGTTCAACACTTTGGTTCAATGGCAGAGTTCAGTGCTTTGGTTCAAAGTTCAAGTTCAATGCCTCAATTCATCACTTGGTTCAATCAAATGGTTCATCACAGAAGGTTAAAAGGGGATTTGTTTTAATCAGCAAAGTTCAACAAATGGCGTGAAGCATTGAACCTTTATGGGTTCAATTGGTTCAAAGGCTTGGTTCAATAAAGAAGTGGCGCACAGTGTTGAAATGTTGAACCATTTTTGGTTTAATCAGTTAGTTCAATAGCTTAGTTCAATTGGGTGGTTCAAAGGAGCATCCAAAAAAGTGAAGGATAAGTGCCCTTGCAGAGGGCAGTTCTAGGTTCAAAAGCCCTTGTGGAGGGCAGGGAACACTTCAAAGAGAAAGCCGCAAAGGACAATTTCTTTCAAAAAAATTTCTAAGGCAGTCGACAGAGGCAAAAAAAAAACCCTTCAAACTTTTTGTTCGAAGGAATTCCTTTGGACAAAAAGTCTGAAGGAATTCAAAAAAGGCCGTGAGCAAGAAACCCGAAAGAAAATGACTTTAAGGCAAAAAGACAAAAGGACTGAGACAATTCTTGCAAAATTTTTGTTCGTGAGAAAATTATCTGAGGGAAAAAGCCTGTAGAAAAGGCCCAAAGGAATTTGTCATGGACAGTGATGTCCTCGAAGCCATCAACTTCAAGAAGACAGATTAGCCATTGTTTTTTAGCGATGATGGGTGCATGGACGTCAATTTTAAGACAATGAAATATCTATTTGCTTTTAAATTACCTGAGTGCCAACCATGAAAAGAGCCCAAGGAATGCAGGGACCCACTAGAAGATCACCCTGAGGGCTAAAAGAGTAGAAAGAGACAAAGCAAGATGAAGACAAGGTGCAGAAAGTGACAAAGTAGTGCAAGTGGTAAAGAGGAAGTGAGTTAATCCCAGATGGTTACCAAATGGTGCAAATAGTAAGCGGCATGGCTTGTTTCCTCCAATTTGCATTTATAAGCAGACAAGCCATGTAAATGTCTTGAAGGGAGCAGTCTGTTGGGATGCCAAAGTCAAAGTAGGAGCTGACAATCAAATGGCTCCCTCTTCCTAAGGCTTAGAATGCACATGGATAGCTTGTAAAAAGAGCGCCAAAGTCTTTCCCAAAAAGTGCCAAGTTCTCTCCCTCTTTCTATATATTGTAAAAATTCTCATTTGAGAAGGATGGACTCTCTTGGCCTTAAGGCAAAACTCTGCCCAAAAATCTCTCGGGCTTATAAGGCAGAGCTCTACCAGTTTTTACCTTGAATCAAGACTTAGCATTTTTACCTCTATCTGGACTTGCACTTTAAAGTATATGTCTATGTTATTCTCTTATGTTAAGTCATTGTCTTTCATGCTTCTCACAAATTGATTATAGCATGTCCAGTGCATTGTGAAGTCTCCTTTTTGTAGGTCTGCTAGAAGTGTTCCTAGGGGAATGTAGGTGCCTATGAATAGGCTGCCATAAGTGTGTCCGAGGATGCCTCTAGTAGTTTTCTTCCTCTCTATATTTCCATAGACCCCCTAGCTAACTATTGCAAAAGAGCTTCCAACTTCAGATAAAGTTTATGCGTACTTCTTTTTGGTGAAAATTATATATTCAAGCTGGGTGGGTCAACTTTTTTGGTGTATCACCTTTTCATTTTCTAGGCTTAGGTTCTGTTTTTAGCATCTCTCTCTCCCTTTTCATCCTCCCCTTTTTTACATTTGTTTATTAGTAGTAGGAGAAACCAGGGCCTAAAAGATACTTCAAAGGGAGCTAGCCCTTATCTAGAGACTCTCCCCTCCAGCTTCGCTAGTCCCACAGGTGAGAGGGGAGTTTCCATTATTGTGTGTGGAAGGGCGGGAGCTAGGCATTCTGCCCCATGTGCAATCCACTACGTCAACAGTTTTTGTCATGCCCGATGGGACCATGTAGGATAAGTTGTGTCTAGAGAGTTGAATAATTTTTGGTGTATTCTTTAGCCAACCAGCCTTTGGAGGCTATTTTCATCAACACCAATGGCGACTCTGAGTTAAATCAACTAGTTAAGCAGTTTTGGTGCCATCAAGAAATAGTATTTTGGTATGTATAATTCCATCATTCAGAGCCATGGACCCTATTTTCCTTGGCCAACCTAGCTATGATCCTTACCAGCCTTATGGTGATCCTTATCAAATTCAATATGACCAGTCTCAACCCTATCATAAGCTATATCAACCTTATGCCCAGTCTTCTCAAAGTGTCACTTCTCCCACTCAACCCAGTCTCTTTGCAAATCAACCCGTTTCCACCTTCAAATGAGCCCTGCTAGGATACAAAAAGTATGTAATAGATCTTGACACCAGAAGGGGATGTGGCCAATAAATTCTTGATCATGTCATCCATCATGTGAGAAATGCACTGGATTAGGTTAAGAGTGAATGGGCTCCTATTGAAAGAGCCAATTGGCAAAGGCTTACAAGTGAGATGCTAGATGTGAGTGGTATGATTGCATCTTTGGAAGAGAAGCTAAGTATTTATGAGAGGTAGCCTTACCAAGTCTATCAACCTGCATACTCAATGCCCAAGTATCATATCAGTCCTATACAACCCCTACTTATGAGCCAAGTCAAGCCTGCCAAAGTCCTTTCCCCAATCATGTTGAGGAGAGTTTTGAAATAGTAAATCTTGTGTTTCAGGCTAATCTTGATAGACAGATCGAATTGGCAAATCTTCAAATGCAACAGACTATTTTGGTAGCAAGGGAAGTGGAATCCAAACCCTCACTATCATCTCACATTATGGCCCCATCAACCCAAAAGAAGATGCCCAGTCTAAATATCTTGAGCTGGAATAAAGTGGTTGAGTCATGGAATAGCAAGGAGGAGAAAGATATTGTCCAAGAGTGTGAGGTACAAAATGAGGTTAGTCCTTTTCAAGTCCCTTCCACCCTTCCTCAGGAAGCTTCTTGTATTTCATGGCAACCTTCATGCACTCCCCATCTCTATTATGATTCCTATGAGCCCCAAGAGGTACAAAATGAGGATATTCTAGCTAAGTAGATTAAGAAATTAGAGGCTAAGATGAGACTACTTGGAGAAAGAGAGATGGAGTTTTTAGACCTTATAGAGGAGTCGACGCCAAAAGACACCCTTTCCACCAATCCACAAGCTAATTTCAATATTGATAAAGTGTTGGTAAAGTGGAGGGAGGAAAATCAAGAAATTTTGGCCTAAAGTCTGCCCCCTCCTATTCTAGAGAAAACTCCCTCTTGTGTGCCAAATCCTTTCTATCAGATGGCACTTGCTCGTTCTGACTCATCCGATGCATCAATCAATCCTGCCTTTAATCCTATATGCCTAGCTTTTTAGCACGCCTCTTTTTAGACATCTCTTATTGTACATGAGCAGACCCTCCCAAATCTTCCCCAACCTCCTCAAGTCTTTCAACATGATCTCTAAATTCCAAGCTGGAAGAAGGAACATCATGAACCAACTTAGGACCTTGAAGAGGATAAAGTTGCTACCTGTTCACAGGAGCAAGATTCCAATCCCAAGATCATGAGTTGGAAGCAAACAGTGGAATCTTGGGGTAGAAAGGAAGAGGAGGACAAAGGTTTTGCTCAAATCCTTGAAGAAGATGAGGCTGCTCCTACTCTCGATGATGATTGTGACCTCTAGGAAAGTCTCTTCCAAGAGGATATAGATAGGCAGATTGCAGAGTTGGAATCTAGAGAGAGATTCCTCAGTCGGTGTGTGATGGATAACTCAGATCTAATGGCACATTCCATGTCTGAACACACCCCACCTACACATCTCTAAGATAACTAATAGGCCATGCTTGATATAGCTGAAGTGCTGACCAAATGGAAAGAGGAGAATCATTTGATTCTAGTTCAAGGACTACCTTCTCTTCCACATGAGTTCGTCCGTCAGCCTTCTACTTCACCCCTTCTCAAGGAGGAACTTGTCTTGAAGGAAGTAAGTGAAGAGGAGTATGCTCATTTCATGAATGATCAGGGAGACTTCATGAGTGCAGATGAGGAGGAGATCACCATAGGTACCCCCTTTGATGAATAAGAAGACAAGTCACACCTCTATCTCTAATGATGAAGAAGTGATTTCTACCCTTTTCTCATTTTGCAAGATGTTGCAGAGGGGCATGGACACTTTCTTTACCATGCTTTGAATGATTTGTTTGAAATCATTGGGCAGGTTACACTATTCTTCAAGAGAGCTATGAGCTGGATAAGAGTGGAGAAGGAAGCATTGGGACTCAAATAAGTATGCAAAGGGGCTATAGGCTTTCAGATTTATCCCTTCAAGAGGTTGGTGAATCTGAAGATACTTTCTTTGAAAACATCAAGGAGGATGGTCATACCATGGAACCTGAGCATGAGGCAGAAGAGAACAAGCCAGTCAATGAAGCATATCAAGGGGCTTATGGTGATGAGCTAGCAACGATTGATTTCTTGATGAGATACACTAACATGAAGAACCAACAGGAGGCAAGCTTCCAAGAACAAATAGAATAAATATATGTTGGAAGCATGTTTGAATCTGATCCACTCGAATACAAGCCAACCCAGGTAGTAGGCAAGAGGAGCAGGTCACCAAGTCTCCACTTCATTCAGCCACTTTTTTGGCACCATAAGTTTCCTAGCCAGGGAGGGAACTTAAGAAATTTTCCCTTTGATCTAGGAGGGAAGCAAGTATACCTAGTTAGTTTTATATAGTAGTTGTTTTCAGTTTCTTTTCCTGCTTTCCCTAAGTGTAGTTTGCACAAGTAGTGTTTTTAGTCTTGTGTGTGCTTTCCCTTGTGTCTGGGGTTAAAAGTTTCATGTTTGATTCTTGGATCTTTGGGGCTATTGCTAACCTTTCTTCAAAGCTACATTCTAACTCTGTGCCCAATGGACTACAAGGCAACTGGTCTCTAAGCATAGCAGGCATGCTTCCCTTGGGAGTCACCAATTTGTTGACCATTTTTTGCCCAACATGCCAAAAAATTGGTCCCCCTTCTTTTTTATGCTGTTTTGAGCTAGTACTTTTGAATTTTCACGAGTCTTACAATTTTTATGGACTCTTCAGATTTTCTACGGAGTTTGCAGGTCCATTTATATAGACTCTACAGAGCTTGGATTTCTATGGACTCAGCAATAAAACTTCTTCAAACTCTTGTCTATAAATTCACAAGGAAGGTTAGCATTTTTGAACCATTGAACTGGTTCAATGCTTTAGTTCAACATCTAAGTTCATTAGCTCGGTTCAAAGGCTTGGTTCAATTTAGTTGGTTCAACACTTTGGCAAAGTTCAATGCTTTGGTTCAACGATAGAGTTTAACATTTTGGTTCAAAGCTCAAGTTCATCAGCCTTGGTTCATCATCCAAGTTCAATAGTTTCAATTCAATGGTAGAGTTCAATGCTTTGGTTCAAAGCTCAAGTTCAATGCCTCTGTTCATCACTTGGTTCAATCAATTGGTTCATCGTGGAAGGTTCAAAGGGGCTTGGTTTTAATCGGCAAAGTTCAACAAATGGCACAAAGCATTGAACCATTAAACTATTGAATATTTCTAGGTTCAAGCAGTTGGTTTAAGCGGTTGGTTTAAAGGCTTGGTTCAATAAAGGAGCAGAGTGCAGTGTTGAACCATTGAACCATTGAATTGTTGAACCATTTTTGGTTCAATCAGTCAGTTTAACGGCTTAGTTCAATTAGGTAGTTCAAAAGAGCGTCCCAAAAAGTGAAAGACTAGTGCCCTTACGGAGGGTAGTTCTAGGTTCAAAAGCCCTTGCGGAGGGCAGGGAACACTTCAAAGAGAAATCTACAAAGGATGATTTCTTTCAAAAAAATTTCTAAGGCAGTCGACAGAGGCAAAGAAGAAACCCTTTGGACTTTTTGTTCGAAGGAATTCCTTCGGACAAAAATTCTAAAGGAATTCAGAAAAGGCAATGAGCAAGAAACCTGAAAGAAAATGACTTTAAGGCAAAAGGATTGAGACAATTCTCATAGACTTTTTATCCATGGGAAAATTGTCTGAGGGAAAAAGCCCACAGAAAAGGCCCGAAGGAATTTGCCAAGGACGGTGACATCCCTAAAGCCGTCAACTTCAAGAAGACAGATTGGCCATTATTTTTTCAGTGATGACGGGTGTGTGGACGTCAATTTTAAGATAGTGAAATAGTCATTTTCTTTTAAATTGCCTAAGTGCCAACCATGAAAAGAGCCCAAGGAATGCAACAACCTGCCAAAAGATTGCCTTGAGGGCTGAAGGAGCAGAAAGAGACAAAGCAAGAAGAAGACAAGGTGTAGAAAGAGACAAAGTAGTCTAAGTGGTAAAGAGGAGGTGAGTTATTGCCAAATGGTTACTAAATGGAAAAAATAGTAAGTGGCACAACTTGTTTCCTCTAGTTTGCATTTAAAGCAAATAAGCTACGTAAATGCCTTGAAGGGAGCAGTCTGTTGGGATGCCAAAGTCAAAGCAAGAGCCAACAATCAAATGGCTCCCTCTTCTCAAGGCTTAGAATGCACATGGATAGCTTGCAAAAAGAGTGCCAAAGTCTTTCCCAAAAAGTGCCAAGTTCTCTCCCTCTTTTTATTTATTGTAAAAATTCTCATTTGAGAAGGATGGACTCTATTGGCCTTAAGGCAAAACTTTGTCCAAAAATCTCTCGGGCTTGTAAGGTAGAGCTCTGCCAATTTTTACCTTAAATAAAGACTTAGCATTTTTACCTCTATCTAGACTTGCACTTTAAAGTATATGTTTGTGTTCTTCTCTTGTGTTAAGTCATTGTCTTTCATGCTTCTCACAGATCGATTACAGCATGTCCAGTGCATTGTGAAGTCTCCTTTTTGTAGGTCTACCAGAAGTGTTCCTAGGGGAATGTAGGTTCTTGTGAATAGGCTACCATAAGTGTGTCTGAAGATGCCTCTAGTAGTTTTCTTCCTCCCTATATTTCCATAGATCCCTAGCTAACTATTGCAGAAGAGCTTCTAACTTCATATAAAGTGTACGGGCACTTATTTTTAGTGAAAAGTGTATATTCAGGCTATGTGGGTCAACTTTTCTGGTGTATCACCTTTTCATTTTCTAGGCTTAGGTTCTATTTTTAGCATCTGTCTCTCCCTTTTCATCCCCCACCTTTTTTAAATTTGTTTGTTAGCAGTAGTAGAAACCAGGGCCTAAAAGATACATTAGAGGGAGCTAGCCCTTATCTAGAGAATCTCCCCTCTAGCTTCGCTGGTCCCACAGGCGAGAGGGGAGTTTCCATTGTTGCGTGTGGAAGGGTGGGAGCTAGGCATCCTACCCTGGGTGCAATCCACTGCATCAATAGTCACCCCAATTGTTGATGGTTCACACAATCCTAATGGTCACTATGTGACAATTCCAATAACAAGTTAATTACACCTATCAGACTTTAACCAAATCCCACTTTCTAACTTTCTACCTGAGCACCAAACATCACCCTATTTTTTGAACCATGTCTTATCCATTTATCATTAATATCTAATCATTCATTTATATAATTATTTGAAACCACCTCTTTTCAAGTACTTCTTGTATTTGATTTTAGTATCTTCTGTTATTCATGAAAGGAATTTATCTTTCATTTTCAGAATTGATTGTTTAAAAGTGTGGATTGAAAACCTCCAACAAAGCCCATTCTTCTTAGATATAGATTTTTAGGCAATCCACCATACTATCTAACTAATCAACCATTTCTCTAGTGATTGATTATCTATAGGTCATTCCTCCCCAGACAAAAAAGAGTATCTACAACTATCTAGATCACGAAGTGCAAACCAAATACAGGTTCTACTAACCTCACCCTTATTTCAAGTTTTATAACTTTATTCTTAAAAAATAAAGTAAAATTTATGTGAAACATTATGGCACACTTTGTGGGACCCTTGAATATTTTCTTAGGTTCATAATTGTATGTAGATGCTTCTTCTTCTTCTTGTTTTTATGCTCATATAACAAAATCAAAACTTCATTTTGGGCTTGAAATTGAATACATAAATTGTTTTCTTGCTTATTTTAGCTCACATATCTTAATTAATCAAGTGAATTAATCATAGCTTCACTCTTATCACACATATAAGACCAAATCACTTACAATTAATCAAGTATAAAAACATTGATATAAGATTCGACTGGGATTTCATCACCTAGTAATCACCTTTCCTGATTATCCTACTTGGATTTCATCACCAAGGGGAGAACCAACTCAGTTCATTGGTTGATTATAATCTATGTCAGTTAGTATATCTTGGCTAAGCACCTGATACCCTTATCACTATAATGTGTAAAGTGAGGGGGTAGGCCCCAATATCAAGCCACATATTGATTTCTAACATAGATCCCTTTGAGATCCTAAAAATAACTTGAAACTAACCATAGACTTATTTTATAGTACCGACTCTACAAGCCAAGTTGAATCACACAATTCTTAAATATTAAGGCATAAGCCACAAGAGAGACTAAAAAGAACCTTAAGATTTAAATGTGTTTTAGTGTGTGGTCCATTTCCTTGACTTTTTCTTATGTTCTCTTTGTTTGAGTTGTGAGATTGATTATATCTTCCTCTTTCACTTATCTACATTATTTTAACTAAGAAATAACTAAGAAACCAAGAAAATTAGGATCCACCTCCTAATCATCCATCTAACTCTTCTCCCTCATCTATGGAGTACGTCTCATATGCATAGAGTTCTCCCCGACCTTCTCGAAGTCCTAAAATCCCTCAGATGGTTGCCCAAAGTGATGCAAATTTCACCACCTTTCTAGATAACAACCCATAGCCCTCTAACATTACCTTAACACTATATCTCATTGTACCTTTGCTTTAGTTCCACTTATTGACCCACCCTATGACATGTCATCCCACCTTATGGGCAACACTTTTGTTGCCATCATTTCCACCCAACCCATAGTTACCTAGGCATCTTCTTCTACCAATAATGCCACTAATAAAACCATCTAAAACCAACATGCAAACACCTTGTAACCCAACTATCAACCCTTATACTATAGGAGAAACTCAACATTTGGGTACTAGTACTCTATTTACCATGGGAGTACCCTCTACTAGTGTCACCACCATTCCTCTTGTTTCGAACCCACCCACCTCCACTCAATTCTAGAGCTTGGTGGTCCCCATACCTTCTACCCTTCCACCCATTAGTACCAAAGTTACCACCTATCCTCTATCTACCAACCCAACCATACCTTCGATCTAACCTGTATATATCCACCAATAAATTCCCATCACACAAAACCTAAACTACATCCTTAATACACAAAGATATGTACCTCTACCTTCTACCCAACCACCTATCTCCATGTATTCATATGTTTCATCATCGCTATTAACCATGTCTACATACTAATATGTGAAAACTTCTCAACCCCCCACTAACTATCCATATGTTGCACCTACCCAAACCTAACATAATCTACCCTACAACAACGAGGGTGCACAACCATAAATGGACCTTTTTAAAATGTTAATGGATAAAATGACTGCTTTGGAGTCATCTATTTTTGGTGCCCATAAAATATTATCTTATGACCAAATATGTAATGAACCAATTCATCCATCCATCCCCATTTGAGCTTATCCTCCTCAATGGGAACTTCCAAAATTTTCAAAATTTCAAAGCAAGGAAGACCCTCAACAACATCTGAAAGCATCTAGGAATTCTTGCTATTTTATCAACTATGATGATGCTCTCCTTCTTCGTACCTTTCCCATGTCTCTGTTAGGTCTAGTACTAGATTGGTATAATGTTATTACAATGTACTCCCTCTTTTCTTTTTCCCAATTAGTTCAATTTTTTTTAGATCACTTATCCATAAACATCTCTAAGGAAGTTTCCATCACCAACCTTTACTCCATTTGGAAATTTGATGATGAGTCCATATCTGACTTCATAGCCCATTGGATAAGCTTGATAAATCAACTCTTTTTCTCTTTACCCCAACCTGCACTAATTGAACTCTTTTCTTGCGCTTGTGCCAAACACATTTCCTCCACTTTGTGGGTTCAAAATTTTAGGACCTTTGATGAAGCTTTCACCATGGCACAAAAATTAGAGAATAGAGCCATTGATGAGGTAAAGTTTAAATTGAGAAACAATAATCAAATGAGATTCCATCCTCCAAACCTAACAATCAAACCAACACTAACACCAAAAACAAGGGAACCAAAAATGTCATTGTCCTTAAAATGACACTTCCATCCATTGTTAACCAACCGAACTCTTCTAGTTCTTCCAATCAAAACATTACAAACCCAAATTGAAACAACCAAAATCAATTTAATCCACTATGGGAGCCATTTGTTTTGATTTTGGAGAAGTTGTTAAAATCAAACATCATATAACTCCCATCGATCAAACTTCCATAATAATTCAATTCCTCTCATTCTGTACCTAGTTGGTATAAGGAGAATGAATTGTGTGCCTTCCACCGTGTCATTAGACATGATGTTAGTAGGTGAAATACCTTTAATAATATTATCCAAAATCTCATCAATAAGGGGGAACTTATGTTGGATAATCCTAATGCACCCCTAAATCAATCATTTGACATATTTAGATAACCATTTTCCAACCATGCCCCTTTCTTGAATAATGAAAACAATAGAGTGAAATATCACAACCACAAAGTACATACCATTAATGTAGTTCTTATTCAACTCATTACTAAGGAAACCATCTCCAAAACTACCTTTCTTGCCCCTCCACTTATTGAGTTAGTTGATTCACACTCTATTCCTTTGAAATATGAGACTAAAGAAACAACCCCTCCCCTTTCTCCACTTATCGAGGTAGTGGAGTCACCAACCTCTCCTTTGGGAGACATAACAAAAGAGGAAACCATTTCCATCATATACTTATCCTCCATCATAAAATAATCCACTCTTCCTTTGGAAAGCATACTCAAGGAAGAGATCACTCTACCTACCTCTCTCATAAGAGACTCATCTTCCCAAACCTTGGAGCCTCTAATTGAGGAAAAGGGTGAGGTAATCACTTCTCTCTCTCCACCTATGGGTTTATCCTTCGAGAGAAATATCTAAGGGATCAAACCCATCTATAATCCCTTTTCTAGACTGGTTCAAAGCTTGGAGTACTTATCCCAACCCAATTCAAATCATGCCAAAATTTGGCACCATCTCAAGATTTCTTACCCAACCAAGGGAGAGCCTCCAATCACTCTACTATCATTCCAACCTTCCATTTCCACTATTTAAACCACCATCAACCCAACCAAACCTTTAAAAAACTCCACCCATCAAACCATAGTTAAACCAAACAAATAAATTTCACTCAAAATAGCCCAAGTAGCTCCCCTTATCATAACCATACCCATCAGAAACCTTGGCATATTCCCTATTCAAAGCCTTACTCACCCCTCACTAAAATTGGAATTAACTTCACCAAACTTATCAAAGAAACCTTAAATTAAGACAAGGAAGGTTAAACCACCCAAGATTCCACAAACCATAACTCTGCTTCCCCTTTCCACTTTAACTTATATTTTGGGACCTCACCATTCTACCTTAGTGAGGAAACCAACCATCCTAGACAAAACCTAAATCCAACCACCACTTTTAATTACACCATCACTCTTACTTTCATCCTCACCTATTTTCACCATGCCTTCTATAACCAAACCTCATACTTCTTAGGCATCTACCCAAACACTTTTTGACCCCCAATCGATCCATACCAAAACCATCCACCAAGAATGCTCCTTCACCCAAATTTATTACCATCAAACCTACTCCTAAAAGGGATTCTACCTCAACTACCAAACCTAAGATATCCACACCTTTGCCACCTTTGCCTGAGTCTTATTCAACCATCCTATAAAGGTTATTACAAGAATATTTCTTCACCTTGCTACCCATCAAACCATTTGACCCATATATTCCTAAACCATCCTAGTATAATGACAAATTAGTATGCTCATACCATAGAACACATGGGCATGATACTGAGAACTATAAATATTTCCAAGTATTAATCCATCAATTATATCATGAGGATGACTTATTTACAAATGAGCCTCTTACGAGCCCACCATTGATGCAAGAACCAAGAGCCATCAACCAATACTTACCCACTCGCCCACTCTCACCTTAGGGTGAAGTGGAACCAAAGAAATCCTCTAGCTTGATTATTTTCCAAATCCATACAATCCATGTAGTCACATGATCATAGGCTCAACCAAAGGATAAGGGAAAGGTAAAGGTGTCTATTCCATGGGAATATCCCTCTTCCACCACCCAATCACCTAGCCAATACCAAACACCTTTACCTTCAACCAAATCCAAGGTGTTAATCTTGGGGCCCTCTCAATCCAACCTATCTAAATCAATCTAATGATTAGTTCTAAAATAGATTCACCAAATGCCAGTGAAGATGAGTTTGTATGAACTAATTAATCCCTCACCCCACCACCACCAAGTAATGATAGAAGATTTACAATCTATATAGGTCCAACCAAAAGACCCACAACCTTTAATAAACTTTTTCAGATCTCTTCAACTTTCCAACCTTGTTACCTTCAAGGATTTAGATACCCTCCATCCATCCATATGATCCATACCCTCCCCTGTTCATTACCATGTACATCAACCAAACCCACATCAAGAGGGTTATGCTTGATGAGGGAGCTAGCATCAACATTATCTACTCCCATGTATATAACTAACTCAAATTACATGAGAAAATTATGTAAAAAACCTTAGTGATGTTTTGATCATTCAATGATACCATGGCCACAACTTTAGGAACCATTTTCCTTAACATACACCTAGGAACCCACATGCTTCTTGAGCTCTTCTACATAGTAGAAGGTGAGTTCTAGTAAAACATTTTACTGGGATGCCCTTAGATTCATTCCATAGGCTGTGTGTTATCCACCTTGCATCGATGCATCAAATTTGAATATGAAGGTCAAGTTATTACCATACAAGTTGATCCAAGTCCTGTTACATCATGCAACATGATGTACTGAACCAATGACATTCTCCTTCCTCCATCTAATAAACCTTCATCAACAAAAGATGAAGTCCTATATTTTTATACAAATGAAGCATCCATTAGTTCATGCATCCCTTCCACCCAAATACCCATAATGGACCCTTTGGAATAAACTTTCCATTATCTTTTGTTGGGGGAGTATCACCTTGTGACACTATAAACTTTTCCTACTCAAGATATGGGAATCTTGACCAATAACCTAGTTATTACCATAATATTAGAGCCATTATTTTTTTTAGGCCCTAAACTTATCAAACCAATTTGATTTATGGGGGAATTGATAAACCCCTTGACACTTTTGCCACCTCTTTCTCACCTTGCCCATTCACCTCTAGTTTCTCCTATCTCGATAAACCAGAGTTTTCCAAGACATATCTTTATAGGTGTGATTGGAAGGGATTTGGTCTAGGTATATATGAACATAGACCACACAATTTTTTTCCAATCAATACTTAAAAATCTCATGAAAAGCATGGCCTCAGTTTCACACCACCTAAAAATCAAACCAACCTCCTTCCATTACCGCCATTGATGAGGGAATCCCATCCTCACCGTCCACTCCATCAACTATGGATTTTGATATCATCCCCCCTAATTTGTTTTTCATAAACATGATTATCTTGGGATCCCTAACTTATCAAAAGGATAGGGTGACCATAACCATTCCTATAACTCATCTCGAGATGGTAGAAGATGATTCTCTTACCATTAATATTGTTTAGTGTCAGGATGATGATTCCATTCTCATCTATCTTGGTGAAGAAGATTCCTCTATCCACAAATCCCTTCCTTCTAAAAATTTAACCATGTTGAATTAATCCACCATGGATATCAACTTGGGTACTCTAGATAACTTGTGCATTGTCAAAATTAACCAATCACTAAATTCTAAGGAGCTTTAGACCTTCCCCTCCTTCCTACAAGACTACAACATAGCATTTATTTGGTCTTACAATGACATGCTAGGAATCAACCCCTCCATCACTACTCACAATATAGTCACCAACCTCTATGCCAAGGCACTCAAGTAAAAAATTTGATGAATGCACCCTTGCATATCCCTTCTCATCAAAGAAGAGCTTCAATGTCTCTTATCCATTAATTTCATTCAACCCATTGATTATCCCCAATGGGTATCAAATGTCATACTTGTCACCAAAGCCATAGGGGGATTTCAAATTTGTGTATACATTCATGACCTTAACCTTGCTTACCCAAAATATGACTTTCATTTGCCAAGTATTGATTAGCTTGTTGATATTATAGCTAGTTATGAGATTTTATCTCTTATGAATAGGTTCTTGAGTTATAATCAGATCTTAATTTCCCTTGAAGATCAACACAAAATCACCTTTATCACTCCATAAAGAAATTTATGCTATAGGGTCATCAATTTTGGACTAAATAACATTGGTGCAACCTAATAATGCAATATGACCTACATCTTCCATGACATTATTCATAAAATCATAGAAGACTATATCGATGACCTTCTTGGGAAATCCAAATTTCATAAAGATCATTTGGCCATTATCAAGATTATCTTTGAATGACTCATCCATTACCATGTTTGCTTTAACCCTAAGAAGTGTATTTTTTGGGTCTTGTCAGGAAATATCCTTGGATTTATCATCTCCTTGTAGGGAAATGAAGTCAGTCCCACCAAAATCAAAGCAATCCTTGACATGCCTCCTCCCACCCACCTTAAACAACTCTTTAGTTTTTAGGGGAAGATCGAATCCATTTATCGCTTCATCTCTCAGCTCTCAGATCGATGCCAACCTTTCCACCATCTTTTTAGGAAGGATGTATCTTTTTAGTGGAATAATGATTATCAACATGGCTTTGATTCACTTAAAGAGTACCTTCTATCTCCACCCATATTCATTCCTCCCAAGGAATATCAACCTTTTTACCTTTATATTTCTACCAATGACCACTCTTTAGGGGCAATGCTCACTCATTAGGATGAGTAGCATAAAGATCAAGACTTATACTACATTAGTCATATGCTTGTAGAATATGAGACTTGATACACCTATACCAATAAAATTTACTTTGACTTGGTCTTTTTGGCCACAAAACTTTGCCATTACCTTCTCAACCAAAAAACCTATGTCATAACCAATATTAACCCTCTCAAGTATATGCACTCCAAACAATACAAAAACCAATGTATGGCCAAGTGGCTCATGCTTTTAGCTAAGTTTGATCTTGAATTCCTTTAGAAAAAGTCAATTGGGTAAGTCATTGTTGACCAATTGGCTAAAGCACCATTAATAGACAACCAACCTCTTCCTCTTGAGTTTCTAGATGAGTCCATTATGACCCTCTCAAGTAGACTTCACTTATCAAGTGACCATGTTCTTTGATATATCAAATTGTCAACATGGTATGGGATCCAACAACATCCTTATCCCCCTTCATGGTGAACCTATTCCTTTATGCTTCAAGATAGATTTTGAATGTACCAACAATATGGCTAAGTACGAAGCCGTAGTGATAGGTATCTAAATTGCATTAGCCTTAGGAGTCAAAACAATCAACATTTTTGGTGACTCTCAACTTATGGTCAATAAAATCAATGGCTCTTATCAATATATGAATGATGTTTTGAAATAGTAAAAACAACTAGCTAATGTACTCTTAGCATCATTTTAACACTACTATATCCAAAGCACTCTGTGATCTATGAATAAGTTTGCCAATATAATGGCTTCTCTCACTTCTCAGATCCCATTTGCACCCTCTGACTCTAATCTATCTATCATTATCCATTAATTTTCCAATCCATCTTATGTCAAATCAAACTCTCCTACCATCTTCAATATGGAGGAGACCCAACCTGACCTTTGGTATCAACAGACCTTCGATTATCTCAACCTTGCCATCATCCCTTCTAACCTTTCTAGGAATACTCAAAGAGAGTTTATCCAAATCACCTCATGTTATACCATATTGGGGGGGATTATTTATAAATGTGGCTTTGAGGGTCTCCTCTTCCAATGCCTACACAGTCACAAAACCTCTCATGATATCAAATAAATACATGATGGGAGTTGTGAAGGACCCTTTAGTGGTCTAGCCATCACTAAATGCATCCTTCACCTTGGATATTATTATCCCACCCTTAACCAATATTTCTATGATTGTGTGAAAAAGTGTGTCAAATGTCAACAACATGCCAATTTACATCATGCACCTAGCCATAGTCTTTAAGTATCCAAATAGTTTTGGCCTTTCTCACAATGGGGTCTAGATCTTATTGGAGAAATTAACCTGCATTATTCACAATGAAATCATTCTATTATCATTGTAAGAAAATATTTCACCAAATGGGTAGAGGCTATTCATCTCATCTCAACCAAAGCCAAAAATATTATCAACTTTATCAACCATCATATTATTTGTCATTTTGGTGTTCCTCATAAAAGTATCAACAATGTAAAATCTTTTAAAAACAAACAAGTCCAAGGTCTTTGTGACATGTTTGACATCCAGTTAAGTTTCTCATCACCCTATCATCCATAAGTTAATATATAGGTGGAATATTCTAATAAAATTCTCAATAACATGCTAACTAAAATGGCTAATGCATCTAATTGGGATTTGAATTTACACATCCCCTTCATCTTATGGGCATATCATACTAGCATTCTAACCCCTATAGGTGCTACCCCTTTCTCTATAATTTTTGGAGCTAAGGTCATCTTGCCTCTCAAAGTCCAAATTCCCTCTCTTCACATATCCCTATAAGATCTCATTTCTAAAAATTATTATTGTCAAGAATGTTTAGTCCAACTTGAGCTACTTTATGAACATCATTTATCAACGCTTAACCATATTTGTGTCTACCAAGAGTGAATAAAGTTCACTTATAAAAACAACTCAAAGTGTGAGAATTCAATATCAGAGACCTCATGCTAAAGGAAAATCAACATTTCACTAGTATGGAGAAAAGCAAGCGAGGTAAATTTGATTTCAATTGGATTGGACCTTATATCATCACTCATAAGTATGGATCAGAAGCTTACCGATTGTCATCTCTTAAGTGGAAACCTGAACCTAATCCCCTCAATTCTTTACATCTACACCCTTTATTTTGTTAAATAAGATTGAACTCACCTTTTATCTAACTTAAGCTCATTCCTTTTTTTCACCCACATACACCCCCTTAATTTAAGGATAATCGATAACATTGAATCATGTGATTATCCATTATAGCCTTCACCTCATCTTGAGCATGGATACCATGGATCTACCCATGTCATGGTCCTCATAGTACTTTCCATCCCCTTATAGGATGGATTTCCATGATTGTTATCACTTAAACCTCTTTTAAACATCATTAAGCTTTTTGTGCTCTAGTTTTGCCTTCATAAAAGTGAACCTTTTGAGCCTATATAAGAAAATCCATGTCAATAGAAAAAAAACACAATAAATCAAAAAATCATAGAAAAAATAAAAAATAAATCTAAAACTCATATGGGTCATTCCAAGTATTCACGGACTGCTCCCTTAGAGGATAACTGCCAACACATATCAAAATTTCTCAATACAAGGTAGACTACTCCCTTAAAGGATAAATATGAAAATATTTAAAAAAAGTTCACAAACTTATACCACTCCTTTGAAGGATGGATAAGTAGGCATTTGTCAAAGCGTATCCATTTCTTGGAATATTCTTGCATCGATTAGCTTCCCCCATTCCTCTAAGAAATAACAAAATAGTAAAAACCCCATTATCAAAATAAAAAAAACCAAGATAATTTTGGAATATGTAATTGGATTTGATAAGTATAATTCCCACATCAATAAGGGTACACTTTATATGACATGGACTTGTTTATATTGGTAATCTCAAAAGAAGGTTCCATTTTCATCCATCTCCCCTTTATACACTCTATAAACAAGGTATTTTGTGCTTACTTGAAATTATATGATCACAACACCTTTTTAACCAATTAACTAACATTAATGTGAAGCATTTGAAGGACTTATGTTCATAATCTGATTGTACTTCAATTTTTTTTATCCTTGAAAAATAAGAAACATGGTGCCTTCTTATTTTCTCACATCTACTTTTTGATACATTCATTATGGCATTTGTCTCTTGATTAACCTATCTACCTCACATTTAGTTTTCTAATCCAACTTAATTTATGTGTCAACCACCTTCATCTAATAATATGCATCTCATTACAAACCTTTAAAAACCAATTATGTGTTGTGCATCATTTAAGTGTTCTTAATCAAAAGAATATCTTAGCCATAATAATAAACATATGATCATCACAACATTACCTTTTATCACATCATAAATCAATAAGTTGTCATAGGTCATTATAATTCAAAATATATCTAACATCATACATAATCATAGATCACAATCATCTCATATAAATAACCAACAATACCAACTAATCATGAAACATCTATCATCATGCAATTATACATCATCCACATTAGCTATGCATCACATTCCTATCTAGGTAATAAAGCAAAGATTCATCCACATGTCCAACAAAAAATCTCATCATAACAAACATCATCATATCATAAACATCATGAAAGTCACATCACCTACACACATCATAATCATCCTACCATCTATCACATCTATATAACTATGATATTAACCTATAACCATGTCGAGAACATGAATTACATCCTAGTCATCCATAACCATAACAATAATCACAAACATCCTAGTAATGTCCATCAAAGCATAAACATTATGATATCATAAATAACATCCATCAATATTGAATATCATAATAAATTAAATAGCCACATTATCACATGCCTAGCTAGGTAAGTGCACATAAACTATAACATGCTAAATCATAAGAGCATAATCATCATAAACAAAATCACATCCATCAACATCAACAACAAACTATAAACCATGATCACATCTATATATCATAGGCTCATAATCAAAATAATGATCATATGTACAGTAATGTATATGTATCTTTAAAATGCCTATACATCTTGCTACATCAACTCGTAGGCTGACATCAAAATCATATGGTACATAAAAAATACAGTGTCTCATAATAGTCTAAGACCCTAGAGTACCACTACCTCCTAGAGCCTATCCACCTCCTGAGCCTACCCATCCCTCTATAGATGTAACCCACTAACCTAGTGTCACACTACTAGCCCCTTTAATGATCCCTACTCTATACTTACCCCATCTAGGCTCATTGAGAAAATGAGTGAATAACAAGGCCTCATAATAGCACTAATCCACTATCATAATATATCTTTCCTTGGTGATAGTCCTTAATGGTCTTACAGGTGCT
Source organism: Torreya grandis (assembly GCA_037957365.1). Taxonomy (NCBI): domain Eukaryota; kingdom Viridiplantae; phylum Streptophyta; class Pinopsida; order Cupressales; family Taxaceae; genus Torreya; species Torreya grandis. The sequence continues at coordinate 2,487,354 of JARHVA010002149.1, forward strand.
AGTATTCACCCTCCTACCTATTTGAGAGAGTCTCTCTCTTATATAACCATAACTAGCTAATCCCTAGCATGATCCCTCTCTCTTATAAGAGTGAACAACCAGCCCTGTGTTGCATCCCTCTCTTAAGTCACTAACACTAAGGATGCCTATGATGTGGCTAGTAACACCCATGTCTAATCCCTCTCAATAATTAGTGCCTATCTAACTGAGGCATCCTCATCCCTTTGATCACCACCCCGACCTCTACATCCATGTCCAGTCTCATGAACCTCATCACTTCCAAAAATGGCTACATCATAATGTGCTTAGAACCACACAAGTTACTCATCGGTGACTCTTACATCATCGATACAACCCTTACTGATAGCTTTTTTCATGATCAATAAACACATCCTCAGGCTCTAGTGCAGGCAATGGGAACTCTTCATCCTCCATATAATACCTTGAGAAATCCCTTGGGATGTCTTGAATGAGGCTGAATTATCTTCAAACCTTGTCAAAATGGATCAACTCTACCTTCAAATCTTGCCTCCCATAGATCTATCTATAACTCTGTAGTGATAAAATCTGCTTCATATGACCGACCCATGTAGGAAATTAGATATACGATCTCTAAACCATGTCATCCACCACCAGTGCATCCAATCAGTCCCTATGCCACTCCAAATCACGTGAGCCTCTACCTCATCTTATTAGTGCATAATTATATCTCCATTACATAAACCCCACCATAAATTCCATTTGAATAAAGCCATGCCATGGCATCCCACTAGTCAAAGAACTCTAATGTGCTCATAATCTCGACAGTGCAACATAAACCCAACGTTATTTCCATACCTCCTATGTGCCCTGTAGCCCTAGATATCTCAATATATCTACATTAGCAGGATAGCCTCCCAAGCATACACTATCTAATCCATCACCATGCCTACGAAAACACCTAATAACAATGAAATAAACCTACCACTACTCAAGTTAGGAAACACATAATAAGTCATCACCACCATCATCATAGTGATGACATATCTCATGCTCCTATCCATGTGATATAGGGGTGCATAATATAGGCCTCTAATGTCTCACCTTGCATGCACCACATCATCACCATACAACACACCCACAAGCTAGTCTTACTCCTTACCCTCAATGTGCTCTATCAACTCACCTTGTAATGGTAGCCACACGATTTGGTGAATGTCTTTTGGTAAGATTGTCATCTCTCTTGTAGGAAGCATGAATATGTTAGTGTCCAAATCCCATCTCTTGATGAGTACCACTAACATCACCACATCTTGGGGCATGCACTGATAATACCTGATCCCACCTAAGCCCATTACTAATAAGTGGTCCTACTCCTAGTCTATCATTACTTGATAAACATCATATAATAAGTACAACACTTAATCTCTCATCTACAATTTCTCCCTCACCTACAAGGTTTTATGCTAATAATTTAGTCCACCTACTTTGGCATGTTTTTGTTTACAAATATTACCTCTTACCCCTATTCACCTCCTAACCCTTCTCTAAACTCATAACCTACCACTTTAACCTACACCCTTACCCACTAACCTTACCCCTTAGCTAATTCAATCCTAACCAACCCCCAACCCTTTTTTTTCAAAATATTTTTTTATCGACCATCGATGGTCGATTATCAATTAACAATGGTTACTTTTTGGAACCATCACTGATCACACTATTAACCACTGATGGTTGATGATTGATCAATGACAATTTATTTTTGAAATCATCACCAATCACACTTTAACTATTGATGATTAGGGAACCAAATAATGATGGTCATCACATTTTAACCTATCGATGGTCACCTATCTACCACTGATGGTCAATAATGACTGGTGATGACTAATAGAGATCATCAAAGATCATTTTATAATGACCGATAGTGGGAAAACCCCAGCCCTCACCCTTTATTCTCTACACACAATCACCAAACACAAAAAAATGCACACCATTCTAACCTCCCTCTACCTAACCCCCACCCATTTACCAAATTCTCACCCTCAAACCTCCCCCCCCTAACATATTATCAAAATTCCTAAATCTACCCATCCAAAATCCTATACAACCATAATAAAGAAATTAAAGTCTAAATCTACCAAATATAAGTACACTACCTACCTCATTTCATGACCACTAATGTGGAGGTGCCCTTAGAATCACCACTATACTCACACTCTCCCTCATCCTCTCTACATTCTCTCAAGTCAATGTCTCCAACCAATTCACCTCTGTTAACACCTAATCACCCTTGATTATCCAATAAACACTCAACTCACTCAATCACTGACAAAACCTTCAACTTTCACCACTTTGTCACATTTACCAAGAGATAAACATCATAGATTAAATTGATCAAGTGAGAAAATAGAACCCTCAATGGAATTTTTACCTCCTAACATTTTTGCCATTACAAATTAATTTTTTTTTCAAAAAACCACTATCCACCAACCTCCTTAACTATTGTATACCCATAGAGCTTATGTACTCCACCAAGCAACTAACCATGTACCCTTGATCTTGGTCATATTGGCCTAGATTTCACATGTTTTGTGACAACCTTACCTTGGTCACCTAGTCCACTATGACTACATTTCCATCTTGAACAACTTGAACTCACACCACTTCTTGTGCATTGACCCAATTATATCTTTTTAGGAGCACTTCTTACCTTGGATACCTATGAATATACTGACATTGCTTAGAAGACTTGTATTTATGAGTAAAACCTAACCACAATGCCCAAATATGGTCATTTGGTCTACTTGTCACTTGTCATTCTAGTATTGACCTTATGTTTACCCAACTAACTCAATTATGGCAGTTTAGTCAAAGCATGATATGTGCTATCACATTTAGTCACATTTTGTGTGCATGTTTGCACCTTGATACCCACTAAAACTAATGCTATCACTCACTTAAACATTTTTTAGACTCATACCTGACTCTCTTTCACCTCATTGAATCTTGGTTTGAGGGGGAACACCTCCTCCCATGCTCGAGGTAACTAAACCTTTGACTCAACCTTCCTTTTTTTTGTGTTATAGCTTATAGATACAAATTGCATAATAAAAAAGGGCAAAATGTAGACAATAAGAACCTATAAGATATAGTTTTAGATGTTACACCAACCCATAGACCACCTTAGGACCCCCTAGGGACCACTTCCTGACCATTACCCCATAAACTTAAGTCAAACTGACTAACTTTGACTATTCTAACCTTGACCTATCAACCACCAATGGTTGAGCCCTAACCATTAATGGTTAGACCCAACTACTAATGGTCAACGTTTGACCTCCTTAAAGGTTAACTCTAGCTCAACTCCACTTTGATTTTTTATTCTTATCCACTCACATAATTATGCATGTTAAGACTAAAAGTAGATGACCTATTGAACACATTGTGTGAACTTATTGTTTCACCTCTCCCTTCCTTCTATAAAAAGAGAGAAGGTGAAAAGGAGGGAAATAATCATTAGATAGAATCAATAATTATTAGAGGTTCTTGTATTAGAACTTATTTTGTAGGTTTTCTTTTGATGAATCTAAGAAAGCTTCCAACAAACATGATAGAAAGCACAAATATTGCAATTCATCAATCACAACCAAGGTACTGACACTTTGTCATAATTTTTCTAGACTCTACATGAAGTTATTAACCACTCACCACAAAATTCTTAAAGAAATATAACTAAGTATATATTTTTAGTAATTAGTTCCTTTGTTTCCATCTCATAATCAACACCCAACCTAAACCCACTTCCCAAAATCACTTAGCCACTTTCTCAACCAGACTTTCCCTTTACTTGAGCCAGATATGGCATTAACCATCAATGGTCACTTAACCACCAATGATTTACCCATAACCATTGATGGTGACTTGACCATTGACGATCAACCCAACCACTGATGGTTCACCCAACCACCGATGGTCACTGTGTGACAATTCCAATAGTTAGTTAATTCCACATATTAGACTTAACCAAATCTTACTTTCTAATTTTCTACATGAGAATAGACTATAACCCTATTTTTTAAACCATGTATAATACATTTAACATTAATATATAATCATTAATTTTTATAATTAGTCAAATTTATTTCTTTTTAATCACTTCTTGTATTTGATTTCAACATCTTCTATTATTCATGTAAGCAATTTATCTTTCATTTTTAAAAATTGATTATTTAAAAGTGTGGATTGATAGCCTCTAAGGAAGCCCGTGCTTCTTGGATCTATATTTATAGGTAATCCACCCTAATATCTAACTAATCAACCATTTCTATAGTGCTTTCTTATCTATAGGTCATTCCTCTATAGACAAAGAGGAGTATTTACAACCGTCTGGATCATGGAGTGTAAACCAAATCCAGGTTCTACTAACCTCACCCTTATTTCAAGTTTTATAACTTTATTCTTATGAAACAAAGAAAAAATTACATGAAATAATGTCCTCCCCTTGAGTGGCTATCATTTGAACATGACATCATTTTTGGTCTCCTTAGACCCCTCTCTATGTAACATTTGAGTACTCTTGCATGTATGCTTGATTGTTTTTTGAGCTTGTTAATTCTAGATGATTCCATGATCCACATCATGAATATTAGGGATTTTTATTTTTGATACTATGAGTTTCATTAATATATCTACTTCAACATGATTCTTTTATATTCTTCTTTACTACATGATTCACATAGATACAACATAGTTATCTTATCCTTTTGAGATGAGAAGACTATCACTTTTTCATTCCCCTAACCTTAAAATGGGAGGATTATCAGTGTGGGAATGTCATAGAGACATAATTACATATACACAAAGATGACATAATTGGAATATTTTGATTCAATTTACATGATTCAAATATACACTTGGGAAAAAATTCTATACATTTGGCATAGATTTAGGAAAAAGTTTTTCAAATTTATGATACATATTATACAAATTATATAGAGTAGAGGTTACAATATGAAAAATACTTTAGCTTGAGACACATTTGAGGTGTATACACCATGTAAATGCACCAAATCACATATACATTTTCAAATTATACACATTATTCATGCACTAACCTTACCAAGTTAAAACTTTTGAAATTTTATCTAGTGAAACAATGGGATTATTTGATTAATATGATCGAGATTCAAGGCCCTTGATGGAATTGAAACTATTTTATATTATTATGAGTTGATATGGATATATCATTTGACTCGGGTGGGATTATCTAGATTATGATACACTAGAATTATGCAATTGAGATTTTGATCTCTTGATAGACTTGGCACAACTCACCCTTATACTAGATTATGGGCATGAACTATTAGGAATATAAAACATAGAACAATATTAATGAATTAAAGATAGAAAAAACATGCAAAAAATATAGCACAAGATAGACACGTATTTAACGTGGTTCACCCAATATGGGCTACATCCACACAAAAATAATTAGTTCTTCTCTTTATTTAGTCCAACAAAATGAAGGGATAAAACTTGTAATACATCCACTGCAATCTCCTTTTCACTCACATAAAATGTGCCACCATAATTACAATGACCTCATATCAAAAGGAGGGTTACATATAGGGAGAAAATTTACAAAAATAATTTATACCATTAGATCTATAATCTAATAGTGAATGGTCTAGATTTACTATGAAATTATAATATTTTACAATGCATTTTTAATAAAATTTTGCTTTAGAGGTGCTACACCCAAAACCCTACCGGGGGGGGCTTCAAAGTAGGTCACCACCCCTTAGACCCCCATGACGACCATAGTGGGGGGGGCTTCTAAGTAGGTCACCACCCCTTAAACCCCCATGATGACCATAGTGGGGGGCATTCCCCCCCTCATATCCCCTATCAAGAACCTGGCAGTATAATAAGATCATGCTCCACCATCTAACATTATCACCCTCTATTTCTCTTATTTACTTCTTCAAGTCATTTTCAAACCTATATCCAATGCTTTAGCTAGGAAGCATCATTACCAAAGCAAACTATTAAGGGGTAACATGGTTGCATTGACACATAGGTGTATTCCTTCCTTTTTCTCTTTGATTTCAATAAAAATATAATTATTCATTTTCAAAATATATGTACTAATTACACATGTAACATGTTCTTTGTTTTAGTTCATACACATAAAAAAATCTAAACAGGGATCAAACAAAGCAAGGTGTGTTGTACACACCACATTATGCATTTAATTCCTTTAAACCAATAATTCCATAATTATGCATTACTAGATTAGGCGGGGGGGGGGTGGCAGGTAAGGGGAGGCTACAAATTTAGATGATTAAATCTAGATTTATATGTTAAACTAGTCTTGTACAGTTGAAAAATATCACTCAAGGATCCACCCTTCAGTTTTTGACATTCCTTATAGTTGATAAGCTCATGTTTTCCATCTCATTGAGCCTAAATGCTTATCTTTTAATCTAACCTTATTAATTTGATTACTTAGATCACCTATAACCCATAATATGCTTAAAATTTGAGATATATCCTTCATTGTAAGTTATATAGCTCTAAAAACCTTTTATGTTCCTAGATAGTTATATTTAGACTTTGACAATAACATCGATGCTACTTTCCATTCTCCAATGCAAGTGTCTGTGCCTTCTAAACACTCAAAATTTTAAATCTTTTGATATGTATAGGGTAGTCTTACATTGTTTCATTAACCCCTTATTGAGAATAATTTTAAATGAGGTGGTATAAGTACAAGTTAAATCCAAATCACTAATCATCTTACAACACCTCTGAAGCTTAGACTACACTACTAAAAATTAATTACACAACTAAGCTATTCTGCCCTCTTATTTCCAATTTTCATATCAATCATAGAAGCAATCATATTATAGGTCTAAAACATTCAAAGAGTAACACGTGATTCATATTTTTCAAGTTACAAGATATATCATTACATGTACTTGAATATATCATTCTACACCATTGTTCATACAGAAGCAAATACATAAGGGATAACTATATATGTTTGAGGCCCTCTATTTAATATTGGTTATGTAGGTATCACTCATTGATAGAAGGGTCTTTGAGGTCAGATTGACTTCATGATCTCACTAACCTATTTTTGGTAGTGTGATAATATCTAAGAGGAAAATCTAGGGTTTAAGCTATATTATGATATCAAGATCCTGTGCATGCTATCTAAACACATAATTTGAAAGGAGACAAAAAAGCCATAAATACCTAGGTGTAAGTTTCAATCAATGGTCAATATTTTGTATAGGGAAAATGTGTTGAAGCATGGATAATGGTTTTGATGAAAGTGTCCATAGGGCAACATAAGTGTTTATGATGATAGAAAACTAATTTTTAGAATCTCACAACTGAATTATAACCTTCATACAATCTATTTCTACACTTGCATTACTCAAACCTACTTGCGCATCATTGTATAAGCTAAGTAAAATTTATCCTTTGTACTGTTATTATTAGAATATTGAATGTTTTACTTTTTATATTTGTCATATGCTTAGATTCAATATTATTTATCAAAATATTAGTATAATCTAAATTTATTAATTGGACTTATTTTAGATTAACTTATTCCTCTTTGATTAGACTACTCTCCCTTAACCCTAAAATCCCAAATAACCTTAAACAAAAAGAGAATAAAGAGAGGTACACAAACCAAAGAAATGGAAGGAAAGGTAATGAAGTCAAAAAACAAGGGGACTCATAACGTATTCGTACACTCTCAAAAAACCTTTAAAACTAGAAAAAAAGGAAAAAAACAAGAAAAAAATAAGGAATATAGAAAAGGGAGGAAAAATATTAGTAAAAGCAAATAGAGCCTAAAACATAGAAAAACACATACCAATAAGAGCCTAATATGAACTAATAATTAATAGACATAAAATCACCCTAAATCAATGAAAAATGACGCTTAAATCTACTTCAGATCAAAATTAATTGTCTATAATATTGTTTTCATTACACTATTTTCAAATCTAGTTGCTAATTATGAAAATAAGAAGCTTACTTTTACCAAAAATATGGTTGAAGGTACAAAAAATTGAGTGAATTTTTTGGAGACATAGATCAGGAAAACATAGTCGTCAAAATAAATTTCACATACCTATTTTTTAGAGTGAAACTTGATGTTCTAAAAAGTAGACACTTTAAACACCATGTTTTGGACATTATTTTAAAACTGTCACAAGCTTTTTGAGTTATTTTTTATTCTTGATGTATACTATTTTTGATTGTAAACTTTTAACAACTTTCTTTCCACCACTTATGAAAATCAAATAAGACTAAACCTTACTTATACCTATATTTATTTAGTATTAAAACTAATTAATAAGATTTGATTTAATATTTTAAATTTATTTTAAAATTAATTAAATATTTATATATTTTATATTAATTTAGATAAATTTATTCATTATACATTAAATTTTTCACTTGCCTTATAACATACATGAAAATAATAAGTCATGGAAGTCATTATTAAATAAAATTAGAAAACACGTGAAATAAATACCACAATATATATTTTATAAATTCACTAAAATGCACATATAATAGTAGAAAATTATTCCTTGAAATTTTATTATTATATATAAATTTCATATTTTTAATAAAGGAAAAATTCATCCATAATTAAATACTTAGTAATTTAAAAAAAAAAAAAAATTGTCCACAAATTCTATAATTTTAGAAGGATGTTCATTTTTCTATATCTTCTTCATTTTTCATGCACCTATGTTTGAGTGGGAGTCTACTACCTATCTCCAAATTAATATACACCCTTTATTTTATTTGCTTTTATTTATGAGAAGAGACCTTCTAATCAACCACACGAGAAATCATTATCGAAGAGTTTGTTTATATTATCAACAAAAATAATTAAACATTAATAATTATTATATAAAAAGTGGGGGTTTTTAATGAAATATATCTATATATTAATAAAATATATAATTTACAAATAATTCATAAAAAAAATAGGTGGTATGGAAGCATGCCTCGAGATAAAGTAGGTAAAGTCTAGGAATAAGTTACAACAAAAACAAAAAACAACATTAGGCCCCACCAAGGAATGAGTTATCATAACATCATAAACAAAGAAGGAAATATTAAGATGCTATAGCAAGGCTAGAAGGTGGAGGATCCATATCATCTAGACCCCAACCTAAGCTAGGCAAGTCATTGCCATATGGAATTCGATCCTAACCAGAAGTTTGTGTAGTGTCCTTATCATCTTCCTATTATAGAGCAGGAGAAATGGTAAGAGAGGGCTTGGGAAAATTATCCATCATGTTTATTTGACCTTCAAGTGGTGCTCCCAAGCATCTAGACACAAATGAGGAGGAGGAGGAACACCCCAACCATATTGCCCAGCCAGGGAAGGAGGTAGGGGCTGCCACCCTCGCTATTGTCTAAGAGGAGACATGCACTAATATAGATTTCAATTGTGAGAGTAGCACTAAGATCAGTTATGCTAGTGACCACCTCAAGGAGGAGGACTAGCATTTATTCTAATAATTTTGTTATCCTTTGGATGGAGAAGGAGGAATTCACACCACAGCACAAGGAGCATCTCCCAACGAGTGAGAAGGTGCTGAAGATGACAAAGCTCTATGTCAACTTTATTTGCCTACACTTGAATCTACAAAAGCACATTAAAAATAATGGAATATTTGATGAAATCATAAAAATTACAATTTGAAGAAACATTACTAAACACTGCATTATTTCTTTCTTTCCATAACCAAAATAGAATCTCCACTTTAAAAGTATGCAAGACTTGGGTATATTTAAAATGCAAGGCAGGTTTATCTCTAAGAAGGATATGTTGCCATTAAAACAAATTAGGCTAGAAAGGATTAAAAAGGTCATGAATCCATATCCAAACCTATTAGGCTTTGGAATAGTGCTAAAAAAATGAGGGAGCATTTCTAGATGGCCACAAAAAGGACATTTGGGAAGGGAAATTCCTAAATACACAAGCCATCTGCCTATAGGTAGGCCCTGATACAGAACACACCAAGCAAAGTGAGATAACTTAGACTCCAAGCAAGCCTCCTAGACATTATGAAAACATAATCACCTGGTAAAAAATGAAAAATTAAGTCCCCAATAAGAGTTAAGCTTATCCACCATACACATGTGGGGAGTAAGCCACCCATAACCAAGTCAGGGAGTGTAATTAAAAAATGGAGTTTCAACATATCACTTCCAATCCTTCCACCAAGGATGAGTATAAATAACAAATATTTTATAAAGCATTGAAGGTGGAACAACATTAAGGATTTCTTTGTAAGATTCTTTATCAACATTGGCTAACCAAAATTTGGTTTTCACCTTCTTCCAAGATAGCCAAGAGTGAGACTACTTACAAAAGATGTCTTGGATAGTATGAATACCTCTGCTAAATAACTTGAGATCATTGATCTAAGAAACCTCAACTAGAGGCAATTCATTTAAATTGATAATAGGTGACCACCATAGTGAATGCAAGTTAATAGACAACCCATTTCAGAACCCTAAGCCATTACAGAGAAGCTACAGTTTGATATTTTCCCATGCTTTTTAGATACTTTTAGCCACAAAGGACCTTATAATTTGAACAGGGGTTTTGATGATGAGTATATTGGAGAATCCAAGTCTTTTCCAAGCTTTTTTGCCTTTGGGAAGGCCTAAAGATATGCATTGATGAAACAACACCTTCCAAGCTTCCTTACCTTCAATGGTCTGCACAATCTATTTGGTACATAAGGCAACTCCTTGATGATCCATGTTGATGAGCCCCATACCTCTAGCATCTTGTGTGATTCAATAGTTTTCCCAAACAACCCTATGGAAGCCATGGGCATGTGAAGAATTGGCCCAAAGGAAGTCCCTAAGAATATTTTCAAGTTTTTGGTAAGAATTTTTTGAAGGCATCCAACATGAATAGTAGTAAACATGGGTGGTCACAAGCACTTTCAAGTAGATTTGAAATTTTTATGCTAATGATAAGGGATTAGTCACCTAATAATCCAATTTATTTTATACTCTATCAATAACATATTGACAAAAAATGGGCAAAAAGGCATTAAAATCAAAAGGGATACCAAGAAATTTGAATATTTCATCATGTTAGATCCAGGCCCACCCATACTTGGTAGCCCACATTGGTGGGGGGAGGTATGACTACCTATATAAACAAGTTTTTTCCATTGGATGCTTGATCTATAAGTAAGGAAGAAGGTATTGAGATACTGCAAGGCATTGCCCACATTGTCCTCTTCTTCAATAATAGTAAGGAAAGAATAATCAGCAAAGTGGCCATTCAATAATTGTATATCTTCCTAAGGGTTTTATTTATCTAGAGGGAGATATATTCTTTTGACAAGGCCCCTAGCTTGTGCATTGCTAAGAATATATCTAAAACCCTCTATTTCAAGTACATATAGGGTAGGTTCTAAGAGGCATCCTTGGTGAATAGATTAAAACAAACCAAATTGTTTAGAGGTGACTCCATTAATAGAGAGGATGATTGAGGCATCTAAAAAAATCATCTAGATGATTTGAATGAAATTTGACCCAAAGCCTAGGGTTTTAAGCAAGGCCAAGATGATAGGCCACTCAAATACAGCCATAAGCTTTTTTAAAGTCAATTTCTATGAACATATCTTTTTGATTAGATATCCTAGCCCAGTCCATCCCTTCGCAAACCGTAATGATATTGTCTAATATATACCTACATCTGATGAATCCTATTTGCTCATGGTGAATGATGTGTGGCAAAAAATTATGTAATTTAAGTGACAAAGCTTTATAAATTATTTTTTAGGAAACATTTAGGAGGGTGATCAATCGTCAATTATAGATCAACTCAGGATCCCCTTGTTTGGGTACAAATTTAATGTTTCCTTTATTTATATTATTCCTTAGAGAATGTTTGTGAAAGGATTCTTGATAGACATGGTATAAATCAAAATACACAATATCTTAGAGGGTTTTATAAAATTAATAGGGTAAACCATCAATGCCTAGAGCTTTATCATTCTCCATAAGAGACACTGCCTCTTATAGATCATCCATAGTGAGGAGCCTATCATAATCTACTCATTGAATAAGAGTGAGTTTTCAAGGCACCACTAAGAGACACTAATGAAGGGATATGTCATTATCTATAGAGGATGCTTAAGATTTGAACACCTATTGATAATGGTGGATAAATTCTTGAATAATCTATAGTGTCTTTGATAATCTCTTACTAGCATCAAAGATAGCCTGAATTTGCTACTTCAAGTTTTTAGCTCTAAACATTTGAAAAAACTCTTTTGAGGCTTTCACCCTTATTTTGAATTAGTAAAGTTTGGATTTTATTTTAGATCCCTAATCATTGTAATTATCTACAATCTGGATGTGATACTATAAAAAAGAGAGTCTAATCTATAATATCTCATTAAAGGGATCTTTTTTTAGGGCTGAAGTTACACAATTAAGCTCTGAGGAGGTAGTAGAGTAAGACTATCATCAAATTTTAACAAGTTGGTAGCCATAGATTCTTAAAAAGTGAGAAGTCCTTATGATGGCATCATTCCACCAAATAATCTAACCAAAATCTTGGGTCAAACAAGGATCCAAATTATAAAATCTATGAATGTGAGCCATAGTGGTCCCATGCTTGAGAAAGGAGGTATCAAGGAAGAATTGGGTTTTATGAACCTTGGGTTTCATGAACTACCATGTCATTCAAAACTGAATGGGGGAGTGATTAGAAATCCCAAAGTCCAATGGAACCTACACTAGAGGAGAAAAATTGTTATCGAAGGAAAAATATTGTTGATTAAACATCATTTCTTGATCTAGGCACTTTAGAATCTGAGTAGGGTCATCCTTGAGATTGATCTAGGTGTACCACATTTTGTCTATAGGCTAGAAGATTAAATTTAGGTCATAAAAGCCCTATTCGGTACACATATAATATCATGCCTCCCTTTCACCAATTTCCCAATGCATTGGTAGGTGGCCCACTTTGTCTTAGGGAGACACGACCATATTAAAGTCACCATAAATGACCCAATGAGCATTAGGGAGATCATCTGCAATCCATCACCATAAATGAGTACGCTCAATGGTGTCATTTGAACTATAAATATTAATAAATTCAAAGGAATAGATTTTAATGTTGAAAAGGGCTCAAACTAAATGGTTGGTGGGGTTCACTCCAAATTGTACTTAGTATGACCATCATCATGGAGAAATAAACATGATCATACCACCACATCCTACCTCATGATTACTATGTAGAATAATACTATCCTACTAGATAAAGTTACGAACCACCATCAATACAAAATCTATCACCTTCACTTCTTGTAGACAAATAATGTCCATCTCGAGAAACTTCCTTATGATATCACACATAAAAAAACTTGTGTTCTAGGTCTGTAAGACCTCAAACATTCCATAAAAAGCAATTCATAGATGATGGGAGTCGAGAGACATATCCTTAGAGTCTAGGCCTTATAAGGCATCACAATGTTTCTATAAAAATTATCCACTACGAAGATATAAAAAACATCTAATTTTGCTTGTTTCCTCACAACATATTCAACTTGATACTCTCTTTTCTCTAACTCTTCGCACCTCCTAGGAGGGCTATGAGAGCATTTGGGTGCATCCTGTTGAGCAGGAAGTGGTAGAAAGGTTGGCCATGAGTCTAAAAAATTGGAAGGACTGAGTAAAGAATCTCTTAGAACATGAGCTATAAAATTGGATGCAAGAAGGGTGTTGTAGACCCTAGTTTTTCTATCACTTCTAGAGCTTCAACTTGAGAAGGCTCTTTCTCGGTAGGAGCCTAGTCATGTGGACCATTACTTGTTGATGACTTACCTCCTTTAGGAATTCTTACATTTGAGTTCATATATTTAATGTAGTTGTTTTTCTTCCCTACCATAGTCCATCCATCCTAAACTAATTTTTTTCTAGCTTCTAAAGAGGGATTAGGAGGAGAGGATGAGTGATTGGGCACATTCTTATAGGATAATTAAAGGGGACAATCCCAAATTTTATGGTCAGTGGCTTGGTAGTGAAATTATATATTGGTAAAATTGATATATAAAACCCACTAGGAGGGTCTCACATCCCCATCTTGAATCTCCATAAACTCTTTAAGGTCCCAAGAAAGGTCTACCTCCACACAAACCTACTTCTATGGCCTAACATATTAAAACCTACTTTACTCATGGCAAAGAAATAAACCTATGGATGAAGCAATATAGTGAATAAAACACCAACAGGGAAGTAGGATACTTAGAAATTATACCCAAATTAGGACCTTGAGGGTAGTGTGTTAAGAGACTACAAAGTCCTATGTCTAAGGGGAGAGAATGGGTAAGTGCATAGAGTTGGGGGATAATTCCATGGACATTTTACATAACATGATCATGTTATTTAAATTATGGCTCAATAATTATTTATCCATAACATGATTGCATTGATGTATAACATGATTATGTTAATAGATAACATGATCATGTTAATGTATAATGCAATCACGTTAATAGATAACATAATCATGTTAATGTATAATGTGATCATGTTAATATATAACACAATTGTGCTAATAGATAACATGATTGTATTAATATATAACTCAATTGAATTAATAGATAACATGATCATATTAATAAATAATGTGATCATGTTAATAGATAATGTGATTTTATTAATAGATAACACAATCGTGTTAATAAATAATGCAATCACGCTAATACATAATGTGATCGTATTTACATTTATATTGTTACATTTATTTTATTATACTTTAAATTTATTTTAGTAAATATAATAAATTAGGGTGACCCATCATCTGATAGAGTTGGTCTCATAGTTTCATGCCTTATGGTGTGGAAAATAGTTTTTCAAAATCCAATCAGGTCAGTACTTAGGCATTTTCAAGGTCTAATTATTAAACCTAGGGATTTTAGGACATAATTTTTTTAATTGATGTCCATTTTTGGTAAACATATAATCATTTTAAAGGTTTTTATGCCTTCCAAATTGATTCTTAGCACTTATAGGAATCTTAAGTTTGGCAAAATTGAAGTTTACAAACCACTCACTTTGAAATTGATGCAAATTGGTGTGATTGGGGTAGCATAAGTCACATTGATGACTTGCACACATCAAATGACCACTTTGTGTTAATTTCACTTGTTCATCATCCCTCCCTCATCCTTGATCACTTTCTAATCATTCCTCATCACCCCTAATCACTCTATCATAATTATTTATTGTCCCTAATCACTCCCTCATTAAACCTCACTGCCCCTAGTCATCTCTAATCACTCCATCATTCCTATTTACTCCCTCATTGACCCTCAATATCCCTCATCATTACTAATCACTCCCTCCTCATCTCTCATTGTATATAATAAATTAAGGTCATTTAGCATCTAATAGAGTTGGTCTTATAGCTACATGCCTTACAATGCGGAAAATAGTTTTTCAAAATCCAATTTGGTCAGTACTTAGATATTTTCAAGGTCTAGGTATTAAACTTAGGGATTTCAACACATAAATTTTGCAATTGATGTCCATTTTTGGTAAACATATAGTCATTTTTTTGGGTGCCTTTCAGATTGATTTTTGGCATTTATAGGAGTCCTAGGTTTATCAAAATTAAAGTTTTAAAACTACTCACTTTGAACTTGATCCAAAGTGGTGTGATTGGGGTAGTGTAGGCCATATTGATGACCTGCCACATCAAATGACCACTTTTATGTTAATAAGACTGAATTACTACAAGATGTTATAGAATATAAAATGAACATAAGGAGTTTGACCATCTATCAATTTTATACATTTTATTTAGTGTGAAAATTTGTGATGAAATAATGGAGGAGAGATTCCTAATGGATTGGTCTCATGATGATACTCTACAACTTGTGAACTTGAGGGATATTGGTCTCATAACAAGTATATATCCATTTAGATATGAAATATATTTAGACTATTGGGAGCATTTTATTTCTAAATTTAGTATAGATTTACCTCTTGTTCTTATTACATAAGGCGAAAGCAAATCCATTCAAGTAGTAATGAAATTCAAAGGACTTCATTCATATGCAACATTTGATTTTTTAAAGTCACCAATGGAACATTTTAAGACTTTATCTATTCCTTGATCATGTCATAAATCCTCCCTAGTATCCCCCAATATCTAAAACACCTCAAAATTGTAGGTTTTTACCTTCATACACTCAGGCATGTAGGTGATGTTTTGGACCTTTTAAATGTTAGGAATCAATGGGATAGGATTATTTAGATAACCCTAGTCTCTTGATGATGATACTATTGGTGAAAACCCTATTATTTCTATCACTTATCCTTGTATTCTTTTGGAAATCCATCTTACATCACAAATAAGTCTATTACCTCCTAAACCTATGGTATCCCTATAGGTTGCCATCATGCCTATGACTCATTTTTTATGTTCTACCTATACTAAACTTGATTGAATAATAATATCATTGTAATGAATATGCCTCACCTTCATGGTCTTCTTCAAATTTTATGAATCATGCAACAAGCCTGATTAACCCATCCTTTGTTCATTATAACCATATTTCTATCAGACAAGCCTAAGGATACCATCTTGACTTGTAAATAGGTTCAAACCCACTCTGATGTATCTTTGTGATGAACCTATATGACTCATACCTAATTTATATTATCCTCATGATTTTTAGGAGTTCAATTCCCACTGGGAGAACACACTTGAGCCATTGTTAACTTCTCCATAGTCTCTCTGCCCTATATGCACTTGATTACATGATTGTCCCTCCTCATTAGAGGCATATTACCCTAAATGGTTTCAAATACCACCTAAAGTGATGGCTACCAGATGAGAGATAACTTGAGGAGGTTAGTATGAAGAATGAGAAATTTATTGAATCTACTTGAAGATCATTTGGGGTGATAAAATCCTCATAAATGATCAAATCTTGCATGCGACTTATCATCTAGGCCTCTAACTCATTCATAATGAAGGATTATCTCTCTCTCCTCTTGGCACATGCCAAGAAGTGATGGAAAGTAACTTGTAAGGAATATGAAGACTCATGGGAAACCCCTACATCCACCATTTATATCATTAAAACTTAAAGATGTAATGAAACCATCTAAAATTTTGTTTGATTAAGATCTTAATGATTCAAAAAGGAGGATCCATCAATCTAATAATTATGGAAATGAACTTGAAGGACATAAGTACCCTTATCAACCCCCAATATCATTCCTTCTAACTCTCTCTCCTCTACATACTAAATGAAAACTATTGACTACTTTAGAGTTTCCAAGGAAGTTGATAAGAGAGATAAGTAGGTTTTGAATTTGTTTGGTCCTGAAACTCACACCAATGCATGAATTTGTACTTGAATAAGATTGAGGGATTTTTTTAAGTGTTTTAAAATGTTATTCAATACTAAAAACCTACAACCCCTTTGAGAAACTTCTCTTTTGCCATGAAAATTACCATCTTCTTGCTTGCAAACCCTGAGAAATAGAACTAATGGAGTTTCCCATACCTGCACAAATGTATAATAATGTTTAGAAGCATCATCAAGTCTTTACATACAAATCTTACACATAATCTCATTTGAACATTAAACAATGAGCAAAAACACTTGAAAAGGCTTGTAACATTAGAAAAGGGAGCTCAACACTTTTTAGGTACTTGTATGGACCATGAGAGGACATGAAGTGAATTGACACATGTTAAATTCCACAAAAAATATTTTAAAACCCTTTAACACTCTTTGGACCCACTTAACTAAGACAAGCATGACTAGACAAGCATAATGTTAGAAAGAACCATTACCTTAAACTTGTCAAAATTACCTTAATATATGTTAAACATGACTAAAATAATATTTTCAAGGTGATCAATCAAGGTGGAGGTTTGATTTGCAATTTTTTTTGTGAACCTCTCTAATGGTAGCCAAAATTTGGCTAACAATTAATACAAGATGTTATAGAATATAAAATGAACATAAGGAGTTTGACCATCTGTCAGTTTTATACATTTTATTAAGTGTGAAAATTTGTGATGAAATAATGGAGGAGTGATTCATAATGGTTTTGTCTCATGATGATACACTAAAACTTGTGCACATGAGGGATATTGGTCTCATAAGAAGTAGATATACATTTAGATATGAAATATATTTAGATTGTTGGGAGCATTTTATTTCTAAATCTAGTATAGATTCAACTCTTTTTCTTATTACATAAGGCATAAGCAAATTTATTAAAGTAATAATGAAAATTCAAATGAATTATTATTGTCATTGTTACTTTAATTAAAATTAACACAAAGTGGTCATTTGATGTGTGTAGGTCATCAATATGACCTACACTACCCCAATCACACCACTTTGGATCAAGTTCAAAGTGAGTAGTTTTCAAACTTCAATTTTGACAAACCTAAGACTCATATAAATGCCAAGAATCAATCCAAAAGGCACAAAAACCTAAAAAAATACTATATGTTTACCAAAAATGGACATCAATTACAAAAGTTATGAACTAAAATCCCTAGGTTTAATACCTAAACCCTGAAAATGTCTAAGTACTTACCATACTAGATTTTGAAAAACTATTTTCCATGTTATAAGGCATGTAGCTATGAAA
The DNA here is from genome assembly GCA_037957365.1 of Torreya grandis. Lineage (NCBI taxonomy): Eukaryota > Viridiplantae > Streptophyta > Pinopsida > Cupressales > Taxaceae > Torreya > Torreya grandis. The sequence continues at coordinate 2,506,050 of JARHVA010002149.1, forward strand.
CCAACACTATCATATGTTAAGTGACCCTAATTTATTAAGGATTATGAGGGATAATGAGGGACATTGAAGAAGTGATTAGGAATGATGAGGGCTAGTAAAGGTCAATGAGGGAGTAATCAAGGATGATGAAAGAGTGATTAGAGATGACTAGGGATAGTGAGATTTAATGAAGGAGTGATTAGGGACAATGAAGAATGATGAGAGAGTGATTAGGGGTGATGAGGCATGATTAAGAAGTGATCAAGGATGAGGGAGGGATGATGAATAAGTGAAATTAACACAAAGTGGTCATTTGAGTGTGCAAATCATCAATGTGACCTATGCTACCCCAATCACACTAATTTGTATCAATTTCAATGTGAGTGGTTTGAAAACTTCAATTTTGATAAACTTAAGACTCCTAGAAATGTTAAGAATCAATTCAAAAGGCAAAAAAACCTGAAAAATAACTACATGGTTACCAAAAATGGATATCAATTGTGAAAATTATGTCATAAAATCCCTAGGTTTAATACTTTGACCCTGAAAATGCCTAAGTACTGACCTGATTGGATTTTGAAAAACTATTTTCCACATCATAAGGCATGTAACTATGAGACTAACTCTATTAGATGATGAGTGACCCTAATTTACTATATTTACTAAAATAAATTTAAAGTATAAGAAAACAAATGTAACAATATAATTATAAACTTATACATGTTTTAGGGTGATGATAATATATAACATGATCATGCTATTAACACAATCATAATATTAAGTAATGCGATCACGTTAATAACTAATAACATGATCATAATATTAATGCAATCATGGTATTTGAATTTGAATTAAATTCATAGACCTTTTGGATTGGGAATGGCTTGGATACCTGAGCCAAAGGCTTGGACACCTGAGCCAAAGGCTTGGACTTGTCCATGTACAGTTGAGTTTTGAAAGGTATGAAAATAAACAATAAATTTCAACTATGATTTCAAAATACACTAATAATTTCAATGTGAAAATTCAAAAACTTGATACCATCATGATGAGCATGCTCTCCTCTTTCCAAAAATATTATTCTTATTTTTTAAGGCTAATTTAATGTTTAAAACTATATTTATTTCTAAATATGTCTTTTTTAGGCCATTACATGCCATAAACATACATGCCTATACATGTTAATGTAATTTGTGTTTATTTGATCCAAGTGAAAAAAAATAATATGGTGACATAACATGCTTAATTCTACACACATTAAAAAAAATTGATTTTCCTTTTTTTTTGAGGTAGTTAAGCTTAACTCATGGACAACTATCCATTTCTTTGCCAGTTTTCAGGATCTATTTACTTTCAAAATTCATTAAAAAAAGTATTCATTGAAAAAATACAAAAAAATATAGGTGACATGCTACAAGATTCTATCTAAATTTTTCCTAAAGGGTTTCAAATAATATTAAATACTGCTAAAAAAATGGTAAGCATCACGACCATCTATCTACTATGTTTTCTAGAAAAAACCAAAGTTCCTCTTCAAATTTTAATTGTTTGACCTAGTTATACTTAACCATTAAAAAAAAAAATAGTGTTTTGGAAACTAGACTCAATATTCTATTTTTCATGTTTTTACACCATTTTCAAATTTGGAGTGTAGATATCTCAAAATTATCTATAGAAGTTCAAATTTTTAAAATTTTAGAAAAATCATGTCCAGAGGTAGGCCACTTTCTGTCCCCCAACTTTGTGCACTTACTCAAACCATGAGAAAGTTCCTAACATACCATGTGGCTGACTTATGGAGGATACCTCTTACATGGCAAGGATTGGCAAAATAAAATAGAAAAAATCCCTTGGTCATATTCTAGATGATCTCAAGATTTATGCCATGAGTAGCCTAGTGGGTTTGAGTCCAGGATCTAAGCATAATTTCAAAGGGAATTTGACCCACAAAATAACCTATCAAATAGAACTATTATAGTCATTAACAAATAAAGTTAAATTCTAGACTAGGTAAATGGGCAAAATAACATCAAGTTTCAAAGAGTTACCTCATGGTAGACCTTCGATACAAACTTTATCAGGTGCTTGTAGGGAACTTGACACTCTATCAATCTCCTCCACAACTAAATCAGTTGAGAGAGAATGAGGAGAAGTCATTGAATAGGTTAGCCTTGTCTAAAGGTGAGAAACCCAATGGGCAATAAATGCTAGTCCCACAAGCAATCTAACCAGGGCCATGGTATGTAAATAAACTGGCTTAACAAAAAATCAAGGGTTGACTCAATGGTGTGCATGGATAAAATCCTAATAGAGAAAAATCCACATCAATCCTTCCCTATCCACTTTTACATTTGTCATCAAGAAGTGGGTTTTTTCATAATATGTAAAATTATAAGGGGTATGTGCACGGAGTTGGGGATAATTTTGTGGACATAACCCATAATGCATATGCATTATACCAATAATGCATACATGTTATTTAAAATTATATAAATGTGTACGTATTATAAGAATGCATACACATTCCTATATGTTTCAATAACACGTATACATTATTGAAACTATAAAACAAAAAAACCCCTCATCCTCTACAATTTATCCATTCATGTTTTGCTAATTCCCATTCACGTTTTCATCCTCAAGCTCTTGTTTTGGCCTAAAATATTCATGGTTTAGCCTCCATTCACTAGATCGATGATGCCACCAGGAAGAAGAGGTATATTTTTTGTAGATTAAATCAATTTTTTTGAATTTTTTAGTGAATTGCAAGTTTTTTTTTTTTTTTCTCCAACAGGTCAGCATGCTCCACCTAATCCTTTGCCTAAGCTTTTGTCCAACCCTCCTAACCCTTCACCTAACCCTTTGCCTAACCCTCTTATAGTTCTCATAGATCCCCCAAGCAACCAGGAGGATATAGTTTCTCACATAGTGGAGAATAAAATTGAAATTGAGCAAATAATTAAGAGAATGAGGGAGCCTGCTTCCACAAACACCCACCACACCTATTTGGCCAATAACCTAGAGTTAGTATTAGGTAAAATTGACTCGATAATGAGTCAAATTTATAGATGGAGGTCATATAGGGATAGTTATAGGGCTTACTATGCTGATAAATTATTGACATCTAAGGTAAAGAATAAAAATATAACAAAATATCGAATTTGTGCCTTATTTATTGACCTGACCACCAATGCCCCATTTCCCATAATGACCAAACATTTCCCAATCCACCAATTCCAGCACAATTTGATTAAGGCCAATTTTTTAGAGTAATGGTGGATGGTGTTTGACTATCCTCCTTGTAATAACCATGAGGTCCCTTTGGGATTTTTGAGAAAACTCTATTACGAGTTTGTCCTCAATAAAATTCCAAACTACTTTGACTATGGTGAATTTTAGGGCCAAGGGAAAGGCACTACATAGGATCAACCAGGTTCACATCATGCACCTAATCAGCCTACAAGGATCCCTACCCAAAAGCCACTTCATCTAGAGATTCCCTCTATGGTGGCATAGGTTGTGGAGATAGACACTTTGCATGTGCTTGGTGCGCTTACTGATACACTCGTTAATCATATGAGTAGACTTTCAGAGATAGATGCTTAAAATACTATAGCTAGTGGTCATACCTAATCCCACCCATGCAGATGTTATGGTGTTATATGCACTGGACATTTAGATGATGATGGTGGCACTTCAAGGGGCTTGGAGTATATGGTCTTAACTGATGAGTTGTTAGCACACACATTTGGTTCAGATACATTAGGAGTCTCTACACACATGCAAGTATCTTTTATATAAATTTAATGTTAAATTTTTAGGTTATATTTAAAAATAAAAACGTAAAAACTAATTTACATGTTTAAATTTAATAATATATATGTATTTTTTTGTGTTCCAAGAGGAAACATTGCCTTTAACATCACAACTAGGTAGTGGTCCAACCCAGGCTACTACATATATCTGTGTCAGTATGACACCATATACATTTATAGAGATAAAATTTCAAGTGAATATTATATAATCTAGATGTACATTCATACACCTTAATTACATCCTTGGTAAATTTTGTGTAAGAAAATATAAAATACCTAATATAATTTTGTTGGACTTTTTATTGTTTGATGTATTAACATGGATTGGAGTAACTTGTTAGAAACTCATCCTTCATCTCAACTATGTTTTCAATAACCAAAATAATGAGTTGAACATTTGCTTGATATCCCATTATATTTGGTTTCCATAGTGAGTCAATCCCAATTAGTAGGTTTGGATGTACATATATATATAGAATTCATTTCATAAAAGTTGTTTGGTACAATATATTTCTATCAATTTCCCAATTGAGTATAACATGTCTTCATCAATATGAACACCACTCCTTTATTTTAAATACTGGCCTCATATCCAAGAACTTGATTCTTTGTTATTCTAATCACATATAGTAGTTCAATATCTATGATTGATATCTAAAATGGTCATAGCTAGCAATTCAATTCCCATCTTGGTTCCATCTGAGCATAATAATTTCATCTCTATTTATGGAGTTATAAATTTAGATGGCATAGCCTCTTAATCCCATTATACCTAGTAAATTCCATTATTTTATTGGGAGAGTGTCCATTAGATCCCATTGGTTTTTTAGGAGAGCATGGACTATAAACTATAGCTTATATGTATATGGCATAGGCCTTGCGATCATATACAAATAGGGTACCTCAACCTCATATAGATAGATGGGGTTGAGTAGTTTTTTACCACCACCTACTTATGGGGACCAAAGACCTACTATATATAATTTGGGGAGAGGTTCTATCTATATCCATTGATGCAGAGCTATATCAACTTCTATACCAAACTCTGCCTATATCCCTTCCTTTCAAGGTTCTCCTTCATCTATTCATAACTCATTCCCTTAGTCTTTTGGGTAATCAAATAACAATTATAATATTAGTCAAATCAATCCTTCTATATTCTTATCACTCTCTCTCTACATCCTTGGTCATGTCACTAACTCAAACTGGCTGTCTACTTACTCCTCACACCTTTCTAGATTTACCTTCTACTAGCCCTATTTTTGGGTAAAGCTCCTTGTTGGGAGTATCTAATAGATATTTACCAAAAACCAATTACATATATAAGGACCCATTTGGCCCTTACAACTCCCACATTAACCCTCTAACACAACTCTCAAGGAAAATTGTACTTCCTTCTTTAGGCCTCTCATTAATTAGCCCTCCATTTGTGTAAAACTCCTTAGTATGAAACATGTATGAAATTTATCTATAATATATTGATATTTATAGATACCCATTTGGATATTTCATCTAAATCAATCATTTTTTGACCCCCTTCTTTGGACAAATCCTCTGATTTATATATCACCCCTTCTCTCTAAACCCTTCTCTAGCCATAACACTAGATCATAGCCTCATTTACATACTTTTATATACCCAAAACGTCTGAAACCACATCCATCAGTGAGAAGACATCAAATAATGTAACATTACAAGTTTTTGGAAAATTTTAACGGTGAAATCTTAGTTTATACACTAAACCCTAGAATCAAGGTTTCTAGGCCATTACCAGGGTTGAGAGCACACTAGAGGGGATAAATTTTGTATTAGTGGGTTTCAAAACCCCAAAAAATTTTCATTGGGTCTATAATGACCCTATACAACTTTATAATTTAGACAATTTTTTTTGAAAGCCCATAATCAATTGCAAACTCAAAACTCTCAGTTTATAACCCTGTCTATGCACATAGAATAATAGGGTACAGGGTTACTTTATCTTTCATTCAACTCCAAATATTTTCAAAACCTAATATGGGATTACATACACTTCCATTAACTACCTTATACCCCTTAAAATTTCAATGGAATCCCAAACTAGTTTCAACATAATATAACTCAGTCTTTTGACTATATGTTGCCCTTTGGCAAACAAGGCACTCAAGGATTGTTTCCTCTTTCAATGTCAAATCACTATAAACATATATCAATATTATATCCCCATTTTTATGATCATTCAAAATCCTTATTTAAACTCTTTAGAATCCATAAGAAGTTACAAGACTAAACACAGGGCACATACTTTCTTAGTTTACAAACTATATGTTTTCCAAGAATAAGTACTGTGGACAAATAGGATTTTACCACTTCTTGACCAATTAGATTCCTAAGAAGATTATTCTCAACACTCTTATGCACATTCTTTAGTTAACCTTCCATATAAATTTATACCAAAAGAATCAAATTCTTGGACTATAGTTGAATCTTAGACTGTATGTAAGACTAAGTTTGTTAACAACTTGTTTAATCAATGAATTACCCAAGTTATTAATTATTAGGTTGTTTTTTTAGCTAATGACTAGGGTGGACACTCCATCATTACGAGTTGAGACAGACTCAGGCATTGTTTCTAAAATGTCATCTGTGCAAGCACTCACCGAGGTATGTATATTCACTTGAAGTTTTGAATTGTAATTTAGTACTTTTGTTTTAATAATTTTACTATATATTTTGGAAAATATAACTTATATGCATGAATGTATTGTGTATGTAGGGTTGTCATATGAATTTTGATAGTCTAATTCAGATGACTATTGTGATAACTCCTGATGCTTCTTCATCATTTGACATGCCTATTCGTGCAATTGAACTTGGTATTGACCCAGTCGAGTGTCAACAGAAAATTCAGGAGGACCATGAGATTACAATAAGTGCATGTTTAAATGATTTTTTTACTATAGTTTAAAACATGAGTTTATTAACTTGGTTTCATGTATACTTGTTAATTTTATAATAATTTTTGTATTTGAACATGTTCAACTTTAAGTGAGCTATGAGCATAGTACCCATAGTCAAACCTTGGAGCAATCTAAGGCATTAAAGATATCTCCATCTACAAGCAGGGCATCCTAAAGAGAGTCTTATTTAAAGAACGCAAAGAGAGGGAGCCTATTTGATGATTAAGATGTTGTAGATGATGTAATTTTTTGTATGAATATATGGTAATGTACATATTTTTGGCATTGTACATGCGTATATGATGTATTCACCTAACATTAGATATTATGTTTTTAGACATGATGTAATTTTTTGTATGCCTATATGGCAATGCATGTATTATTGACATTCTATACCTATATATGGCATTCATACATGGAATTATTATTTTGTACATGAATATTTAAGAAAACTAATGAAGTAAATCTTGTTTGAATTGCTTCTATTTAGATTATTATAAATGATTGGTTTTGAAGTATTTTTAAGGATTACAAGTGTTATGAGATTGAGAATAACTTGTTAGGATAAAGTTGCAAATCAGACCCTTATACGAAATTAAAAATGTTAGTGATTGCATTTGAATTATGTTTGTATGCTGATGTATAGGTATGGATGATAAGTCTACAAAAACATCATTATCTGGTTTTAAACCCAACTGATGACATTCACTTGCTATGGTTTGATTTGAATCTTCTTTCATAAGCTAGCTCCTCTTTTGACTCTTTGGACTTAATTTAGCTTCTTACACCTAGTAATAATTCCTTGTACTCTTAGTATCACCTCCTTGATGGCATTGAAATCTATCCATACATATTTTACCTCATTCCATTCATGTCTCAATCACAAATTTCCTCTCAATCTCTTTCCAGTTTCTTCCTAGGCACCTTCTTTGGGTCTTAAGGATCAAATCTTGGTGTATGTTTCAAGAGCTCAACCTATGGTCACATATGGTCTTAGATGATCATAAAATACATGGTATAACCCCATTAAATTACTCAAATAATATCATTCTCTCATTCCACACGTTATGGACATAATGCTGCCTACCTTTTTTTTATGATAATTTACCTTGAGCTGCCTACATGCTTCCTTTATGCCAAAACTTGTCTTTATTCAAAATTTTGAATGAAAACCATAATTTTGATCACTATATAGGACAATATAGGTTTAAAACATCATATTTTATGGTTTTAAGAGCTTTATAAGGCTTAAATTTCTTCTTGGAATCTAGAACTAACAAAACTTCTACAAATCTTCAATGGCTGCCTTCTTGAATGTAAGAGGATTGTGTCAAAATAGAGGGAAATTTCACTCTTTTTAAGAGATTTAGGATGGAATGGTATGTTTTTTTAGGTCATGGAGACCATTTGTACCAAATTTTGTGCATTGACTCAACTTGTAGATGCCCCAAATTGACTAATGTCTACAAGGCAGGCTCCAATGTTGACCGTGATTTAACATAGGGTTGACTATACTAAAATAGTTACTATTTTCCATTGTCAAAAATACACAAAAATATATTTAATGGTTATATTATGTCATAATGAGCCTCTCCACTAAATTTTTTGATTAGATTTGGCATATTTTGGCCTATAGGCCCAATTTGGCAAAAGTTAGTGACACATGTCTTCTTGGTCAAATTTCACAAATGAGTCATCATCATTTTTTTCCTTGGTTTGTGATGTAGATAATTGAATAGAAGTATAAAACTAATCATTCCAATTTGTGTCAATGTACTTGATGACCTGATGGTTATCTATATACACTCAAAGTCAAATACAATAGATTCCAACCTCTTACCATTTCTTCAAACATGCCAATAGACCTTCATTTAAGGCCCCAAGTCTTCTTTATACCTATTTAAGATTTTTTCACAAGTAGGAATATAAATACTACTAGGCCTAATTCATGTTATTAAATATTATTTTTTCCCTATGACCTTATTGTTCACTCTTGACCCCACTCTCACACATATAATACTTATTTTAATATTAAACAATAGTTCTTACAAGCTTAGACATCCACTCTTCCAAATTATCCACTTATTTCCCCTTTTTGGCTTAAAATACTAGGCCTAACAACTCTTCCATTTATATGTTGTGTGAAAAGAGGGTTTGTCGGTACAAGTTCGGTGGATTGGCATAATTGATCCATCTTTCCGCTCCTCACCAAAAGTTTTGTCATAATATCCTCTACCTCCAACTAGTAACTTTGCCTCCGGTACTAGTAAGTGAAAATACACCACTTCAAGCACATTTATATAGGAAAATTATACATGTTTCAAGAACCTTGACACCCATTTTCACCTATAAGTGAATTTTTACTATTGTTTTGGAGCATGAAAATATTGACAACAAATGTTGTCAAAGTTGAACCTACAATTTGAGAACTCAATTTTTGGTGCTTGTTGGCTAAAAAATGACACTAAAAAAACATATAAAAGGGTGAATAACATCTAATACCAGGTTTTTGACCTCCCATATATCCCAGATGATAAACCCACCACCCATTCTGGGCTCAAGAATGCCCTTCCCAATACAAGAAAGATGTTGATTTTTAGCCTAACTTCAGGCATGCATAAAACCAAAATTGTAAGCTAGATGGAGGAACCATAAGATCCCTTGTGTGCATGGGAAAATCCTCTAATTACATCCAAAATCTAGTTTGAATCACCTTTAAGATCCATTCATGTACAGTAAAGGGTCCTAAAATGCAAATTTTTGCTAGTGAAGAGACAACTTCTTGACCTCCAACTAGCAACTTTGCCTTCAGGATTGGCAGGTGCAAATACACTAATTTGAGCACATATATATAGGAAAATTACACATGTTCCAATAACTATGTCAGCCACTTCTATCCGTAAGTGCATTTTCACTACTGTTCAGGAGCACATAAACATTAACAACAAATGTTGTCAAAGTTGAAGCTACAATTCAAAAAAATAAATTTTCAGTGCTTATTGGCTAAAAAAAGGCACTTAAAACACATAAAAAGGGGTGAATAACATCAAGGACCAGGTTCATGACGTCTCATCTGGCCCAGATGATAAACCCACCACCCATTCTAGGCTCAAGAACGCCCTTCCCAATACAAGAAAAATGCTAATTTTTAGCCTAAGTTTAGGCATGCATAAAACCAAAAATGTAAGTCATATGGAGGAACCTTAAGATCTTTTGTATGCATGGGAAAGTCCTCTATTTACACCTTTAATCTATTCTGAAGCACCTCTAAGAATAATCCATGATAGAAGTTGCATTAAAGGATCCTAAAATGCAAATTTTTGGTAGTGAAGAGATAACTTCTTGACCTCCAATTAGTAACTTTGCCTCTAAGACCGATAGGTGAAAATAAACCACTTTGAGTGCATGTGCACACACACACACACACACACACACACACACACACACACACACACACACACACACACACACACACACACACACACACAGGCAAATTACACATTTTCCAATGACTTTGACACCCACTTCCACCTGCAAGTGCATTTTCACTACTATTCTGGAACATGAAAACACTGACAACAAATGTTGTCAAAGTTGAAGCTACAATTTGAGGACTTAATTTTCAGTGCTTGTTGGCTGAAAAATGGAAATTAAATCACATCCAAAGGTGTGAATAACATCTAAGATCATGTTCTTGACCTCCCATCTGGGTTGGATAACAAACCCACCACCCATTCTGGGCTCAAGAATACCCTCCTAATCCAAGAAAGATGCTGATTTTTAGCCTAACTTCAGGCATGCATAAAAGAAAAATTGTAAGTTGTATGGAGGAACCATAAGATCCATCATGTATATAGAAAATTATTCTAAGTACACTCTGAATCTAGTTTGAATCACCTCTAAGAGAAATATGTGCCAGAAGTTGCAGTAAAGGGTCCTAAAATGTAAGTTTTTGGTAGTGACGAGACAACTTCTTGACCTCCAACTAGAAACTTTGCCTCTGGGATAGGCAAGTGAAAATCCACCACTTTAAGAACACATATATATAGTCAAATTACACATTTTCCAACAATCGTGACACCCACTTCCACTCGTAAGTGCATTTTCACTATTGTTCTGGAGCACAAAAACACTGACAACAAATGTTGTCAAAGTTGAAGCTACAGTTAGAGAACTCAATTTTTGGTGCTTATTGGCTAAAAAATGACACTAAAAAAATATATAAAGGGGTGAATAACATCTAATACCATGTTTTTGACCTCCCATATATCCCAGATGATAAACCCACCACCCATTCTGGGCTCAAGAACACCCTTCCCAATACAAGAAAGATGCTAATTTTTAGCCTAACTTCAGGCATGCATAAAACCAAAATTGTAAGTCATATGGAGGAACCATAAGATCTCTCATGTGTATGGTGAAGTCCTCTAATTAAACCACGAATATAATCTGAATCACCTCTAAGAGCAATCCATGTCAGAAGTTGCAGTAAAGGGTCCTAAAATGCAAATTTTTGGTAGGGAAGAGAACTTCTTAACCTCCAACTAACAAATTTGCCTCCAGGATTTACAGGTGCATATTAACCACTTCAAGCACATCTATATAGGAAAATTACACATGTTCCAACAATCGTGACACCCACTTCCACCTGCAAGTGCATTTACACTAATGTTCCATAGCATAGAAACACTAACAACAAATATGTTTGGAAGGCTATAAGGAAAAATAAACTTGTCATGAGCAATTGTTCAAGAGTGCATAAATGCCAAGTACTTTAAGTAATCTTCTCTTAGCTTCAATAATATGAAATTATTTACTAATGGCACCAACCACGTGAAGGCGGAAGCTGATTTGGCACCACTAACCGACAAAAAAATGTTGGTAATTAAAGATAAATTTTATGCATGTACTACCTACTAAATCAAAAACATTTAGTAAAATTGATTACATCTACATTTTACAAGTCAACATACCTTCACATTTAAATCTAATGAACCACTTGGGTTTTCTCTAATCTTGATAGTATCAAGAATAGATTCATGGTTTGACTCACAAACTTTCCATAGATTCTTGTTTCTTGGCCTCCCATGATATTTTTGCAATTGAATATTCATTATAAGAACCAAATTTGAATAGTGTAGAATCTTCCTGTGGGTTTTAAAGTCTTCAAACAACCATACATTTGAATTTTTAATAGGATATTATTAAATCCAAGTTCCAGTGACTACCATAGACCCAGTGGGATAATCGATGTTTTTTCCATCTACAACCAGGGAAGTCAATTTTTTCTTTCCATCTACATACTAACATAAGTAGTACTCTATTAACTCTTCATTGTCCTCATTTGTAATAACTACAAAAACATGGACTGCATCATAAAAACAATTTTTAATGACATTATGAAGATAGATTATGAGAATAAATAGTACATAAAGATTAATCTTCTACCTAATTGTACTAGATCGGATATATGGTCAAAGTCATGTGAGGATTTCATGCTAGTAAGTTGCAATGTTGGTAGAACATGATATGTGTTGATTGGAATTAGAGGTTTGGAACTCCAATCATCCACCCACTCTTGTGACTCACACTCATTCCAAACAAAGTCCATGCATGTAGAACAAAAGCATGTCAAGTGTCACATATGAATAGTCCAAGAATCTAAATTTAAGCTATGAAATGAGTGGAGCTCACTTGAACTTGTTAGAGTGATACAATTCTCATAGTTTGCCAAGTCTTTTTCATCCATTAACCAAAAATGTCTATGAATAGTAGAATTTTCTTGAGCACCATGACATATGTTCTCATTACTACAGTCAACCATAGTTTTTGCATCAATCAAATTAGCAACATTGCCATATTTTAACTTCTCCCTTGCAATGGCTCTTTTTATACATGCTCTAGCACCATCATGCTCCATTTTTCCATGGCCAACCTCAATGAAACTCCAAATATGTTCTACACTAGTGGTAACATGCATCCTGTTCAACCAATAAAACATCTGTGCATTCTTGAATTATGATGTGCAATTGTCTGACCAAATGTAATGCCATTTAAAATTAATGTTCTTCTGAGTCAACTGTCCATAAAATTTATCAAAACAACCTTGCACATACTCTATATAATGTGATCAATCATCACTGATATAGAAATGGTACTCCTTTAATATTATTTGATCTTCCTCTGTACTATCAGGTACATGCATGAATGCTATATGCATGAATATGGTAATTTGTGTTGAGTTGTGATACTGTGATTGAACTTCCATTTATGGTTTTAATGTGTAATTTTTTGCAAAGTTGACTATTAAAACAATAGAATCAAGTGGGAATATGTCCTTGCTTAGCTTGAAATATTCATCTAACTATTTAGCCCTATGTGTGTACCTTGCATACTCATAAATAATTTTCTCCATGAATTCAACCATAAATTTTGAAACAGGGATCTCTTTCGTAACAAGCTCACACTTTTTAGATTTTTTTCCATATTTTACTTGAGAAGTCATAGATTTATATTTTCTCAAACCAATTAATTCCTATCTAATTGCACTTGTACACTCTTCATGGATAATTTGTTTCAATTTTTGCAATCCACCACAAATGTTGCAATTTCCATCCAAATAGGCTTTCTTATAAAAGAATTGTCCATCTGGTCTTTCAAAAAAAATATTTGAAATAAATTCCCTAGCTGATGTTGGTGGAAATTCTATGCCACACTCTTAAAAAATGTTAGTAGTATGCAAAGTACAATGAATATGGAGAAAAACATCATAGTGCATTGAAAATTCAACATGTTGCCTACAACAAGAAGTGGTGCGTGTGTGATTTATTTTTACATAACAATGTTTGGCCATCTCAAAAAATCTTTGACTAATAGCAATTTATGGATGTTTTTCTAAAAATTTAGAGTACAATTGTGTTTGATTCATATCCAAGAAATTTTTTAGACGTGGTTCACGATTATGAGAACCAACTCTTCTTTTCACTACATCTCTTGCATTGGGTGAAATTGTTGTATTATCTTTCCAAAATTGTGCAAGTAACTCTTTCAAAGCATCAACTATAGCCTTGTCCTTTTATGGAAGTCTACCAGATGATGACCAATGCTGTTTCATATTTGGTTCATTAAGTCTTTCACATATTGCAATTGCTTTCATTAATGTTTTTTTATTTATATCAAGTTTTTGACTTATTTTTAAAATCAATCATTTTCTCCTATTTTAGCACTTACTGCACAAGTTATCATTATATGTTGGGAAACATTACAATATTTATTATGTGATTTTAGGCCTACAATATGATATGCATCATGTGGATTTTCAACAATTTCATCATTTTCATTATCTAGGTTAGATTTTCTTAGTCTTAATGTGTACATTATAGGTCTCATCTTAAGCAATTTCATCAACGAAACAAATAATTGACATATTTGACAATCATACTCCAATCTATGAAAGAAATTATCCCAAATTTCTTGAGCCAATCTTCTTGAATGGCAGCCAGACATTTTTTTATGCATTGGTTTCAAAATATTTTCATCAACTTCAATTAAGTACTTATCTTTTCTATGCACAATTCTTGGAGGTGTTGTTATTGGTGGAATCTGTTTAGAGGGTGTTTCAAAATCATTATATGTTTTCATGAAATTTTATTCATTGTTTATTTCTTCATTATGTGTTTCCATGAATTATTTTTCATTGTTAGTTTCATCATTATTTGAGTCCATTAAATTTTCTTCATTGTTTGTGGATAAGTATCATGCATAGGCTCTTCATCAACATAATAAAAAACTTTAAACTTTGAATGTGAATTTCCAACATTATTTAATTTTCTATTATCAATTTCATCATAATTCAATTCATTATTTAATTTATTATTGTTAATTGCCTCATTATCTAAGGCATTTAGCTCATCAGGGTTAGTGTTTTTACCTTGTTCGAAACAAATTGCTTGCATTCATACCTTGTTTTTTTCTCTCAACTCTTCTAATTGCTCTGATGTTTTGTTATTCAACTTTCTCCTCCTCTTTGAATGTGAATCGGAGCCCATTTTGACAAAATCAACCAAGAAAGTACTTCAAATGTGGGGTCAAAAAAAAAAACTACAACCAAGAAAGTACACAGAGTATGTAGGGAATGTCTGTGGTGACAATAGTCTCGATTAAGGATACAAATAGACATTGAAAAGTGATTTTTTTATTTTTAATTCAAGGAACATGTACACATTATAGGAACGCATATGCGTTCCTTTAAGTATAGGCATATACTATACAAACAAGTAAAAAGGCTCATATTCAAGTATTTTTTCCATTATAATACTATAATATGATGCAATAAGACTCAATAAGACTATAATATGATGCAAAAATCCCTAATACAATGAAATAAGACTATTATATTTTGCAATAATGTTATCATATCATGTAATAAGGCTCAATAGGATGAAATAAGATAATCATACGATGCAATAAGACTATCATGCGATGTAATAAGACTATCATGCAATGCAATAAGACTATCATGTACATAATAAATATCCAATATGATGCATTTAGGCTATTATATGATGTAATTAGGATATCATATGATGCAATAAGGCTCAATAAATGTAATTAGGCTATCATATGATGCAATGAGGCTCAATATGATGCATAAATCTCCAATACATGATGCAATTAGACTCTTGATAAGACTATGAAGAAATAAGGCTAATGAATGATGCAATAAGGATCAATATGTAATGCAAAATGAGCTAATTTTTCCCAAAATACCATTATAGGTCCTTAAAAGACTAGGTTAATAACATGTTCACAAATTAACACTAATCACATTCATGAATTTATGAATTTGTGATGAAATCAAGGAACTTAGGGGTTGTATTATAAAATTTGGATTTAGGGTTAGGGGTTTAGTGTAATGGGTTTGCACATGTGTATATGTCATAAAATTAGGGTTTAGGGGAACTACATACATGTTCAAGTGATAAAATTAGGGTTTACGATCAACATGTCATGAAACGTGACCTAATTTAGCCCTTTCAATCACATTGTAGACTCCAATTTAGGTTCAATGGGTTAAAATTGGCCACATTTGAATTCATATTTTCATTCTTGATTAAATTAGGGTTAGTTAAGTTATACATGTTGCATCTAGATTATACAATTGATTGGGCCATAAATTTGGTTTAGGGGCCCAATTTTACCCAAATCATGTCCCTAATTAAACCAATTGACTAATTGGTTCAATTCATGATAGATAGAATCATACTTAATTTTGTCCCAAATCATATATATCATGATCTTATAGTTATGTCAAGAAGGGGTTCAAATTGGCCTCCCATTCCTCCTCGATTGAATTACCCTTATAATTGAACCTTATTGTGCCATGTGTGTACCTCATATACCCAAAAGTGTGAAAGCTATCAGAGATGCATCAAGTCCTAGAATTTTTAGAGTTGAAAATGCCTCGAGAGGCTAAATTCAATTACATATCACCATGTGTACCTTGTATGATCTCAGAAGTGTCAACACTGTTAGAGGTGTCAGGTCCTAGAAGCTTTAAAGAGCTAGATATCAGATCCCTGTGAGGCCTGATATAATTAGATATGTAGCACGTGTGTATCTTGTACACACATATATTTGTGTTAGAGATCTAACTGTCACTTGTCCTAGAAGCATTATATTTTTCAGAGCCTTAGGACGCCCAATCCAATCAAATATTTCCACATGTGTAGGTCTACTACACCTGGAGAAGTTTTAGAGTTGTCAAAAATGCACATCTTTGATACTTAGACATGTTCCATCATCAATCTAACTAATCTAGCTAAGGCCTATTCAAAAATTTATCATACATACATAGAGCCAATAATGTTTAAAGATTGACATTGATCCAATCAACTCATTTCTAGTAAATAATTCACATGGTACGAGCCTCTGACTTGCCATTAATATACAAAAATTATCATGTAGAGCCCTTTAAGGTCCTATTCAAATTTCAAGAAAGCAACAAACATTATTAGTTTTATACATGTTTGTATTCAAATTATTTATATCCCTTTGCCTTGAATTACCTCTAGAGATCCCAAAAATTACATTCATATTAAGTCCTACACACATGAGAGATCACAATTTAGTAATGGATGAGCCTCAACCTCAAATCCCAATCTGAAACAAGAATTCTGAGACATGTACTACTTTATTGCAATCCATATCATAAGGTTTAATCTTATTACAATGAAATATGAATAAGATGATTGAATATATATATATATATATATATATATATATATATATATATATATATATATATATATATCTTGAAACCTTCGACGAGGAGGTACACATTGGTATTCAATTTTGATCAACCATCTATATGAGGTGAACAATTCATCATCCACATGAACAATTATTGGGTCTCTCTGCTCATCATCATCCTTGAGGGGAAGCAAGTCTTAGATTTAGGGGAAATTGTCACAGGTTTAATGTATCTTGAATAAGTTCAATAGAGTTTGAGCTGGGGTAACTTATACATATGTCATACTTGGTCAATGCTAGGTCTACACCATCCCTTAATGGTTTTGAATAAAGTCCCTAGTGCATTTATATATTTTCTAAGGTATACATTCATCACTAGGCATGTCATCTTAAAAAAACATCTTAATTTACCACATCAGTACTAATGGATACATGTGACCATTTTAAGTTTATTGAGCTCAAAACCACATCTTATACAAAATAAAATGCATACCCAACTTGACAAAAATATTTAAGAATTCAACATGTAAATACATTTTAGGTCCGTCATACTACTTTTGTATCTTACCATCCCAATTACATAGTAAGGTATAAAACTCTATAGTATTGATAAGCATCAAGTGTTGTCTAGCTTGTTTTTGATCTTGCAATTGTTGCATCCATGGTGTAGTTAGGACTAATCCCATGTTAAAGACACACTCTTCAGATGACATGGGAATGGATGGAGTGGTTGATGGTTTTCCCATGTGTGATGAAGGGGTAGATGAAGGAGGTGCATGGAATGGAGGATTAACCATATTTTCACAAGAGATCTTAATTTTAGGAAAAACTTGAATAATGTATTTGAATACATTAGGGGAATTAAACTTGAATAATTGTAACAATATAAGACTCTTGTTAGACTTTCAATTGAGATCTCAAAATGCACCTATTGAATTAGATGCACTAAGTGACATTGGAGGAAACTTAAGGGATTTTATTCAACACATTTTAGGAATGTTTTTGGGAAAATCCAAGGCATGATTCATAGGTATTGGGTTCCATTAGATATCATTCTTGAAATAGATATCAAAGAGATGCACTGTTACACCAAGGGCTCAATTATTATTTATACTTACACAAGATTATCTATACTACATAGTCTAATTCAATGGGTTTGCCACTTAAACAAATTAGTTTAAAAATTATAAATAAAGGGGTCTTGTCAAATATATCAAAGAAACAACAAAAGGGTAAGATAGGATTTTAGGCAAGTAGGATAATATCAATAAGAAACAAAAAATTTAAGGGCAAGTAGGATTTTAGGCTTGAGTAAGCTGGTAAGGTATATCCTTGCCCTACTAGGGGAAAATCCCAATAACTGTGCATGTTTCAATTGTCAAACAAGGATTTTGTTAACATGTGTTCTATTGACAAAACATATTGGTGTATATATTTATATTATAGTGCACAAGAAGTTGAACATGTAATATCTAATACTTGTTCAACATTTATTCTATATAATTAAAAGTAACCAATCACATCTTGACAAGTAAGAGTCAAGTATTGATACTCTAATGCACAATAATTGGTACACTAAAGGTTAAGTTTTGATCATAGGTTTAAAAAATTCATTTTATGACCTCTTGTAATAAAATCAATTATATTGTCAAATGTATAATGTGTTATACCTTGAAACCTTAGTTATAAGTAGTTAAGATGACATATTGAAATGGGTAAATTTTTTGAAGTCTAATGCAATGTTATGGCACCTTAATTCATTGTCCAAAGCTAATGAAACCTTTCCCCTATAAGAAACATGAAATTTCAAATTTACCCTATAAGGATGCATGGTTAATGGGACCTTTCTCACATAACAAACATGAAATTTATTTGTTTCATTTTATGTCAAAGAAACGCGTACACATTATATAATGTGTACTCATTATTTATTGCATTATATAATGCATACATGTTATTTAAATTTGAATTTCAAATTGAGCCTTTAGGCTTAGAAATGGCTTGGATTTCTGAGCCAAAGGCTTGGGACTGTGCATCTACAATCGAGATCAAGAGTTTTAGGAAAAACCAACAAATTTCAACTTCAATTATCAAATATGCTATGGATTTCAACATCAAAATTCAAAAAATTATTACCATTATGACGAGAACGTTTTCCTCTTTCTAAATGTATCATTTATATATTTTTTGGGCTATTTTAAGGGTTCAAACTATATTTATTTTTAACAACACCTTTTTTGGGCCACTACATGCCTCACCCATACATGCCTATTCATGTTTATCTAATTTGTTTTTCCTTGATCTAAATGCAAAAAAAAACATATATATGGTAACAAACTAGGCTCGATTTTACACACATTCAAAAAAAAAAAAAAAATCAATTTTCCTTTTTTTTAAGTAGTCAGGGTGGGTTGCACGGATGACTATTCATTTTTTGTCAGTTTTCAGGATATACTTAATTGTAAAATTAATAAAAAATATTTATCAAAAAAATGAAAAAAGTTCATAACACACTAGAAGATCTAATCTAAATATTCACCAAAGGGTTTCCAACAATATAAAAATAATTCTAAAAAAATGGTGGGTCACACAAAATGGTACAATTCCAATTTTCTTTAAAAAAATAGGAGGTCCTATTCAAATTTTAGATGTTTGACCTATTTATACTTAACCATTTTTTAAAAAAAATAGTTTTTTGAAAACTAGACTCAAAATTATACAATTCTTATTTTTATACCATCTTCAAATTTTGAATGTAACCATATCTAATTATCTGCAAAAGTTCACATTTTTGAAATTTCATAAAAATCATGTCCATGGGTAGACCCTTTTTTGTCCCCCAAGTTGGTGCACTTGCCTTGAGACATGATTTTAGGATTAAGTTATATAGTTTTGAATCAAGCTACATCGACCCATATTTTATGAGTAGTAGTTCACAAAATTTTTAAGCATGAACATTCTTTATACATAATTGGGATCAGGGATACCTCTGGATATATATATATATATATATATATATATATATATATATATATATATATATATATATATATATATATATATATATATATATCATTTAGTGGCATGTACTCTCTTGTAGTACCCTATCAAATTTTAATTTGTTTGAGTTCACACCTTAAAGGGTGCACTAGGAAAGGAGTGGGTAGATCGATGGTGATTCGTGAGAGACATTGTTGTTTAATCTATCAGGTCTATATCCACTACATTTCCCTTATACTTTATCCCCTAAGTAATCTCCCTCCTTATGACCCATATTTTATGACTATATCGGTTGACCCGATGTAGCTTTTCCTGATCCTTGCCAATTTAAAACTAAGTTTCCTCAGGTTGATGTAGTCCAAAAGTTACGACAAACACTTACCTAGTTCAAGGTTAAATCGTCATACTTTCAAATATATTGAGGTTGGCTGATGGTGTCAGATAAAACTTCAAGAAGGGTTATGATCATCCATCACTATAAATACAAGTCCCCATTTCAATCCAATAGAGAAGAACATTCATTTTTGCATTGTCATTGCTTATACTTAACATAAGTCTATATATGGAGAAGTCATTGCTTATATTTTATCTTGGATGGAAAAAACTTGTCTTATGGAACCTTGGATGCAATAGGATGAGTCATTTTAGTCTAGAGCTTGATTCAACCTTTCTAATTCTTACAACCACAATAATTTCTTGCAAAGCACCATTGGCCAAGGAGGATATTGAGAATTAATAGGTCTTGTTCAAGGTAAGTATATTCAAACCGTAGTTATTTTATTTGATAGATAGAAGTTGCATAGTTACTAGCTTGAATGAATGTATAACTCCTTGTTTGGATCTCATCTACATTTATACTTAGTGTGGCTATAGAGTTTTTCAAACTTGTCATTTCCCATCTTAGATAACCTAGGCCCTCATTTGCCTACCATGACTCCTTACCCTTTTTTAGTTCTTTTTTAACTATCCTCCTTATTTGTGTTTCTAGCTTGACAATACTAGATTAAATTAATTCCAATATTAGAATACCTAGTTAGGGTTATTTCATTTTGTTGATTTCTTAGACGCTTTGAAACCCTCTCTGTTGATGTTGTGTCATAAGTACTCCTTTTGTTAAGTTTAACGGATTCATTTGGTCATATCTTGATACAATAAGTATCAATGGGATCTATTTGATTTACTTTTCCTGAGACTTGATCTATTAGATATGTTAAGTTGCAGGTCAATCTTAGCTCATTGCATATACAACTCAATTAGCATTCGTATCCAGGGGGTGATCACAAGGTTAAAACACTAGAACTTCCTAAAACGACTTCTTAGGTCACCCATCCTAATATTAATTTATGATTATGCATATTTAAGCTGGAGTATTAATGAGATAGATGACCTCCTAGGAAGTCTCACCCTTATGAGCATTCCTTGAATACAATGAATGCTACATAGACCATTCATGCTCACGAAAGATAAGTTCTTGTAAACCAACTCAAACCCTACACAACTTAATCCTAAAATAATATCACATAATTAATAAATACTAGTCAAATGAAAGAAATTATATTTTCGAAATCTAATTTTGTGATAAAACATCTTATACAAAAAATTAGAATTAAAATCAATTCCTAAATAATTTTGATAAATTAAATATATATATATATTAATAATAATTTAACTAAAAAAATATTTTAATTTAAAAAAACACATATTTAATATATTTTAATATATAATCCAAAACATAAATAAAAGTATCATATCTATTGAATTCAATAGTTTTCAAATTGAAACAAAATAAAATTAAAAACCCTCTAAGTTTCCCTTGGTTGTTTTCATCTGTATTCTTTCCCTATGCCACTTCAATGTTAAAGTATGGTTGGCAGCTACACTATATACCGTAAAATTCAAATGTGGCAAATTTGACTTAATCTCTTCAATAAGGCCATTGTTTACTCAGATAATAATTTATCCAATTATATATAAAAAGATTCTATCATTTACTATTGTGACAGCATACCATTTACATACACAACTACTATTAATTTCAAAGAAAAATAATTGAGCAATCAAGACTGAGCATAACCACAATAATGTCCCCAGTTCAATTCCTTCTCAGATAATTTTGTCTGTAGCAAACCAGGCATAAACCTATGTTCTTGCTTGGAGTAAAAGTATTCTTTCACCGCCTATAAAGAGAGAGATTAATTTAAACCAATATGAAAAGAATAAAAGGCAACGAATAAAAAGGTAGGTGGTGGTATCCCTCCAACCCATTCCACTCTTTTCTAAAAGGCTTGTCATGGGGTATCTCTAAACTTTCATGGGCACCTTTATTCCTCCTTATCCCTTGCATAGCTAACATAATATTCCACATTTCCACTCAAAATGGTATGCCTATATGTATTTTTTTTCAAAATGTAATCAAAGCATACAAGGTTTTAGCTTATATATTTTAAATATATTTATTTATTAAAAATAAAATAAAATTGTAAATTAATTGATGTTGAGGATGATAAAATATATTATCATATTATTTATTATATAGATATTTTTTAATCTTTAACATTAAATTGAAAGATTAAATGTAAATTATTAAATTTAAAACGTGGATTTTAAATTTGTTATATATATTTTTTTTATTCTATCACTTTCTTAAAAAAATTGTCCACTTTAAAAAAATTCCAAACTCTCTCTAAACTATTTTACTCTTAATTATCGTTATAAATTAGCTTTTAATCATACAAATATACTATTTGTATCAATTACACCTTCAATCATACAAATATGCCACTTTCTAACTGTTTAGAAAATTACCCATGCAGTTATGATTCATAATGCTTGATTGAACACATGATAGTTGTGAAACTCTCTTGACATTTTTGGTTGTATGGTGTGCCTCAATGAAGAATTCAAGCTGAAAAGTTATTCCTAACATATTAAAGAAGACGACATCAAAACCTTGGGTGGAAAAGTCAGTTGGACACATCATGATGTCCCCCTAATGTTATAGAGCCTGAAGAAACTATAAAACATGTCATGTCAGCAGGTGGGAATTCTGCATACCAAAGGTTTTCTATGGAGATATGCCACATGGGCTGCTTATTGCTTTAATTTATTCTTATAATTACTTTATAGTTTTTGCTTTTAGGTGTATTTGATTGAGTGGGATTTAAAGGAGGGCGAAGATAGGCTTAATTTAATAATCATGGTTGGATTTGTCCATAGTCTCTCCATTGTTGTACATCATAGATTATGACTTATTAAGTTAGCCAGTCTGTAGATTTGATGCCTATTTTTCCCCTCTCTGTATAGAAAGCTTTGAGCAATGGATTTTGATCATAAACCTCAGCAGAAAAGATTGTGGTTCAGTAGCCATCCATCTGATAAAGATAAGCAGGTTAATTGCAAAGCAGCAGTAAGAGAAACAATAGACAGCAACAATGGCAATAATGATATGGTAATAGGGTTTCCTGTGAATCGTTCTGGTACAGATGTAATGGGTGATCCAGCACATCCCTGTACAAATCCTAACAATCAGCTTGCAGCTACTTGGACAGCCCCAAAGCCATTACAGCCTGTAACAGCTCCTTGTGAAGATCTTGAACATGTAAGTCATGACAGGGATATTGATCGACAGAGCAGAAGCCGTAATCCTCCCATGGAAGCTTCTCATAACCCCATGGTGCAGTCATACCCTTATGTTCTGGATGGCTCTGCAGCTTCTAATGATGAACCCACAAAGTGTAATGTTCTAGTATTCCCATCGTTTATATGTGGTATTATGCTTTCCCCAATTCTGTTTTGTGTATTGTTGATTAAACACACAGGACGTTTAACACTTTTGTGTATTGTTAATTAAACATACAAGATGTTTAACACATTTGGGTATTGTTGACTAAACACTGAGTGTTTAACATTTTTGTGTATTGTAGTGTCACCCTTCAACACCATTCAAAGTGAATGTGCTGGTTGTTTACTTTCAAGTCATTATGCTTGCACATTAATACAAGAATACCTAATTAAATTTTATTCCTTCACAATATTTTTGATACTTGGCTTAATTTTCTTGCACAGATAGGATTGATGGAGTCATTCACACCTTGAATAGGTGGAGCAAAAGTGCTGAGAGTTTGGTTGATAACATTTTCATTCACAGTAAGTTCAATTTCATATACACCCTTCTTTGAAACCAACATATTTGCATTGATCATAGATAGCTAATAAAAGAGGCTACAGAACCTTAAATCTTTTTTTTTTTTTTCCTTATTTTTTTTTTCAGTGAAGCTTGGGGGAAGTATATCTGAAACAGTGTGGTCAAAGCTTAGTTTGGGGGCCAAAATAGTGGCTGAAGGTGGAATTGAGAATGTGTTCAGACTAAGCTTTAGTGTTGGTCCCAGAGAAAAGCTTTTGAAGACCTCTGCTTGTTATTTGTCCACCACCACTGGCCCTGTTGCAGGATTACTTTTCATCACAACTGATAAACTGGCCTTCTGTAGTGACCACCCCCTCTCCTACACAACTTATGATGGAAGGATTGACTGGAGTGATTACAGGGTAATAAGCACATGTATTTATGATTATAATTAAGGTTACTAAATACGGTGGTTTTCAAGAGAGAGAGTATCATGTTCTTAATTGGATTATGTTATCTATGTTGGTGCAGGTGGTCATACCTGTTGGAAGATTGAAAGCAGTGAGTCCATGTGAGAATACGCAGAGGCCTTGTGAGAAATACATACAAGTTGAGACTGTGGATAATCATGAGTTTTGGTTTATGGGCTTTGTTAATTATCAGAAGGCTTTAAGATATCTCCAGGACTCTGTGAGGGCTCGCCAGATTAGATAATCAACATGGACCCAACTTGCTGAAGAATGCAAGAACAGTTAAACAAGGCACAGGTTTAGATCCATTTCAATGTTCGTTAGGTGGGTTATAATAACTGCTACTTTTCATATTACACAATGAATGTTGTATATTATGGCAGCGGCTCTGGTATATTTAATATAGCCTGCAAGATTAAAGCAATGTGATAAAAATCCAATAAAGTTTGGTTCAGTTGCAGATTTCATTGAATTTTATGCAGTTGTGGCAGTTTAAAGACTCAGATAGAAGTGTTGACGACTGCAAAGTTCAATGTATATTGTAATGTAAATATACATTATACATGGTTTTAATTTAATGTTAAAGAGTATTTGTTTTTAAAGAAATAGGCCTCTTATATGGTGTTGGATTTTGCATTGGGCAAGAATTAATTCACAATGATTTTTATTTTTTATTTATTTTGGGTGGTCAGTCAAGCAATTTCATGAATGTACTTAATACTTTTTATCAATGTCATCCACCCCCCCCTCCTTCTCCCCCGCCAAAAAATAAGAATAGATTGATAAAAAAAATATTAAAAATAATTTAATACAGCACAACAGGCTTCAAGTTTTTTAATATTTGATTTTGGAAATATTTTTATAAATTTTAAATATTCAATCACATTAAATTGT
Organism: Torreya grandis; assembly: GCA_037957365.1. NCBI lineage: Eukaryota > Viridiplantae > Streptophyta > Pinopsida > Cupressales > Taxaceae > Torreya > Torreya grandis. The sequence goes on from JARHVA010002149.1 coordinate 2,531,518, forward strand.
TATAATAAATTTTTAATTTAATTAGACTTTTATTTTAAAATATTTTGTCAATAAAAATTATTTAAATTAAATTATTTTAATTTGTAAAACTAAATTATTATATAAACAATGTAATTTATTTGTTCTTTCTTTAAAATCACAACTAATTAATTCAAAATTCCTTTATATAAAATGATGTTGGTTCGAAGTTATTTTAATAAAAATTTAGATTTTAATAAATGATTTTTTTTAAATAAACAAATTTATATTAATTAAATTATGATTGCAAATTATATCTGCATAAATATATTTCATATTATTATTTAATGATTATGTTAGAAGAATTAATTTTTATCTTGTATATCATTAATTTATATATTATTTTTTTCAATATATTTTTTTAAATATATAAAGTTATTTATTCATATGAATTAATTCTCAATTTTATAATTATTATATTTATATTTTATATAAATAAAATAATTGTTCTAATTGATGTCATCTTTATAATAATTTAGTTTTTTAATTTTTTTCATCTTTCTAAAAATTTCAAATATTTTTCTTTAATTTTTTAATTTTAAGATTTTGTCAAATAAGAAAGTTAAATCATCATGAATGTTCTAAAGTGAGAAGTCTATCATCTTTTAATTGTATTAACTTGTATTTGTATAACACATATCATTTTAAGGCTTCAATTTCATAAGGTATCATATTTATATCTATAAAAAAAAAATGGAATAAAAGATATTTCTTTTTTATTTTCAAGATAATATATATAATTTTTTACTATTTATTATATTTTTTTCCTAAAATCACATTTCCACTCAGCTTTACAATCAAAGGATTATAAACTTATAAGAATGAATCATTTTTAAAAATGAATTATTAAAATAAAATTTAATTTAAAATATTTTTAAATTTGATAATTATGATTTTAATTTCATCAATATTTAATGTTAAACAAATTTTTTTTACAATTTTTTTGAAATTTATAATTTTTAAACAACAATATTATTAAAAAAAAAAAAACTATGTGATTATAAAAATTAATATATATAAATATGAAAAAGTATTATAATTCTTAAAAGATTATAATTTTGAAGATTAATATATATAAATATGAAAAAAATATTAAAAACAAAATAAATCTAATATTCTAATCAATATTCTTAAACTACTCCAAACTAATTTTAAACTTAATAATTGATAACATGTATATGAAAATATTTTAAATAAAGACAACTCTTAGGTCTACCATGCATATGAAAATATTCCTTGTAAAGGTAGTGTTATATATCCTAAAATTTAAGTCATCTAAGAAAATAGAAAATATTTTTACCAACCCATGTTTAGGTGTAGATGGATTATTTATACAATGAAAGAAGGGATTATACATGTCTATCTATACAGTATGCAATTACATCTACGTCTCTGCATTTCTAAGTTGTAAATAGAGGGTAGGGATAGAGAGGGTTATACAACTTGAATGGTGTGAGCGTGTGAAGTATGTAGCTTCTTTTCATGTTTTATGTGAATCCAATGAGTTATAACAAAGTAGGTAAATATATCAAACATATATGTGTAAAATAAATGAAAAAATAAATCTCATGTATAAACAAAGTTTTAAAATGCTAACCTTTTTACCTATGGTCACCATCTGAAACCAGTTATAAGAGGAGGTTTGAAAGGCAATCTTTAGGTTTAAATGGATTCCCTATAGTAAGGAGGAACCTTGGTTGCATCGTGAGGCCTATTTTATTGATTTACTCTAGTGAAATATTATTAATAATATTTAGTAAAAATAATAAATATGTCAATTTAAAAGTTTTAAAATAAAAAATGAATAATGTGGAAGTAAAAGAATTGAAATAAGTATATTTTGATAAATTTTAGATTTTTAAATATGGAAATGTGATTTGCAGGGTTGTCATTGATTATATATCAAGTTTTAGTTTTTGACTATATAGGAAAGGATTTAACTTGTGCAACATTTGTGCTTTGGGTAAGATCAATATTGATCTATTTTAACCATCATACGTGTCCTCTTATGTTTTTCATATCTTGTGTAACATTATAGATTATGTGATTTTCTATTTTGTTTTGCCACTGAGTGCCATATCATTATGTACTTTCACTTTGTAGAATTGATGGACAAAAATACCTAATTTTTATTCTTCAATATTATTAATCTAGCTTGACACAATATATTAGAAAAACCAAAGGAATGAAGTAGTTGGGTGAGGAAACTAAAATGGTGTTGGGTGGATGCATAAAGCTGGGGGATAAAAATTGACCATTCTTGAAAAATTCATCCATGTCTTATAAAAGGTAAGTGCCATTTGAAAAAAATTGCAAGCCTAGACTTGAATATGATTGAAATACCAAGCCTAAAAGACATGCACCATTTAACAAAGGGAACCTACCCTTTAACAAATGGTGTGTGCCCTATGCACTGCAAAGGGCATGTGTCCTATGCACTACAAAGGGTGCACACCCTTTGTAGTACATTTTTTTTGATTTGATGCTTGATGTTTGTACATTGAAATATGTTTAATGTCTTTAGTAAAATAAACATTTAAGTATAAGAATATTATTAAACTTCAAATTTATTTTAATAAATATAAGAAATTATGGCCACTCTAGGTCATCTGAATCGATTCTAAAATTTTAGGAGTTAGCGTTTAGAAAATAATTTTTCAAAAACCAATTTGGTTGCTAGTTAGTCATTTTTTAAAATTTCAAAATGGAACAAAAGGTTCTCTAGGTGTAAATTTTACACATGATGTCTATTTTGGGCATACCAATGGTTATTTTGTAGGTTTTTGGACCTTCCAAATTGATTTATGACATTTTTAGGAGTTTAAGGCAAGCAAAAATTAATTTCAAAAAGTCTCACATCTCTTAGATATAGCGAGAAATGAGAGGATATTGACACATGAATTCACTCACACACACTACATAATTTAGACCATCTAAAGTCACCTTTAGCTCATATTAAAGTCACATAGGCTTTTGTTTATCCAAAATTATAACCCTTAAGTTAGTTTTCAAGTCGCATGAGGGAGGTGTATCTAGAGGGTGACAATAGGGTGTCCTTATAACATATGACTTTAACAAGCAACATTATGATGGCCTTGTAGGTGAATTTAGATTAACTTAGAACACATCATTGAAGTGTATTTAATACATGATGTTTACATGTCATAAGGGGTGATGTTAGGATGTATTTAGAGGCAACATTTAGTAAATTTTAAAATTTGACATTGGTGATTCGTGCAACCATGCAATTGCATGCACTTCTTATTTGTACATCTACAAGGATTGTGCACATCTCAGCTTGGAGTCTTTCATGCCAAATTCACTGCATGTATAGACAAATCTCATAGCTCTTATACATAAAGCATCTTGAACCTATAAAAATGCTTGTACACCACTGCATTTTAGTGCAACACTTCAGTTATGCATAGAGCCTCTTACACCTAGCAGAGTTCATGTCACATCTCACACACACTATGTATAGATTTTTGTCACACTACATATATGTGGCTTGATATATGGCACTTCTTAGTTTAGTGACATGTTATGGAATCCCTTAGAGTAACTGTTTGATTGAGTAGGTCAACCACCACACACTTGGAAGAAGCTCAATCATTTTATGGGAAGAATATGAAAATGATTACATAACTATTCTCTTTGTAACTTTCACTAATTTTAATTTCCCTATTATATTTTGTGCATAAATATGTAACATATGTGCATCCTAATTGAGGTCAATGATATACACAATCATAGTGATAAATAACATGCTTGAGTATATAACCTTTCTCATATGTATTATACATTTACACCTGTCTAGGAAAATAAAATGAAGTGTTTCCCCTCTTGATTATATGAATGTGTGTTCCCAGACTTATTGTAACATTTTTCATCTATATACTTCCCCCTATTCATTCCCATTGAATATAAGTTGTATTTTTGACAAGTATCAAGTTTCTGATCTTACTTAAATTTGTGTTGGTCTATTTTCTACAAGATAACACAATGCACATAGTTCATAACATCAAAAATTATCTCTAAGTGCAAGATTATCCCCTACACACAAGATCCCATGACCCATGGCATGGATCATTTGCATCAGAGCATATCTCTTTTCTATGTTTGTAAACAAGGGATCACAACAAGAGAAGGAAGGATTGCTAGCCAAATATGTTTTAGCCTACCCATAATAACTTTTTAGCAAAAGTAATATGAGTGATTCCTAAAATCAACCTGAGGCAGCCCCATACATCAAAAATATATTTATGAATGCCCTAGATTCATATTGCATAAATATTTGGCCAATTTTGTGATTTTATGATGGAGTTGAACTTGATTAGTTTAAAATCTTTCTTATAATATGATTAATAGTAGTTTCAACATTGATATTGAGTCTAAATTTATATTACGTTGTTGCATTTGTGTTTAGGGGGATTGATATGCCCTATTTGAGTTCCTTGTGTAACTAATCAACAAATCTATTGTGTAGGAAATTAAATAGGGCATATCAAGTTCAAATATATATTAAGTTGTCATATTTGTGTTTAATTGGATTGATATACCCTATATTTAAGTGCCACATGGAAAAAATCAATTGATTAGTTGCATGGGGCACTCAAATAAGGAATATCTAGTGTGAATTTACATTAAGATATCACATTTGTATTTAGGGGGCTTCATATTCCCTATTTGAGTGCCTCATGTAACTAATCAAGTGAATGGTTGCAAAAGGAAATATAAAAAGGACACACTGAGTCTGAATTGATTTGTTTCACATGGTACTCAAATAGGGCATATCAAGTGTGAATTTACATTAGGCTATCACATTTTTATTTAGGGGGCCTGATATACTCTATTTGAGTGCCTCGTGCAACTAATCAAGTGATTGGTTGCACAAGGAACTCAAATAAGGCATATTGAATATGAATCTACATTAGTTTGTCACATTTATGTTTAAGGGGATGATATACCCTATTTAAGTGAAATGTACAACCAAGCAAGTGATTGGTTACACATGGCACTCAAATAGAGCATGTATCGAGTTAGAATTGAGATTAGGATATCTCATTTGAGTTTAGGTCACTTGATATGAATATTTTAGTGCACCGTGTAAATAATTGAGTTATTGGTTACACGAGTCACTCAAATAAGGAATATCAAATCCAATTTTACATTAAGTTATCACATTTATGTTTAAGGGGCTTTATAAATCCTATTTGAGTGCCTCATGTAACCAATCAAGTAAATGGTTGCACAAGGCACTCAAATAGGTCATATCAATTTTGAATTGTCATTATGTTGTTACTATTGTGTTTAGGGGGATTTACATGTCCTATTTTAGATCCCAATAAAATGAATCGAGTGATTGGTTTCCATGGTAGTTAAATAGGGCATATTAAGTTTGAATTTATAGTAGGTTATCAAATTTGTGTTTAAGGGGCTTGATATGACCTATTTGAGTGATCTTGCAATGAATCGAGTGATTGGTTGCACAGGGCATTCAAATAAGACATATTGACTCCCAATTTACATTAGGTTATTGCACTTGTGTTTACATGGTTATATTTTTCCTATTTGACTGATCTATGTAATAAATCAATAAATTGGTTTCATAGGGCATTAGAATTTGATATATCTTGTGTGAATTTACATTAGGTTGTTGCATTTGTCTTTAGGGTGCTCGATATTCCCTATTTAATTGCCCTGTGCAATGAATTGAGTGATGAATACACCAAGTTACAACAATTTTTCCAATTTAAGAAGTAATCATTAGAAGACTATGCAAATGAATTTCATGACTACACCACGTGCCTAGGTAAGAACTCGAATGAATAAAATAAAGTAGTGAAATATATTAGATGAATTTCACCTTATATCCCATTGAAGTACATCAGTATACATCCAAAATCTCATTGCAAATACCCCAAAAGCACAACACTCCAAACACTTAGGCCAATTTTTAAAGTTTAATATTCACCTCAGCTTGGATTCTCTAAACTCTCTCTTGAACCATGCTCAACTACAATTTTAGAATTTAATCCCCTTAAAATTATAAGTCAATCTTGACAATCGCATGTTCAAAGGAAAAATCAACTCTACATCATTGGATTATCAGATTCGATAGCTCGAGGCATACTTCTTATTCAATCCATTCACCCATTTTGATATGATCACCTTTTCCATGTTGAATATTTCCATTCTAATGGTTCATTGGTGGGATAATTTCAGCATGCAATGCACACAAAATTGCATTCAATCCAAGTCTTGAAAGACTTTTGTTGATGCAATACATGAGGATTACTATTCTCTCCACCACTTTAAATATTAATAAATAAAGTTACACCAATTGTGCTAGTGCAAGGAGTAGCCAATGGAAGACTAGATCAATGAGTTCCATGACTAGACCCCACACCTATATGAGAATTTGATTGAACAACATAAGGTGTTAAAGTACATCAAGAAAATTTCAGCTTATATCCTTATGGAGATAGAGTTTTTGACTTCCAACACTCTAAGGTAAGTATATCTCAATGTCTCCAATATTTTATGAAAGGAAAAGTTGAAGCAAAATCTCACATCTTCATCCAATTCCATTTACAAGAGTCATCATGTGCATAACTCCTCATCTCAACCTTGGGTGTAAAATTAAAATGCTTTTCAAAACTGAGAGAAGGCTAAGAATGTTGTATAAAACTTGATGGCTCATACACCTTCTAGTTATAATAAAGGAAATAAGTTTAGTGAAAAGTGGTACCATTAACATCTCTCACACACAAATGGAAACTCTGAATGCTTTGTGTAAAAATCCTTGGTTGTGTGGTCTACATCTAGTCTCACACAAATGCATGACACTGATCCAGATGCCACTTGTTTAAGCACTAACACCACTACAATAGACACTTTTGAGGATTGATAACACCTATTACACACCAGGTTTAGGTTTAAGGGTTAGCCTCTTCATGTAATCATTGGTAGTGGAAGTGAGAATAAAATCATGCTAATGACATTGTGTATACTGCCAGTTCTAGATTTTTTTACCACGTAGGTTTCTTAAGACAAGCCATGAGCAAAAAAAATTATTGCATATATGATACAAGTTTACAAAATCATTTAGTAGAGATCAAGGTTTAATTTGGTCATTGGATTTGATTCTAAGAGATTGAATAAATTATATTTTGCATGTATAGTCTAGTGCTATCAATTGGATTGAAATGTAACATCTTAGTCATATAAACATGATATTCCTAGAAATATGTCATGGACATGCAAAGGTAAAATGTTAGAAGAGATGATGTCCTTCATAGGATTTAATTTATAAGTTCGAATGTACATTATCATTAGATTTGTATACCCTTCCACTATTGAAGCCACCCTAAGGAGTATGACTTGGCATGCATAGTAGTGAAAAGTCCTAGGATTTGGGACGTGTCTTATGAGATGATGTTATTTTGACTTCAAATATAAAATTTTACATGAATAGGATTAACCTTCACCCAAAACTTATTGTGGAAGAGTCGATCTTGCTTCTTAGAGGTATCTATGCTAGTGAAGCTCTGGGGCTTAGTTAAGTGGCATCTAAATCAGTGTCATCCTTTTATGTAGGACCAAATGTAGACGACACAAGCAAGGATTGTTGTGTGAAACATTTTGAGTCATCATGGGTGTATGAGTAATTTTTATGACACCAATTATCATCGAAACCATTTATTTATAATTAAAGACTGTTCCCGCATTAAAACATTTATAATTTGATATTACTCACACATTTAAATTAAGGTAGGAGACACTTTAAATTTTAAGAAGGAGAATAGTCTTGGCAGGTGACATGGAGGAGAATAGTGATAGGTTGTTGCATGTGGAAAATTAGAAGAGGAAGAAATGAATCACGGGGGAAGATGTTGGACACATCTTTTCAAAGTTCTTGGATGTCAAAATCAAAATGACATATTTGTTTCTTAGGGCTTGGTCTATGGTGAAATAATTTAATGATGGAGATGATATCTAGTTGGGGAAGCATTTGAAGGCCACCATACCAGACCCAATGGATTCACTGGGGAGAAGAAATGTATTTGAGATTGCTACAAAGGGAAAAGGAATTGATAGAAAGTAGGGGGAGTCAGTATTTATACATAATCTAGCTATGAAATTCCATAAAGTTGCTTTGAGATTATCGAGAATGTGGATGACATTCTACCCTATGGATGTTCCTATAACTCACCTTGGCTTGGGTAAGGAAGATACATTAGTAATAGACTAAGTTGTTTATTGTTAAGGAATTATAGTTTTATTTATATATACAATGCTAGTAGGGCCCTGCATAATTTTCCTAGGCCACCATATATGAATTATTTTAGAATTCTTGTAAGACTCTAATTAGCTATTAAAATACAAGGATGGGTTTAATTAGCAATGGTTTCATTACTAATTTTTTTCACTTTTATTTTCTGAAGCTATGGTTGCTCTTCATCTATATAAATAGAGGTTTAAATGTTATTTTTATATATCTTCCCTTCATATTTTTGCACACACTCCTCTTCAATGTTATTGATACTATACACAAATATCCTATAGATGAAATCTAGTTGAAATTTAAAAATAATCATTTTCCTAGTCTATATGCAATTGGTAGTTGAAGATTATGGTGTGGATTCAATTTCTCATTACTAGGCATGATGATATGCCTCCTTAATATGTGGTACTATTGAGCCTTTATGATAACTACTTTAATTTATTTTTAATTGGGATAGATTCCTCTCTCTAGGTGAATTTAGCAAAAAATATAGTACTTTATTGCCATATTTAACATAATCTCACATGTCCCTAGTTTTACTCTATTTACATCTCTTATGTCCAAATATAAGTAAAATAATAATATGCCTAGGTATTTAAGGATAGTCTATAATATTTTATCATCAATTTTTTTTTATTCAAATGGATCTATTGGTGGTGTTCTTAGCCTCAGGGAATGTATGCTAGGCTAATACATATTACCAACACTGAAAGTGAAAATATTGTTGGTGTTCCAATTTGTTGCAACATGTGAATTAACTTAGAATGACACTTTTTCCATTTAGATTGTGTCCATGTTAATTTTGTACCATATCACATCATGGGATTTTCAAGGTGGGATTATGGCACATTATATACATTCACATTATTCATTAATTTTAATTGGAAATTATTCAAGGTGTTTCTTAACAAATATAAAAAATAAATATTGTGCATGATGTCGCATTATCATGTTCATAATGAAATATATAAATATAATGTGTTTTCCAAAAATATGATCCTAATATTATAATAAATATTTATAACATTCATGTATATGACCGTGTCTCAATCACCATTACAACCAGTCAAAACTTCCATTAGGGAACAATGTTAGGATTTCCATAGCCAATAATCCTTTTGTCAAATACTCATTCATAATAGATGCATGAATTCCTAGCCAAATGATATGTGAGTTAGGATCTACATTAGGATTATTTACCCATGACTAAGTTAATTCCATATCTCTTGTTGTATTGGGTGGTTTTGTAGCCATGGATTTCGTGTGATCGATGATATTTCCTTCATCCATTTCTATATTTGGACCCACAAATACATACTCATTCACATTTGAACAAAAATACATTTGAAAAAAATGAGTTAATCAAAGACATTTGTAGTGGTATTTTTTGGGACTAAGACAATTATCATTTATATTTACATCTGTATAGATCATATCATTTTCTATTTAAGTTCTTTATATATCTGCTCTCTATTCATTGTAAAGTTGAAATTTATCCCTTCTTCGAACAATTACAAATTTATAAAATATATTATAATATTATTAGGTAATACCTTAGATATTTATTTCATTTATTTTGGAAATTTAATCATATAACCTTTATATTTGTATTGGCCACCTGTGACATGGGTGACTTGAAGAATAGGGTTGACACAGACTATTAAAAATTCTTTTTTTTTATATATTATAATAAACAAAACTAATAGTTTTGGCCTTAGATCCATATTGTTTATTATAGTAAATTGATGTTTATGTCTCTCTTATCGACATCTATGATAAATTGGGCTTTCAGTTACTAAGCAAACCTTTATTCTAGAATAACAATTTTGAAAAACACAACACATACTTATGTAAGAAAGGTTGTCTAACTCATTTCAAAATAATGACTTACAATGTTGTATTCTATATCTATATTTGTGTATTTGTTATTAAGAAAAGTTTGACTGTATCTTTGCCTTCTCGAATGTGATGTCATTGCTTGTTCGGTTGCAACTCCAACATTTATTATTTTTTCCTTTCTATGTTTTAAATTTTTCTTTGCCTTTTAAAATGTGTTATAATTTTTTGTTGTGCTTCATCAACAATTATATCATTTCAATTACTTTCTCCATAACTTATAGGATGTTATGTTTTTTTATTTTAGTTTTTGCTTCAACATGGAAAACAAATATTTCCATTACTTTTTATAAAACCAGCTCATAGTTTTGAACGGCCCTTTTAGTACCTTCCTGTGGTTAGGTACTATACCTTTCATTTGAAGAAATTAATTCAATCTACTCTTTATCATTAACCAATCATATAATGTTGCATACATGATTTTAAAGTTTTTTTCAAGGCCCAAAAAAAGATATGACTATTTTATTATTTTCTTAGTTACTCGTAACTGCTTAATAGTCCTATCACATATAGCCAATAGTAGGACATTATTTCACTTGAACAATAAAATAAAAATACATGTTAGTTATGGTAGGCATGAAAAATTCTCAACTAAGCAGTCTTAAACAACTGACGAACTACATGAGCACTTTGTAGTCAACCTCCAAATCCCCGCCAACATACCATGCGTCCTCTTTTTTTTTCAAACTATATGCTTAACCTAGGTGCAACCTTTGCCATGTGGTAGGTATTGTAGCTACGTGTAGCTCTTATTATGGATTACTTTTATGGCTATTTAATTTTATCATTTGGATTATATAATATGATTTTATTGTGATTGGTTGTGCATTGAAATGATTCATGATATTTTTTTCTAATTGTTTAATTTGTATATCAATCATATGATATGCATGTATTGATTATTGCAACTTTTTATATAATGTAACTTCACATTATTTATTTTATAACATTCTTTCATATAATATGCATGTATTGATTATTGCCCTTTTTTTTCTAATGTAACTTTACATTTTTCTCTCAATTTATTTGCACGAATCTTACTTTCAACTTCAATTTTTTTGATTGGTATTTTTCTCTTCATTTAACATGTATTTAAACTTTTTATGTTCTCTCTTCCTTATTTTTTTAAAAATTGTCCATATTACTATTTGTTGAAAATCAATGTTCATGTTTCTCTTGTCCATATTTAAGAAAAATTAGGCCTTCAATTATTAAATAAAACTTTATTCTAAGATAAAATTCTTCACAAACATAACATGTACTTGGGAAAGATAGGTTGTCTAACTCACATTAAAATAGTGATTTTATAGTCTTATATATTCTATCAATATTCCTATTTTAATTAGGAGAAGATTGAATTTATATTTTTTCTTTTTTAAGTTTTTAATTTGTCTTTTATTTATAAGATGTGATGCACTTTTTCGTTTTATTGTAAGTCCATATTATTTTCTCTAAAATAGTAGGATGTGATGTGCTTTCTTGTTTTGATTCATCAACAATCATATTATTTCGATCATTAATTTGTTTAAAATTGGTAGGTTGTGACACGATTTTTTTTTGTGCTCCAACATGAATCATTTTTTTACATTGCTTTCTATAAAACTGACTGAAAATTTTGAAATTATATTGTTACAAATTACTTCTTTGGTTATGACATTTTGTTTTTCAGATTCAATGATATAATTTGATTGTGATTGATGATGCCTTAAAACTGCTTCACAAATATTTACCTATAATTTTTTTCTTTCTATTTCATTCATATAATCTACATGCATTGATTATTATAGCATTTTTCTTAATCTAACTTCAACTTCTTCATCTTATGACATTATTCGTATTTCTACTATTTTTTAACATGTTTTTCATCTTGCCATATTCTCTCTTCTTCTTTTTGTGATTTTGTGATTTGTATTCATCTCTATCTTTGATATTCTCTTTGACATTGTTGTTGATGTTGCCCTCATTCCTCCTTAGTTAAATGTTTATTTTGGAACCAAATTTATTTTCACACACATATATGAATATGAAAATTTACAAAATCAACTATTGTAAAACATATTTAATAATTATGATAAATATAAGAATCTTAAGAAAAGGATTAATAATGTATATTTTTAATATATCTATTAAAATCATAATTTAACTCATATAATTATGTATTATATATTTATTATTATTTTTACTTTAGATGACAAATTTTATATATATATATATATTAAGAGACCTTTTTTATTCCATACTTATTTTAATAAATTTTGTAGACAGACTGCTATAAAAAATGGAAATGCCAAAATTGATTGAAAAAAATATTAGAAATGATGTTTTTTATCTATCTTGTAACTTTTAGAAATAACAATATTAAAATACTATTTTTTTGAAAAAAAAAATGAAAATAAATCACAATTACCATGCAATGCAATGATGATTTTATGAAATATTCTCATTAATCTTTGTAAGCAATACATGTCCTATTGAGTTCACTTTATTATTTCTGAATATAAATAGCGAGGTTAAAATCATGACAGCATCTAAAATGTTTGGAATCGAGTACCTTTTCTTTTTCTTTTTTTTTATTCTATCTACTTTATGCTTCTAGTCTGGCTGAGTGCGGTATCTTATTGTAAAGCAACGATGAGACAATTTTTAAGCATCCAGTCTTGTGCTTACAAATTTATAGAAAAAAACATGGATTCGAATGTGTTTTTACCTTTCATTATGTGATAGGTACAGATCTCTCCTACAATCAGAAGTAGTGGAGGGTAGGATGTCATTGAGTTTTATTTTATTTTATTTTTTATTTTAAGTTAAATTTAAATTTTTAATTAAAATAAAATTATAAACTAATATTATGATTAATTAATTTTTATATTATAATCAATAGTTATATATAATTATTATTATATTTTCTTCTTGTAATATAAAATATTATCGTTTTTATTGAATTAAATCTAAATTTTTTTTTATTAAATTTATAAATTAATTTTTTAATTAAAATAATGAATAAAAATATTATAATCAATCCTTATTGGTATTATAAATAATTATTATAACTACACATCCATTCAATATTTCATCTTCTCTTTTATACTTATAAATAGTAATTAGTATGGATGTTAATATAATTTTCTCCTTTAAAAGTAAATTTTACAAACAATGGATGGTATGAGTGTTATATAATTTTTCTCATTAAAAATAAACATTATTCAATTAAATTTATGAATTGATATTATAATCAACTAACATTATTCAATGAAATTTATGAATTGATATTATAATTAATTATCATAACCACACATCCATTCAATATTCTATCTTCTCTTCTAGATTTATAAATAATAAATAGTATGAATATCATATAATTTTCTTCGTTAAATATAAACTTTATAAATAATAAAATAAGATAAATGTTATATAATTTTTTAATTAAAAATAAAAAATGTCAATCAAATTTATAAATTAATATTATAATCAACTAACTTCTATTGATATTATAATCATACATCCATTCAACATCAACTCAAATCAATCAATCTAAAATTCATAGATTAGAAAAGCTAGGATAATATTACATAAAAATCTTAAGTGAGCAGGGTTATATTATGAAATCAAGCATTCCTTCTCTAAACGCTTTTAATATCTCCAAGTTAATGTTTTATAAAAAAAACATCTTAATATTATATAATAAAATAATAGCATAGGATTAGATGCTAGTCTGCTCATTTAGACTATTTTCACGCTAGTAAAATTCTCCCTGAGCTATTTGATACAGTGCATGAGGGCTGTCACTTTAAGTGAAAATATCATTGTTCAAAGAAAAATTTATCTTTTTAAAAAGAAGATTTTTTATTTTTAATTTTTTGAAAAATAAAACCAAAATTTTACTATTAATAATTATATAATTCTTTTTCTTAAAAGTAAATGAGGGATGTTGATTTAGAATATTAAATTAAATTTTTTGTATACAATTTTTCTAAAAATTTATAATCTAATTATTATAGATTATAAAAACATCAATTGTGTAACTTGATTTAGTATTAGGAATGTAACAACATACCAATCTCCCTAAGACATAACCCTCAATTAAACAATCAAGATGACAACATACCAATTATTTCCATTACAATGACATAGCCACTATATTTTTCATTGTTTTTAATAACATAATTTGGTACCCAGCATTTTCACATAGGTAGGACTTCACCTCTTTAAGAATTTTTGTATAAATTTTCATTTATTTACCTTTTGAAAACATTAACTAAATTTGGTAGAACTTTCTAAGGGAAGTATAAATTTGGTGGAACGTTCTAAGGGAAGTATATAGTGTGACATCATGGATGGATAGAATAAATTGCATTGATATATGTTTATTCATCAATCATTTTTAATTTTCATTGTCAGCCTCCACTCTTCTCTGTGTACAAAAGCCTCATCTCCTCAATATAGTGAGATATGGGTCTGGATCACAGCTCAGATCAGAACCAACTGCAATCAAGAAACCACCCTATGGCCCAAAAATCAACATCTGGATCAACCATATATCACAATGTTATGGGAGATTATTTACTAGGGTTTTCAGATCAGCACAAGGAAGGATTAACAACCCCACAAGTGAGGTCAGTTGAGCACCTGAATGAAAAAGGCCAAGGAGAACAGTCAGACCAAAAGGCAAAAAAAGCTCACCCTCCATTGGGGGTACCTGAAAAGCCCCCTACCGAGGCACGCCCTTATGTTTTGGAGCTCAGTCCCACCGATCCAAATAGCCATTCTGGTAAGAATTTTAAAACTATAATGTCTGCACTATACATAGATATTCCATGGCTTCCATGTCTCTGAACTTTGGTTGCAGCTCATGGCGATACAGCAATGAAAAGCCGAGTGAATAAATGCAGTACAAGGGTTGAGGATCTTACTGAACACCGTAAGTAATTTCAGTAATTCAAAAGGTTGAGGATGTTTTTTTTAACAATTTTTTATATTTTGTTTTAACTTTTTTTAATTTAATATATTTTTATGATATAATAGAAACAGTTAATAATAGGAATTTTATTTTTATGATTTTTGTTGTTGGGTTTCAGGATTATCAAATAAGTTTTCAGTAATTTTCTTTTATATTTTCCAATTTAAGTAAAAAAACACCAAACTGTGATATCTATCTAACTTAAAAATATTTAACAAAATTTAACAGAGAAAATCTTTAAATCTCACGCCAAATAAATATATAATTATTGTTTTTTTAAATGGAAGAAGGTTGGTAAAAGTTACATAAGTTCGTTCATAATACAATTTTTTTGGATGGGAATCGCAGAACTACATATGCATTAGCATTTATGCATTTAAATTACAGTGTTTTTATTTTATATTTATATTTATATATATATATAATTATATTTTTTATGATTTTTTTATCTTCAATTGTGAGGTGGGTGGTGGGTGTTATTTTTTAATCTTATAATATTTAGATTAAAGTAAATTCATTTTTGATTGGTGTGGGAACTAGTTCTGGTTATATTAGGAAGCTGGGGTCTTTAAAAAGATATAGTAGGAAAAAATAAATAACTCAAAAAAATGAGCTATCATAATAGAAAAGGGAAAAAAGAATGAACCGAAACTGCGAAACAATACTTTCCAAATTCAGACAAAAAAAATCCCAAGAAGCATAACAGGGACTTATAATGCCTTGGTCCTTCCTTGGAAACATATTTCAAACTCCTAGCAACTGAGGGGGATGCAACGCTTTCAGGGGTTAGACACCAAAGTATCTAACCCTCCCCCTGAGGGACCCAGAGCTTGTGGATCAACAAGTTCATACTTCTTTTTGTAGGTAGGGGTAGCTGAGGCAGAGATTTAGCGCTCCTTGACTCCTGCGCCAGATTTCAGAAATAGGGCCCAATGGATCTCTTTAATTTTCTTTTGTATTGTTCTTATCTTCATGGCTTCGCTTTTTAGGCTCAATTCAATTGAGCACAATCTGGTTTTGGGAAAACTGACTTTACGATGAACGGACTCATTTGGGCTGGGGTCCTCTTGTAAGTGCTCCACAGGAATAGAGATGGTTGGGCTGGGGGCCTTAATTGAACTTGGGTCTGAGAAGATGACCAGGGGATCCTCCCTCTTTGGAGACTTAGTCAAATCAACATTCAGCTCTTCTGAAGCCTTCAATCCCAAAATTATTTTTTTGTCAACTTTGATTTTTTAAGTCCTGTAATGACATTTACACACGCCTTTTTTGTTCTTGTCTTCTCTTTTATCTTATAATGTTGATGTCAGTGCGTTTATAATTTAACTGTGGTTTTGTTTCCTGAAATTTTTTCATCAAATATTTATTTGTTAGTATTTTGGAGAATGCTCTCATACCACTCGTCTTCTGAATTTTAAAAAAAAACAATATATAACATGTTTCAATCAAAAATGAAATGTCACTTATGTGATGGAGTCCACCTTCCATACCGGGAACCAGCAGCCTAAAAATATGTTTTTAACTAACCCTTTTTTTGTATTGTGCATAGTGAAACTTGGCCCCAGCGTGTCTGATACAGTGAAGGGAAAGCTAAGTTTGGGGGCACATATAGTGAAAAAAGGTGGTAGGGAGAATCTGTTCAAGGAGAGATTTACTTGTGATGGCCAAGAGAAGTTACTCAAGGCTTCTGTTTGTCATTTGTCGACAACAACTGGTCCAATTGGAGGACTACTCTTCATATCAACTAAGAAAATAGCTTTCTGCAGTGACCGTTCACTGGTTTTCACTTGTCCCTCTGGTGGAATAGCTTCGAGTTACTACAGAGTATGCATTCTATCAAATATTTTTGCTGTATCAGATCTATTAGTCTGTTAACTTATTTAATGTTTCTTCTCAAACAAATACTGTTGATTGGATGCAGGTTGCAATTCCACTAGGGAAAATTGTTTCAGTGAATCCATGTGAGAGTGTGAACAAGCCTGCAGAAAAATACATACGAATACAGACGGTGGATAATTGTGAGTTTTGGTTTATGGGATTTGTGAACATCAAGAAAGCCTATAAATATATTCAAGAAGCTTTGAAATCTGTTTAGATACCCCATATGTTCTACGGATTTGAAGTGTTAACCATAACTCTATGTATGGTTGCAACATTCAAAACTGGGAGTTAATGACAGTTGAATGGTTATATTTTGTTATATTGCTACCAAACCATAAATTGGGTCGCGTAGACAGTAAAAAATGGTCCCTTGTTATTTATTTGTTTATATGTTTTGTGTACATTTATATATTTGTTTTGAGTTTTTTAAAATATGGATTATTAAATTGATGGGTTAATAATTGTTATATAAATATGGATTATTAAATGATGGGTTAATAATTGTTATATAAATATGGATTATTAAATTGATGGGCTAATAATTGTTATATATATTTATATGGTTTTTGTTTTTTTTTGGTTTCACATTTTAAATTGGAAGGATTAATTAATTTATTTTATATTTATTTATTTTTATTTATTGAAAGTTTAAATTTATTTATCTATAAATAATCAATGTGATTGGGTTTGTTTCATTATTAAGCATATAATTACATATTTAACATATTAAATTTTATTTATTTGTTTATATATTTTATATACCACTGATTTTTTGGATTTATTATAAAATTTTAGATTAGATTATTTCAAACCTTATATTTTAGTTATTAGTATTATATTAATTTTTTTTGTCCATTAACAAATTGAATCTTATTTTAAAATTATAAAAGTGTTTTAATTTCAAATGTAAGAATGGTAAATCTTGTTTTCATTTGTAATTATTTTATTTTTCATATCTTTATAAATAATAATAAAATATTCACATAATTATTTCCTTAAAAATTAATGTATTGTACTTTTAAATAATTTAATTTATTTACCCTTGTCTTATAATTAAAAATATTATATCTAATCATTTTTTCTAAAATTTTATGAATATATTACTTAAATATTTTATATGTTTATTACTCAAATAATATATATCTATTATAACACATATTTCAATCTCTCTCTATATTTTTTATAACTTTATAAAAATAATTATTTTTTTGAAATTTTGAGTCGTGTTTTTCAATAGTTTAATTTTTCATTTTTATCCTAGATTCAAAATTTTATAACCTTACCTATATATATCACTTTGATTTTTTTTAAAAAAATTTATAATTCAAATTTAGTATGTTTATTATTAAACATAATTCAAACACTTCTTCTTTTAAGAAGGTTTTAAATTGTTTATAAAATAAATATTGTACTGTAATTAATGAACAAGTAAATTTTGCTTGGAAATTTTTACAAAATATTAGACATAAGGTACATGTAAAATATTATGGTATTGGGAAACAATTTCAAAATACTTAAATTAAAATATATTTATTTCCTTAGGGTTATGGAAGGGGAGGGCATCACCAATTTCGTAGCCAACAGTCTTGAAGTTGGAGGAGCGTCTTTTCTCGTTTTCGCTAGCCATCTCCTCTCTGAGAATCTGACAGGGGCAACAAAGACAATGGTGGCAAAGGGAGGGTTGGAGGCCCCCTCTGTAGGATAAATTCTCAGAGCTATCATTTGCCATTTCTCCTTCCAAACATGATTCTAAGCAATAGAATGATATTGAAATTAATCAGAATACTGCTGGTTGGGACCCCATCTTGGTTGATGAAGACTCCAGCTCAAGGGGTAGGGGAAACCCTTAGGATCCTCTGCATCTGCCTGCCATCATGTTTGTTGCTGTCGCTTACTAGACATCTTGTTGTTTGTGCTTTTATCTTTTTTTTATTGATGTGAACTTGATTTAGTTTAACTATGGCTAGCTTAGATATGTGGTGGCCTTTTATAGACTGTGCTCTTCCTACGACTTCTTTAGTTCGATTTGGTTATATTTTAGGTGTAACTTTTCCACCCATATTTTTTATATGATTAACAATATATTATATTTTATTATATTAATGAAAGTACACTTTTATATATATATATATATATATATATATATATATATATATATATATATATATATATATATATATATATATATATATATATATATATTTGTGTGACTCAAAATATCAACTATTTATACGAATAATAATATTTAATTTTTTAAAAGGAAAGTACACTATCAAGTGATACTCAACCTTCTTTTTAATTTTTTGGATATTTAAAAGATTATGAAAAACTAATTAATTTCGAGAATAACTAAATTCCTCATAATAGTAGTAGCAAAATCAACCTTTTTTAAGGAAAGATAATGAGAACATAAAAATCACAAAATTTTAAGAACCTCCCTGAAATTATAAACTCCATAGTTTCAAAAATTAGGATTATTGACTTGACATTTCTATAAATCATCACACATTCAAAATCTAATTTGATAAATGCATTTGTCAAGTCTAGAGATCTAAAACCATTTCTCGTCATTTTGAAATATTCATGTCAATCTCTAGTAAACTGGAATTCTTATTCAAACCCTAATAGAGAAGAGTCGAACCTGGAAAGGTTAAATAAAAATATTTTTTTGGAGCTTGTGATTAGACTAAGATTTTATAAACACTAGCTACTTATCATGCCCCTCAATGGTATACAATATTGATTGAAAGACACCAAGTAAAATGCAATTCAAGTAGCATAGTCTAATGCAAGTGTCGTTATATGATCTTAATTGAATGCTCTGTCAAATATTAAAATATTTTATAATGCAGTGAACAATAAATGTTATATATTCTTCATATTTCCCTATATATTTGAATGCCTTCTCTATATGATCTCATTTATATCATAAATGTACTAACTCACATATGTATTTATAGATCTATTGAACTTAAGTTATGATTTTATGCACATGCAAGATGACAAAATATAGGTAGAGATACTTATAAGGAAGGAGCTACCACCCCTAGGGGCACAAAAGAGGATGAAAAGGGCACATCCCTAGAAACATAAACTATATGTTTTTGTGAAATTCACTTCAAACATAGGGGTGATAGGAAGGGGAAAGAGAGGAGGAGGAAGGGGAGAGAAAATAATGGAGAAATTATAAGAAACAACCACATAAAAAAATAAATAATGAACTTACTATATCCAAAAAGTAAAATCATAACAATATATCACGATATAACAGAGTGCACAAGTAGAATAGCAATTCACTTGTAAATAATAGTAAATCCATAAAATATAAGCGAAATGAAGAGAATAATATTTAAATATATATCTGAGCCACTTTGAAGGTGGAAATATTCCAAGACCCAACAATAAGAAAAGAATTCATACTACCTCTTATATATATATATATATATATATATATATATATATATATATATATATATATATATATGGGGTAGTATGAGCTTATTATTAATCATATACTAGGATTTCTTTTCTTCTTGTTGGGACTTGGAATATTTCCACCTTCATATATATATGAGGTAGTATGAACTTATTATTAATTATATATTGGGAATTATTTTCTTATTGTTAGGATTTGGAATATTTCCCCCTTCATAGTGGCTTAGATATATATTTAAGTATTATGCTCTTAATTTCACTTATATTTTATGGATTTACTATTATTTACAAGTGAATATTACTACTATGCTTGTACACTCTGTTATATTGTGATATATTGTTATGATTGTACTTTTTGGATTATATATATAAATAATGCTAAGATTATCAAATGAATAATTAAAGGTTGTGTGTATCATATGTTGATCACACATATTCCAATACACATAATAGGATAAATTTGTAGTATGCTACCTTCTTTAAAAAATGTTGTCCATAACGTTGACCAAATTTAGATGCTTCTATATGAAAGCTTCATCTTTCCATGTCACATCTTCTCTAGGAAGGGTATTTGACTTGATAATATAATATGTGATTATTGTCATTGATAACTTCTTATTACATGTCTAGAGAATTTGTTTAGCTTCCATGTGACTACTCCATCCTCTCTAACTCTATAAACTCTATATGGGATCAAATATCTTTACCAATGAATTTATTTTAAAATGAAATATTAAATAATAAATGTGATTTTTTTCGTTGAGGTAACTCCAATTTATATGTCATACTTCCAATTTTATGAAAATTTTCTACCTTTTTAAGTTGCTTCAAGGACAATTTTTGTATATGGCTACAACCTCAAAAAAATCCAATATCCTAATTCCAAATTCATTTCAATCATTTTTTGATCATATTATTCTTTCATTCAAGTTTATGCCATATTTAAGTTATCCTTGAGACTCGAGAGTACCTCCAATTAGTATTAAATGCACTTTTTGACTACTTGAAACTTGGTCTCTCTTTTGAGGATGAGGTGATGTTTGGTGTAGGATATCTATACAATGCCATAAATTGGGGCATCTTGGAAGAAGTATGGAAATAATTTATATACCACCATCTCCTAATGATAACTATTTAATTAATTATGCCTGCTCATCCAATGTAAAGTAATAGGGATACCATTCTAAACACTTTGACCACCTATGTTTTACCATTAGATTGAGAATGATATGAAGAGCTATATGCCACTTGATTACCTAAAAAAAAAGAGTAAACCAGTTCAATAATTACTAGTAAATATGAGGGCATAGGCCTTTAGTATAATTTTTAGAGCCCTATGTAGCTTTTGAATTGTCTTCACAAATGTTATTGCCATTGTACTCATTAAAAAAGGATGCGACAAGGTAGAAAATTGGTAATATTTTACGATTCTTTATATGACCATCATGATGATACTTTTTTAGTGTGACTTTATAAATATTGTAATTAAATACATGGATACCTCCTCCCATCATGAGTTAGGAATATATAAAGGTTGTAAAATACCTAGACTCTTCATTTTCTCACCTTTGTTTCAATGACACATAAATTTTTGAAACAAAGTTTTATGCGTCACCCTTGAGTCCCTCTAAAATCATTTTTTTTCTTGATCTTATGGAAAGTCTTTAGGAATCATGAATTTTTTCCCATTAGAGATGTATGGAGATCCTCAAGAACCTTATGTTTAAGACTCAATTTATTACATAGTTATAATGTATCCTTGTACCATAGGGTGTCTCCTTTCCACATAAATTTATCTAATGTGTTTAGATGTTTTAAAAGTTGTCAAATGATATTTTTGTATCTATCATGCTTCTATTTTAATATTTCCTCATCCATCTAATCCTCTTAAAATATGGACATGGAACATAACAATGCATACATGTTCTCATCCCTTCTCTAAAGTGCATTTGGCACTACATTCTCCTTCCCTTTCTTAAAGATGACTTTTAAGTCATATACCATCATATTTATGCTTCATTTTTATTTTTTTAATAAATATAACTTGTGTTATAGCAATTATTTCAGATTGTCATGATCCATATTCACTTTAAAATGGTTTTGCATTGGATAATGTCTCAATTTATTAACCGCATGAAAAATAGCCAACATATACTTCATAAAAATAGCATTTAGAAAATTATTACATTTGAGTTGGTGTCTTTCAAGGGCAATGGTTTTTTCATATTTAATGAGGATTGCACCTATACTATGCCCTGATGAATCACATTGTACAATGGTTTTTTAAGAAAAGTCAAGAGTGGATAGAACTAAAGTAATGCCCATGTTATCCTTAATATTATAGAATGCCCTAATGACTAAATAATTCCAATGGAAGGCTCCTTATTCAAGAGTGTTTTGAGTGGTGTTGATATATTTCCATATATTTTACAAATTTGTGATAGTATCTAGTATTTCCTAAGATTATGCATAGGTTATTGAGAGTTCTATGTACTTTCAACTATATCATGGCCTTGATCTTGTGAGGATTCCCATTAATTATGAATGAGAGATATTTTGAACTAATTACTTCACCTCCTTGAATCTAAAATCACACATAAAAGGCTTCATATAAATATGATATTTCTTGAGAATTCATAAAACTTTATCAACATGGTGCAGATGATTCTCCCATTTTTGGTGTAGACCAATATATAATCTATTTACCTTATTTTTATATTAGTTTGAATCATTATAAGATAAATTAAAATGACTAATTCATATTGTAATATATTAAAATCAAGTATAAATATGAATATGACTGATCACGATTGATCTAATAAGGCAAATTAGTATTTATGGAAAGTAATAAGGAGATCAAGATACTTAGCTTTACTATCTAATTGATTGACTATTATTATGTTTTGATAGTTTAAATATACTAGAAGTAGGATTGTAATTAATTTAGATGTAGAAATATTAATATGTGAGTGTAGGGTCGTACCATCAAGCATAGATATAAATGTTGAGGATAATGTTATTATCTTTACAAATTTCTCTCTCTGTGATTGTATAGTGAAATGCACATGTTTTATATATCTTTATATGTTTTATTTTTGAACCTTTATTACATTCACAACTCTATAAATAAACTTCCTTATTCTCTAAACCTTAGGTTCAATCGTGAAGGATGAAAACCTATAAATATTGAACAAGTATAATTGGGTAGAACTGATCCCAATTACCTCATTTTATGTTTGAATTTTTCTTATGTATCTACTACTCCAAAGAGGGAAGCCAAGCCACCCATAATTCTTCCCTTAGTGTGAATTTTTAATTATGTTCTTTAGCTAAATGAATGCACTTATAAATATGGAATTGATATTGAAAATATTAGCACTTAACTTGGTTTGGTGTGTTTCAAACTTGGATGATGATTTCTCCTAGTGCTTAATTTTCTATCAAGGAAGAATAAGGCAAATTTTATCAATGTACAATAGTATAATTAATAGGTACTTAATAATTCTAGATTGCAAATAAGATTGAACTTTATTTTTATTTATTGCTCAGTTGGGTAATTTCATGTTCCAGTGGCACACTATGTGAATGGGATGACCTATAGGAAGGGTTTGATTTTGAAAAATAGTCATTATTAGGTGAAGGATGGTACATCAACCTCTAGCCAATAACATTGACATTAATGTTTAAGTTTGACTTTACTATATGAGATAAAAATATTAATGTGTTATTATGGAAATGTCTAGGTAGGATATTTCACTAATTTTTCTCAAACACTAACATTATTTTAGGTGATTGATACAAACTTATAATGAATTAGGCTCATAACTAGCCCACAAGTGTGTTAGAATGGTGACTAAGAGTTTTTTGGAGAAACACAAGTCATGTAGGGTACGTGTAAGTCAAGATTGACATTTACATGTGTCAAATACCATATTTTAGTTTAATAAAAATGACCCCATTTTATTCTAGTATTATAATGCAATGAAAATACTAGAGTAGAGGATAAATCTATACTTGAGTGTGTACAATACACTTTTCCTTTGGGATAAGGCTCCAAATGTTTAAGTTACTTAAAAAAATTGTGAGGAAAATGCAATAGTTAATGTCCATATAATGAAAATTGAAATATGAATTATAGTTTAAATTTGAAACTTGAAAGAGCAAGGAAGGAGTACACTTATATGCGAGTAAAACCATTGCTCTATAATTCTTTGGAGATGATGCTTACTTCACAAAGAATTAGATAATTATGCTTATTTGATGAAATACATAAATAACATGGTGATATTAAGGGTGTTCAATCCCTAATTTGAAATTTAAATAATTCAAGGGACAGATTTATCTAAAGCTTCCCTAACCCATATGTTACTAATCTAACACTGATGTTGTAATCCCAAGATGATAAGGTGAGAACCACATAATGGGTTTGTTATGGGTAATTCTATGGTTGTTTATATTACTAAAACTCAATGTACATTACCTAAAAATCATGAACCAACTAGTACAAAAAGACTATAGGGTTAAGTTTATTCCACACTTGAAAATACTAAAAATGTGAAAATTTTCATGAACCAACATCATGCCCCACTAAATCAATGCCAAAGTTAATCCATTCATAATGTTCATAAACTAGTATCATTCCTAATTGAAATATGAAATAGTGTATATGTGTGCATGAGACATCATCATTCCCAACTAAATTTTTATATCATGTATATGTATGCATGAACTAGTATCATTCTCAATAGAATACATCATGTATAGTGGATTACATTTTCCTTACACATATTCCCAAGTGTATCTGAATCTATATCAATCTAAAATATATCACATGTGGCATGTGAAATAGATTACGTATGCCTTAAATATACCCCAAAAATCTGATTTAAAACTCAAAATAATTGTCCCAATCTAGTATCTAAGTCATCTTTGAAATCTAACGTCTATATGCTATACTCAAGTTTTTTCATGGAGACCTTAGTCTCTATGATAAAGCCCACTAATATGTCCCTTTTTTTGAGTTGAGGGATGGATCATGTATTTCACTTATTTCAGAAGATAAGTTAATGATATCATGTCATGTATAAAGATATTATCAAGTAAAAATATGTCAACATGTGGATATTATGTCATCATAGTAATTCATATAACATTAATGTATGTATGTAACATATGTAATGCACACACACACACACACACACACACACACACACACACACACACACACACACACACACACACACACACACACACACACACACACACACAAAACAAGCAATAGTAATTGTCATTAAATATGACTACATACTAGGGAAGTGCTTGATATAAATCATGGCACAACACACAAAGGGAAGATGCATGATATGGATCATGGCACCTAAAAATTTAATAATCACATAATAAATGCAAGATCAACACATAATGTCACATAATATCATAGAATGTCACCTATAATGCCAAGGAGACACATTCAGTAGACATAAATATATAACTAGAAATGAAGGCTATGGAGCCACAAATATAGAACATGAATGTTTTAACAAACAAGGCCAAGGATCCACAAATAATGGGCACAAATGATACAAAAAAAGAATAATGAGCCATAAAAAGGGGTGTGAATGCCATAAAAAACAAGGTTATGGATCCATAATCAAGGGGAAAAAATTACATCATAAACAAGGCTAAGAATCTACAAGCAATGCCAATAGGCCACACATAATACACATTTATTCTATCATGCAAAAGTAACATCATCGATGAAGCATAAATAAGTGAAAACTAGTCTATTGTGTGTGTGTGTGTGTGTGTGTGTGTGTGTGTGTGTGTGTGTGTTATTATCATAACATATCCATGTAGCATAATGAGTAACTAAAAAAGAATATGTAATAAATATATGTAGCTAAACATGGTAAATAGGTCATAAATATATCACTTGTAATAAGGTAACATGTTGAAGTAAATGTGCTTAGTATTGGCATGGCCCTAGGTATAAGAATGATTTAACATCTACGTGTCCATGTATGAAATGCATGTGTAAAAATAATATATCATTCACCAAACATGTGTTAAATAACATATTTGAATAATGTAATCTAACAACTCATGTCATGCTTAGGTCTAATTTTTTATTTTTTCAATACTTTATTTTTTTGAATTTACTTGATTTTTTTGTTTTTCCTGAAGCTAATTTAGTTAAAAAAAAAAAAAAAAAAAAAAAAAACACAACTGTTAAAATAGTAATAAATTTTAATTTAAAATTTAATTTTTTCTGATATTATTTAGGTTGGTTTGAATTTAGACTAAAACTAACATGTTAAAATTTTGTGTAAATCTAAATTGTAGTTTAAGAGATATCATAACATTTGTGAATATTTTTTTTAATTTTAAAAAAAAACACATGACTATTAAAATAATTATAACTTTTAATTTACAAATTGGGTTTTCATAAAATTCTACAAGTTTGTCTAATTGTAGAATAACACTAGTATATTAAAATTTTGTGTAAATATAAATTTTGGTTTAGGAGATAACAAAATCATAATTTTTTTAAATTATTTTTTTCTTGTTTTTCTAATTTTGAAATATATATATATATATATATATATATATATATATATATATATATATATATATATATATATATATATATATATATATATTTTAAACATTTTGGATAACTTGCAAGTTCTTTGGGTTGCCCAATCTTCATAAACAAACTACTAACAATTTTTGTGTAGGGACACTTGTTAAATATTGTAAATATAAGCTAAAAAAATATTTATTTATTTATTGATAACCCTTCACTTATTTAAAAAAAAATTACTTATTACATGTCATAACTAACTCACATTTACTTTTATTGTAAAGTTTTCCTCTATGTGTCACAAAAATTTGTGTATGCTCTTTCCTTGACATCACATTGATGATGAAACCTAGAAATAAAAAAAACAACTTTTGTGATTTTTTGTTATCTAGATTTCAATTGTGTATGCTCTTTCATTGGCATCACATTGGTGATGATACATATAAATCAGAAACAAGTGTTAATATTTTTTTCCCTTTCTATAGGCTCTCTTGACTATGGATTTTACCACCACATGGTAAGACAAATCTCATGTACTGAAAAAGTATAAAAATTGAGGAACCATTATTCCAATTTCCTAAGCAGATGTGTTTTAAGCACATCATGGCATGAGGGGGTTTCATCCTCCAATACTTAGGGTTTAAACAATGACCTTGTAGTTTAACTTTTTTGACATTAACCTATTGAAATATTATGGTTGGGTTGGGCATATAGGGTCTAAACTCTTTTTTTAAAATCCATTAAATCAACTTCTTCCAAAGTATTGGGCCTCAACATACTAAAATGTATATAGAGGACTCCCTTTTATAAAAGATTGTATAAAACTTAATCCTTAATATAGTTATTCAGTTGTTTAAATTTTAATACATTGAAAAGTTGTTAACTCAAAGAATTTAGTCTCAACTTACCTTCAAAACCAGGTTAAGTGGGATATATGTTTATGGTTTTACCTCCATATTTAGTGCTCTAAAACATGAGCTAAAATTTTTCAATGGATTAGATAGTATATATGAGAACCTACAAGTCATACAAGTTCATTTTCCTCGCTTTTATCTTTTTATGTGACTTGCACTTTTCTTTTTTGGTTAAAGTAAAGCTTGCTAGTTTTTTTAGTTTATTGTTACCACCTTTTGAAACTTTAAGTTTTTGTGTTTGAAACCCAAGTTTAAGTCTTTAAAAAAAATCCTAAATAAAAAAATGTCTAAATAAATATAAATATAAAATCTAAAACTAAAGAAAGTCACAACTTTTTATCAAGCATTTATATCATCAAGTTTTGTTTTTAATTTGTATTCTTTTTGTTTTTGATTCAAAAATTCAAAGTAATGTCTCCTATCACAAAGAAAATGGCCTTGTTGAATAATCTTAGATTTAGATAATAACCTTTTAGAAATTGTAGACACCTAAAATTGGCCACCGATAACCTCCAACTAGGGTTTTGACCAATTTCTACTCAAAATACATAATTTGGCCTAAAAACACTAAAACATGCAAAATGATGTGAAAATGATATATTCAAGTGCCAATTTTGACTAGGGTATCCCTAAATGGGGCAATGAAATTTTTGGGCTAGCTAACTTTGATCAATTCATTTCAAGTCAAAATGCCAAATTTGCACTTGGGTGCTCTAGATTGCTCTTTCCTATCAAATATTTTGCACAAGACATGTGCCTTTGTTATTTGTTATTGGAACATCCTAAATGGGAATACAGTTCCAATGCATCTGACAGTGCCTTCCAATTCCAATCCAGTCAAATTTAAGACCAATACCAAGGCATTTTGATCCATTTGAGTAATTTGTGCATAAAGTACTTAATCCTGCTTAAGAGCTAATTAACCCAAATCAAGGCCTAATTAATAATTCCATGGAAACTTGTTAAGTACTTGTTTTTAGAAATGAATATTGAATAGCTACATCATCAAGTGACCTCATTTCTTGGTAAGACATCACTAGGCCATAAATGCCATAAATATCGAGATTCATGCCCTCCATGCCTCATCAATGTCTTCCATGATACCCTTCATGCATCTTAATTTATCCTTCCAATGCCATGATGAGGATCATTATAAATTTTAATTACAAAATTGAATTAATTCTCAACCACACATCTCAATCTTGAGATGGATGGTTGAGGTTGATTCTGATCAAATCCAAAAATTTATAAATAGGAGGCCTCAAAACATCATCTCTAAGCTTAATTAGTGAAAATTTATAATTCAGGATTGGTGCCAAAAGCTTCAAGAAACTAGTGTTATAATGCCAAATTGATTCCAAGCCAAGCCAAGCCACAAGCCAAAGGTGCCAAGGAGAAGAGAAGATATCCAAGCCTCATTTGATGAATACTTCATGAACACAAGCTAAGCAAGCCACCATTACAAAGGAATTTGGAGCATCCAAATAAGGTGAAAGGAATTCTTGTGTTTTCATTCCTTGCTTTTTAGTTGTGCTTGTCATTTGATTTTGTTAACTAAGCTCTCCCTAATGTCTAGGCCTAGAGATGTTATGATATTAGTGTGTTTATTTCACTTTGTTTTCATTTTGGAACTAACACAATACTAACCATCCTCTCTTGAGTCAAATTCCTAAATCATAAAAATGATCCCTTCCTATTTTGAAACCAAAAGAATTATATTGAGATCAATGATAATGTTGATGATGAGGGACCCTATCAAGATGAACATACCAATGAAGTCACTTTGTATAAAAAATCCACCTTCAAATTCACATAATACCTATTAGAAAATAATAATGAGGTCTTGTTACAACTTTCAGGTCTGAGAGCCAAAGATCTCCTTGATATTGAATCCAAAGACTTACATCATTTGATTTATAAGAAAGAATACACACCTCCCATCCAAAAGTAAGGAACATCTAGTGATTCCATAGGGAATAACAAAAACAATTATAGATTATACCAACACCAATTCTCAAAATGTCTCCTAAACTTACATGGATAAAGGTGAAGTGGCTATAGTTAAAAAATCCCAACAAAGCCATGTATTTACTATGGAATATCATGTAAAAAGGTTGGGTAAAGAACTAGATGAACTTAAATCTAACATATCAAGTAATCTTCCAACCAATCCAAATCCTAATTTGAATTCACATTCGAATCTAAATCAATCGACTAGTCAAAATAAACATAAAAATTTGAATGAGTATTTAAATTCAAATCAAACTCCCAATAAAAATTGAAATGTCAATTTGAATCTAATCAACAATTCAAATCAAAATCAGAATTCAGGTATCCATTTGAATTCAAACATCAAAAATATAAATCCAAATTATAATTAAAATTTCCATTTGAATTCAAACATCAATAATCAAAATCAAAATCAAAATCAAAATTCAAAAGTCCATTCAAATTCAAACATCAACAATTTAAATCAAAATCATAATTCAAATGGCCATTCAAATTCAAACATCAACAAATCAAAATCAAAATTCAAATGATAATTCAAATCCAAGAAATAAAAATCTAAATCAACATTCAATTTTCACTTTGAATATCAACTCAAATCAATTTTCCAATCTAAATAAATTTACAAGTCAATCTTTCAATCCACTTTCAAATCCAAATCTAAACCAATTATCACCACTTAAGGATATAACATTTATCCAAGATTAGAAACACATGAAAGACAAGATCCAAGGATTAAAAGACAATAGATATTACAAAATCAAAAAATATAAGTTCAAATAAATCCATCCATACCCTTTCAACATTAACATGATGATGGTACCCTTTCCTTAACATTTTAAACCCCTAAAGTTTGATAAGTACAATGAAAATGGGATCTTAGAGAACATCTTAAAGATTTTTATATGAAATGTTTGGATGTTGCTTATAAGAACAATTATATATTAAAAATATTTCCATGAAATCTAGGGGGACAATCCCTAGATTAGTTTTTACACTTACCCAAAGGATCAATAACAACCTCTGAGGACCTTTCCAAAAAAATTGTCTAACACTTTTCACATAATGTTGAATGTGAATTGATCATGTTAGATCTATACAACACTAAGCAACATAATGGGGAATTTTCTCCTCCTTCTTGTAGAGATGGCATGTCTTGGTAATTTGGTTCCCATGGTCACCTCCAAAAAAGCAACTAATAACTATCTTTACAAACATTCTCAATTTATAATTTGCCTATTAACAACAAATCCATTGTGATATATCATTTGATAAAATTATAGATAAAGGAGTTCAAATTGAAAAATTAATAGTTTCCAAAGGTACCATCAAAATATTCAAAGAAGATAATTATTTTTGAAACCAAAATTAAAAAACCTAAGTTCTATGCAAAGAATAAGAATGTGGTAGGAGATGGTATAAATGATGTTAAAAAAATACAAAACACCCAACCTATCAACAACATCTTCATGCCAAGTGGTCAACTTTGACAAATCAATCCAAAAAAAAAAATCATTCCTTTAGGATAAATGTACTATGTAGTCTTTCGAAAGTTGGTTACCATAAACATGAACAAATTCCCCCACATCAAACCTTTTGATGATAATGTTCTAAAACCCAAGTGGTAAAAAGATAATTAATATGTGACTACAAAATATTCAAAGGTCATTCCACAAAAAGTTGAATGAGAGGCAAACACTATATCCAAGTTCTCATTGATAATGGTGACATAGCACTAGAGGATGATGCATCAACTTAAAATAATAAGAAACTAGAGATATATCAAGATCCCTTCCCAAAACATGATCAAGGGTATACTAATTAAAACCAAAGTCAAAACCAAATGAACAATGTCAACCAAGATAATTACCCCTGTTATTTTATAGTCAATCACATTGACCATATGGATTATCATGTGTCTCTTATCAAAATTAAATCCAAATATTTCACCATTACTGTGAGGCATGCAAACATTAACATTACAAGTGTCCCTTTTCCTACCCTTGGAGGCAAATATAACATCATAAAGTAATTTTAGAAAATGCCATCCCAAATTTCCATTTTAGATCTTCTCAAGACATCTTCCACTTACAAGGGCATTTTTTATAAAACCTTTCAAAAATCTAAAGTTCCAAAAGATATAAATCCATCTATATTCCAATAACTTGTAGGACACTTTTTCTCTAATAATAAAGTTAATTTTGACCATTCATACATTTCACCCATGGGTTCATCTCATAATTTTCCATTGTACATAGAAGTCTTCATTTTCAAGTATAAAGTAAAAAGATGTTTATAGATAATGGGTCAAGATTAAATATGTGTACATTAAGTTTGATAAATCAATTATGGAATTTTATGGCAACACTAGAGCCTAAAACCATTATTATAAAGGCATATTATAATAATGAGCATAATCAGTGGGAACTATCTGTTTTCCACTCATGATGGGGCATGCCATTCAAGAAACCCTCATTCACATTATTTATCTAGATCTTCCATATAATTTAATCCTTGGTCGTCCATGGATCCATGCCATGATGCCATTCCATCCACCCTCCATCAATTTTTAAATCTTTTTCATGACCGTATGAGAGTTACCATTCCAAGTGATCCTTAACCCTTTCAATATTACAAATTATTAGAAGGCAAATATGTAAATTACAATTGTTTTCTGTTCACTAAAGATACCTATATACAGCTAAATTTCATTTAGTGTCTAAATGAACCTAAATATATTAATAATTCTTCTTAAATTAATTCATCGCATCTTCCTCCAAATTTAAATAATTAAATAAGTTAAATTAGTCAATTATGCACACTTAAATCCTTATTTTACATATAAAAACCCTATTTTACACGTCATCCAAACATCTTCCACCCTTTTTACCTCATCCCAACCAAATATACAACTTTTTCAACCTCTTATGACTCATCCCCTGGGTTTTCAATAAAATTGACTTAGTCTTGTTGACTCAGCTAACCAACCCCATACTTCTCTCAACCATTTGAAATGGTCTTCATCCTCATGGGTGAGGACTCATTATCCACCATTGATCATTAAAAAAGTCATTTCTCCACCATTTTATCCTTCTCTAAAAATCTATAAATAAATGTGAAAGTATTCATTTTCAAGGATCCATCCATCACAATCATAATCAAGAAATCAGAAATCAAAGTTCTATACACAAGTGAATCAAAACAAATCAGGGCAAATTAAAGACTTATTTTTGCACCAAAATGCTTCTCATTCTCTTTTTCATTATAAGAGTGAGCACCACATATTCAAAAGAGCAAATCGAATGTTTTTATATCTCAATGGAAAAAGCTTGTATATTCAAAGCATAAAGTTTATGATTTTTGTTTGTTTCTCTACCATAAGTTTGAATTTAGCTTAGATTAAAATTAGTTTAGTTTCTTAGTGCTTCTAAATTTAGTTCACACATTTATGACACATTTTATGGGACCTTCCCTCATCTTTTTCATCTTTTGATCATCTTTTTTGCAATTAGATATCATTTCTCTTTTGATTTTTGTTGTCTATGTTTGCATATGCATTTAATTTCATCTTTTTGAGTGCTAGTCTAATATATAGGTTTCTATTATGGGTTTTATATTTGGCTATGTATGCTCCATTGTGTAAAAATGAATTCATAAGCATAAATAGATAAATTGTAGACTATAACAACAAATTTGTTTAGTTATACAGTGAAATTATTTTATTTTTATTTTTTTATTTTTTCTATTTTATCTACAAGGTTAACAATAATTTTATTCGGAAACAAAGATTCTATCATTATTAGTAGCGATTTCATCATTTTCAACAATGATTTTGTCAAACTCAGCAGTAAAATTATCTTTCTCAGTAGCGAAATCATCCTCTTCCATGATGAAATCATCATTCTCAGCAACAAATTTGTTGTTTATAGTAGCAAATTCATCTCTATTGGTAGGGACATAATTGTTTTGGGTAGTTAAATTTTATTATAAACAATGGGTCTATTTATTTCTATTTTATGCATTCTATCTTTTCCTTGTGTTGATTTTATTACAATTCTACTTTTCCTATCTATCTGTGTAATTACGATTTCTTAACAGAGAGGTGTTTTTTGCTTTGCTTTTTGTGGTTTTCACTTGTTCTATTTTAGGTTACCTTGCTTAAATCCTAAAAACAAACATTCTAACAACTTATTTTCAAAATGCTTACAAACAAGAATCATCAAAAAGGATAATAAAAAGCCAATTTCTTTTACTAATGATTTTAATTTTGCTTTCAAAGTTTTGTTTTTAGTAATTACATCACATTTCATTTTAGTATTTTATTTGTGATTATGGAAATCATGTATTCTCTTTCCTTGGTATTATGTTGGTAATGATACTTGAAAATCACAAATGTTTTCATAATTATATGTGTTACTCAAGTAGTTCTTACATATGGTATTTCCTTGGTATTACATTGGTAACGATACTAAAAAATTAGAAATGAATACATAATTTTTATTTTTTTAGGGGCTCTATTGATAGTGGATTTCATCACTATATATTAGGCCAAACTCCATTTATTGATGGGGTATATAAATCAAGATACAACTATTTTAATTACCTAAGTGTGTGTTTTAAGAACACCATGATGTGAGGGGATTTCATGCTCCAATGCCCAAGGTTTCAATAGCTACCTCAAAATATGATATCATCGATTGCCAACACATTAAGACCCCTATAGCTATGTTGGACACTTTGAGATAAGACACAGTAGTGTGTGTATACTTATCTATTTATTCCATGATTTTCCTCTCCTAAATAAGCTTGTTTAAACCTTAAGCTTAGGATAACCTCTTTTGTCATTTGACTTTGGTGCATCAATTAGCAATTAGCGTCAAAAAGCTACCTTCCACACACACAAAATTAGACTCAGTAGGCCATGGGAATGATAGGATCCTCCATTATTAGTGCCTTGAATTATTAGGTTACAACTGAGAGTACGTATGAGTCAGTGACATTGGAAGGCCCAATAGTTGTTCACGACCCTCATCCTAGTTTTTCACCTTTTATGTGTAATTTATTGATTATTTAGAATAGAGATTTGTGTGTTGTTTCCTTGTGTCTACCATATGCTACAAAATATTTATTTGAAAATAAATTATTTTGAGTTTAAATGTTATCCTAAAAATCATAATCTTATCTATAAAATCACAAAAGCATTTAATTAGTAATTAAACTTTTAGTCACTTTGGTATTTTGCTTTACTAGAGTCTAATTTCAAGTATTTTTCACCTGACTCAAGTTTTTCTCTTAGAAAACTCACTCATTTCAAGTCACATGGCTATGTGGAACAATCCTTTGATCAATTCAATCACAAATCCAAATACAAATAATCCTTGTTTTAACCTAGGGTTTTATCCAACCAATTTTGATTCAAACACATATCTAAATTAACATCAAATAAATCATTCAAAAAATATAAATCAAAATTTTAATGTCATTAAAAACTCATCAATCAATCATCCAAAAAATTTAAATCTATGTTTGAATATGTATTCATCCTCATTCATCAATCAATTAAATTAAAAATTGAATGGTTATTCAAGTTTACCAAGTGACCAGTCCAACCCAAACATCAATTAATAGATTTCAAACTTGAATACTCATTCATGTTTACCCATAAATCAAATGCCACCAATTAAAAATCAAAATATGTTCATAGATGCATCTAGTTTTAACCTTAACATCAATCTAAATCAAACTTTTGATTCACCTTCACCACCACTTTCAAATCTATATTTAAACTAAAACCCATTCATAAATCAAACCCAAATTCAGTCAAATCCAAATATATTCCATCAAAATCAACCATTTAAATCTTAAATCCTTCAAAACCAACCTTTTAACATTCATCAAAATCAACCATTTGGTTCTACATCCAATCTATTCCCAAAATTGAACCAAACTACATCAATTTCATCTTTGTTCACAAACCCAACAGATTCAATTGCATCAACCTTCACAAATCCACCAAATCTGAATACTTTCACCTTCAACATAGATCCAACAAATCCATCCTTCCAATATCAAATTACCTCTCTAGCCCATTTCTTTACCAGGGAATCCCAACACATTCCACATCAACATCATCCTATCACTAGTGACCCTATTTTACAAAATCAATCATGTCTCCCACCAATAGTTATAGTCTTAATTTCAACATCCCTCATTACACTAGCAAACAAAATCCAATTCTAGCACCACTACCATCTAGTGTCATTCCACCCTTAGAGATACAGAAACTTTAAAATTCCCAACCTATCAACAAAATTAGTGTGCCTATTAAGAAAAAAATCACTCCTTTAGGGGAACCATATGATGTATTCTGTCAAAAATTGGTCATTGCAAACTTAGTCATATTTCCAAACACCAAATACTTTAATCCAAATGTCCCAAAACTTGAGTGGTATAGACCTAACAAATATTATGATTATCACAAAATTAAAGGTTATTCTACAAATCATTGTATGAGACTAAAGCATTATATCCAATATTTGATAAACAAACTATACATCAAGGTAGATGAAAATGTATCCACATCTGAAAATCATAGCTTGGGGATATGCCAATATGTCTTTCATGATCCTAATCAAGCCACACCACTTCCAAGTCAAAGTCATAACCTTCCATCCATTATTGATACATCCATTTTCAACCAATCTATAGTAGATTAACCTACCTTTGAAAACCATGGTTTACCATCCATTTTTTATGAATAACACATCTTTATTGAAGATCCAATATTTGAATAAAAACCTATCTTTGATCAAGATCCAATATTTTACAAAGATCCCATTTATGACCAAGATCATATCTTGGACAAAACCTCCTTCAACCAACATAGCCTATCACCCATTGTTCAAACACCCAAACTCTTATCACCTATTGAATCTCCCATCATCCCTCAACATACACACCAAGTGATAGAGGTACTTATATACAAAACAATCCATGAGCAAGGAATTATTAAACCCATCCATTTTGAATTAAATGCTAGACCCCATAGCATTAGCTACAAACCATTTAAAAGTCAATATAAAGATGTTAGTGATACTTATATGGTTTCTAAGGTAACTTCATCCATAATCTAAATATGATTCATTCATAGTTGGTTTCTAAGGTAATTAACACATTTTAAGGATAGATCCCCATCATAAATTGAAAACATCATTGAAGAATTATTGAATTCCCAAATCAGCCCACTTGCAGTTACTCCCAATCTTGCTGAATGTGAGATTGTTGGCCCCATTAACCCTTTGAATCATGACCCATATACTCATCCCCACTATAATTCCATCCCTACAAATCCTTCATGCACTCAAAACACATCCTTCATCCAACATAATTTATGCTTCACCTTGTATGGTAACACCTTCTATCATAGGGGATATGACTATATCCTAGTAAATTTGGAAGAAGCCAACTTATAAATCAATGAAGTTATTGAAGATATATCTAGAGTGCATACCTAAAATATTAATAATATTAATAATCATGCATATTGAACCCCTTTATAATTAAAATGTCAAAAAATAAAAATAAACAAATAAAATTAGAAAGAGAAAGAGAAATAAATTCATCCACAGGTTAAAACCATTTATATGGTGCCTTGGGCAAGTACCATGATGAAAACCAATTTTTGGAATCATGCGTAAAATAATCAATTATCTAAAAGTGCCATAAACTTGGGGGAAAGCTAATTCCATTTCAATCTTATTCATTATAAATCATCCCTCCATCCTTACCCATCTTACAACTTTTTTAATCCCATCCTTTAACATCATACACTTACCTTAAACCATCCTTACTTATCCTAAGTTATCCTAAATCATACTTACCCATCCTACACCTATTTAAATCCATCCTACACTTATCCTTAACCACCATAACCTATACTTAATTACCCTTACCTATCCAAACCTATCTTTATACATTTAATTCCAAACACATTGAAACCCATAATTATTAATCCACTCCTTGCCATCATAAAACCATCCTTCTTCCCATTTTGACCTTGATAAGGAAGCAAAAATGTCTTGAGACATGTTATTATAAACATCTTGGTGTATCCTTTCAATGCTATTTTGATTACTCGACAATTATTTCTTACGTTATGTGCTCCCTAGAGTTATCATCTTAATTCTAATCCATTTATATTCACCTATACTCCATATATTATGTATTCCTTCTATCTCCTACCACTCACTCTTCAATGCTATAATATGGTTTTCCCTTTGTTGGTATTCCTTGTATATACACTTATAAATCCAAACAAAATTTAAAACATAGAAAACCCAACAAAATACAAAAAAAAACCAAAAAACAATTAAAAAATCCCTTGTCCTTAGTTAGGTATCCTAGTCACCCCTTATATAGATTACTCATCATACAGTTCAACATTGTCAAAAATAACATATTCAAAAGGGTTCTAATCTATTCAAGAAAATGAAAAAAAATAATTTTCTAACCTATTTTATACATTTAATTATATGTTTGTATAACTATTTACTTTCTTTTACATCATGGGTGTTTACTTTCTTCTTCAGTGTTTGTTTTACTTACATCATTTTCATTGTTGCAAACATCTCTTTTTATCCTATCTTTATTGTTGTTTCTTGCATCTAGATCACTATGTGCATTACTAATGGTATTATTATGATCTTATATAAATGAATCACTAAGTTTTATCATTGTTAATCTATTAGTCCTTACACATATCACATGATAGTCATCATGGTTTTTCTATACCATTGGTGCATATTGTCATGCACAATATCAAAAATCAGATTGCTCAACTCTTAATCATTTGAAATTATTATTGGAAATATAATGCAAGAAAAAAATAAACACAAGGTAGTTATCAAACCATATAACATTTTAAGATGAAACATTTGTATGTCATCTCAAATAAATTTGTATGTCATCTCAAATAAAGTTGTTATAGTTGTAAAATTATTTCTTAACAAATTCACCACTTTGTTCAATGAATTCATCATTTTTCATACCAATTTCATCATTATAATAATTTAAAAATCATTTTATTCTCTTTTTCTAAGAATTTAACTACATAAACCCAAATTTGTTATCCCATAACAATCTCTCTCTTCCATCCATCCTTATCTCATCCATGTTGTCGAATCATTTGATCTATCATCATTAATCCATGTAGTCACTTTATTTCCTTGTTAATGCTTTCATATCAATCATCCATAACCATTTCCTAATATTGTAGTTCAATCTCCTGTACTTGTCTATTAGGACCAAAAAAATCACAATATCCATCTTTTCTCCATCAACCCATCACTTTCCTAGTCAATTAATCAATCAATTAGTCAACCTATCTGAGCTCATATTTACAATGGGATATATCATTCCCACATCCTCTCCTATGAACCCTGATTCATGGGTCACCTCAAAGTGTGCAGCTTATCTTGGGATATATCAATTCTCAATCCGCTCCTAACATATATCATTACTTTAGGGAAAATAAATCCATCATCCAATCATAATTTTTAATCATTAACTTATGTTAATATAATCCATGGGTCAATCTTACATTACATCATCACTTCTCTTTTTGCATTGTGAGAACTACATCTACCCTGATATCCCCACTAAAACTTTGTCCATGGTGGATTATGTAGTCAATTCTTAGAGACACGAGGTTTCTATGATTAGTTCACCCACCATCATATATACAATCTATTTCATCCACATTTTATACTATCATTTAATCAAAGTGCTATATCTCCTTATTAATGCTTGAAAATATCAATTTTGTAAATCTTTATCACGAATTAGATAATCTTTATTTTTAATTTTTTGGACTATGGATTATCATAATTTGGATATAGTATTCCCACATCTTCTCATGTGACCCCTAAGTCTATGCAAAATCCAAGTGTGAAGTCTATAAAGTAGGAAAAGTACTTTTTCCAATATCTTCTCTAGCATTTAATAGCTAGGGGTAAATAGTTTTACACGTACCTTCTATAATTTTACAAACATTATTATTGTGAAAATTATATATATTATTGATGACAATTTTATCATTTTCATCCATTCATAATAATCATTCTTCATCCATTTTTCAAATTAATGGGATACATTAAATCATTTTATTTTGAATTTGTTTTCTAAATTTTTGCAATAATCTCTCAGTGTAACATCAACACATTCATTTGTAAATTCAATATATTTTTTCTATTTCTAGATCCATAGTTTTTTATTGCTAGGATATATCATTCCCAAAACTACTCAATTGACCCTTCATCATTATCAAAATATTAAGCATGCAATCTCTAAATAGTTAAACTATTGTCTTCCAAATCCATACTCTAGTTTTATATAACTAGGGGCAATATTTTTATGCAACTAAAATCTTGTAAATTTGACATCAATTCTATAATAACTTGATTTATCATTCATCAAAATCATTTTGACCATTTCCTCTTTTTATCAATTTTGAGAATTTGTCCATTTTCTCACACAAACCCTCAAGGGGGCATCATCACATTCATTTTTATTCATTTGGAGCAAAATTTTCCTTTCTAATCATCAACACTCTAATTATTCTACTATTATTCGAAACAGTATTGCTTTACAACACTATTTCAAGGAGGGGAAAGTTTAGACACCTAAATTTCATTTAGTGTCAAAATACACCTAAATATATTAATAATTCTTCTTAAATTAATTCATCACATCTTCCTCCAAATTCAAATAATTGAATAAGTCAAATTAGTCAATTATGCACACTTAAATCCTTATTTTAAATATTAAAATATGGATTTTACACCTCATCCAAACATCTTCCACCCTTTTATCCCTCATTCCAACCAAATACACAGCTTTATCAATCTCCTATGACTCATCCCATAAGTTGTGAATAAAATTGACTTAGTCTTGTTAACTCAGGTAACCAATCCCATACTTCTCTCAACCATTTGAAATGGTCTTCATCCTCATGGGTGAGGACTCATTATCCATTTTTGATCATTTGGATCATCGAAAAATTCCAAATGATTCTTCACCATTGGATCCTTCTCAAAAAATCTATAAATAAACTTACAAATCTTTATTTTCAAGGATCTATCCATCATAATCATAATCAGGTAATTAGAAATTAGAGTTTTATACACAAATGAATCAAAATGAATCAAGGGGAATCAAAGAATTTTTTTAACCAAAACAATTTATTTTCTCCTTTGCATTAGAAGAGTGATCACCAAAAATTCAAAAGATCAAATCGAATGTATATCATAATGGATAAAGCTTGCACATGCATAAAATTTGTGATTTTTATTTTCTTTGTTTGTTACTCTACCATAGGTTTGAATTTAGATTTGTTTATAGTTGGTTTATTTTATTATAACTTATAAATTTAGTTCATACAATACCTAAACCTACTAAGGATTTACCAAAATTTTCTAATTATATCCATTTTGATGAGTTACTCTCTACATCTACCAATCAATCATCTACATTTGTAAATACACCATCCATGTCTTAGTCGACATGTCCAACATCTATATTTTCCATTGTGGATGCAAGTATGGTAGAATATGAAATCAATAATGCTCATTATTAGGAAAAAATTATATGTCCCCCAATAACCATAGCAAGTCCCATCATAGAAAATAAACATAAGTGGTTTGTAAGATTGTAAAAACTTATTTCATGGAAGGTGGGTTCCTTTCTAATGAATAGTTTGAAGATTATAACCCATTTTAGATATAATATTATGAATTAGTTACATGTTTCCAAAGTAATCAATATCTTATACCTAAATCCATAATGTGTAATATCATTAACTACAAATGAAAATGTCTTGGTCTCCACAATAAGGTCTCATTGAGCCTATAATATCCACAACACGTGAATCCTTTCAATGTATTGGATCCAAACTATTGAGAGAGAGAATATGAAATTATGATAGTGAATCTTATATCACATTTGAGGAAGCCTCTTCAGACACTGACACAAGTTCCATTTATAGTAATTTTGAAGACTTATCCATCACCAACCTATTTCATGAGAACATTGCTTTGACCCTCAAACTAACCTTTCCACATATTATCCTATGGTATTAATAATAACCACACTCACTTGATCATTTTAAAAATTATGAGGCCATATCTAAGTTTTTGATAATTAGAGATCATATTCTAGAAAGATATCACAAGAAGGGGTTTTTAAAGTAATTAGATAATTTTACATAATTTGGGGATTTTTTAGACATAAATCATCCACAAAACAATCATATTACTGCAACTACATCCTATATAATATTAGATGAATACACTCCTAACTAACAAGATTTTGAGGAACATAATCTTCCTCCACTTCTAATAAATTTGAAATAATAATCCACTTTATTATTTAAAAATACTATCGACATAAATATTATAACTGAATAAAATCCTAAGATTACAAAACTTACTGCTTCCTTAGATATAGAAGAATAATCCAATTTGACTCTACTCCTCAAGGAATTTTTAGATGTGTTTGCATGGTCATATGCAAACATGTTAGGGTTGGATCCTTCACTAGTTTTTCATCACCATGTTGTATATAAAGATGTAAAACTAGTCAAATAAAAACTTAAAAAATGCATCCAAAGGCAACACTAATATTGAAGGAAGAGTTGCTAAAATAGTTAGAATTTAGTTTGATACGACTGATAGACTACTTAGATTTGATATCCCACATATTACCAGACACTAAGAAACTAATAGGGATTTGAGTTTTGAATAGATTTCATTGATATCAATCAAGCATGTCCTAAATATGAACTCCTTTTAATATAGACATGATTGTTGATTCTGATAAAGGTCATGAGATGTTTTCCTTGATGGACAATTTTTTAGGGTTAAATCAAATTAAAATATCTCCTAAAGACCAACAAAAAACACCATTTATAAAACATTGGGGCATGTTCTACTATCAAGTAATGCCATTTGGCATAAGTAATTATGGAGCCACTTATTAATGTGCAATGACAATATCTTTCATGATATGCTTCAAGATACTATTGAAGACTATGTAGATGATATTTTTGTATAATCAAGAACTATAGTAGATCATCTTATGGTGCTATGATTTTTTTTTGAATGGTTGTGAGAATTTAACGTTCATCTGAATCCAAATAAATGTGTGTTTGGGGTTACTACAGGTAACCTTTTAGCCTTTATTGTATCACAAATAGGTATAGAGGTAAATCCTGCAAAGGTCACAACTATTAGGAAATGCCTCCACCAACAAATCTTGAAAAACTTCATATTTTTAAAGGTAAAATTCAATCCATCCATAGATTCATATCATAGATTGTAGACATATGTCATCCTTTCATATTTATTCTAAAAACTAACATTGTTTTTCATTGGAATGAGGAATGCAATCAAGATTTTTCAAATATTAAATGCTATATATCAAATCCACTAGTCTTGATGCCACCAAATCTAGGGAAATATTTACTACTATATATTTTATCAACATAGTATACATTGGGGTAATTTTTA
The DNA here is from genome assembly GCA_037957365.1 of Torreya grandis. NCBI lineage: Eukaryota > Viridiplantae > Streptophyta > Pinopsida > Cupressales > Taxaceae > Torreya > Torreya grandis. The sequence goes on from JARHVA010002149.1 coordinate 2,575,058, forward strand.
TCACAACATGATGAACAAGGAATAAAAAGAGGTGTTTTATCTAATTAAAACCTTGGTATCCTATGAACTAAATTATTCTTCCATTGATAAATCATGTCTATAATTTTTTTTGCTTCCCAAAAAATTCAAAATTACATGCTCAATAATTAAACCAAAATCATTACCAAAGTTGATCCACTTAAGTATTTCCTTTCTAAATCATCTCTAACAAGCAGAAGGCTAAGTGGGTTTTGCTTCTAAGAGAGTTTGATATAGAGTATGTCAACCAAAAATCTATCAAATGACAAGTACTTGAAAATAGGTTGAAATAAGTAACTTTAATGGATGTCAAACCTCTGATCACATATTTTATAGATGAATCTATCATGTTTTTAAATGAATAATTAGAATGGTATTTTTGATGGGTCTTTTATAATTCATGGCTTGAGGGCAGGGCTTTTATCATCACTCCACATAGTGATCTCATTCCAAAATAAATTTGGATAGGATTTCCTTATACCAATAACATATATATATATATATATATATATATATATATATATATATATATATATATATATATATATATATATATATATATGAGGATCTTATTTCTAGACTCAAACTCATAACTTAGTGGACCATCCAACATCTCCTTGTTTTTTGAGATTTATGGCTAGTCATGAAACAAATAATTGATAAATACCAATATAAAGATTAAAAGATAATCATTTATAAATGGATGGTGGATAGTTTTAAACAGTTATTTCATTTCATACTATTTGATAAAGATCCTTGAGTAAATAATAAGGTAGTTGATGTCATGGTCATGATTGGCTCACTCCTTGACATGCATCCAGATGGAAATCACAACTAGTTATTTGTTAAGAAATTGATGTGTCCAACGTATGACACTCCAAAATCTAAAATGGTTTGTGAGGTTGTTGGTCATACTTCAAATTGGCACAAAAATATATACACATACCTCCATGACAATGTGATCCCTCATAAGTTATCCCACAATAAAAATAAATCCTTCATCCAACGAGCTTCTCACTTTACCATTTTTGGAAATACATTATACCATAGGGGTTGTGATGGAACTTTATTACCTTGTCTAAAATATGAATATATAACTTTAATCATTTAATAAGATCAAAACAATATTTTTGGTACTCATACAAGTGGTATAATACTTGCAAAGAAACTTATTTATATCATATATGCCAAAAAATGTGTCCCATGTGAAAAACATGGTAACCTAATCCATGTTCCATCACAAGCCTTGAAATGCATTACCACTACATGGCCCTTCTCCACATGGGGGTTATACCTCACTATAAAAATAAATCCCAACACTTTAGATTGTCATAATCATATCATCACTACCACTGAGTACTTTACTAAGTGGGTCAAATCCATTTTGCTAGCCTATGTAACTGGCAAATAAATTTACAATTTTATTCTAAATCATATAATTTATCATTGTGATATCCATTATAACATTATATATGATAATGGTAAGTCCTTTAAAAATATATATATCAAGATCATTTTCCAAACATACCATATCAATTTAAATTATCCACACCATACTATCCCTAAGGTAATGATTAGGCAAATATAGAGACAAAAATATACTCAAAATCCTAAAGTGATTTGTCAATGATGTTGGCCATGATTGACATTTACATATCTATCATGGTTTGTGGGCTTATCATACTAGCATTCACACACACATGGGTATAACTCTATATTCCCTTATTTACGACACTTATTTCATATTACCTACTAAAATCAAGCTTTCATCATTATAAATATTTCCAAAAAACCTTGTTGATGAAGAATAATATCGAATATCAAGGCTACATGAGCTCAATATCTTGGATGAGAACCATCTTAATGCCCTTAACCATTTTCAAGTATGTCAAAACCATATTTTTCATAGTTATAATAAGAAAATGAGTAAGAGATTTTAAAATTAGAGATCTTGTTCTAAAATAAAACTAATGGAAGACCATGTCATGTGAAAAAGGCAAGTTTAAACCTAAATGGTTAGCTTTATTCATTGTCATTGCCATATATGGATCGAGTGCTTAGAAATTAGTAACATATGAAGGAGAAGATCTTGAAGAACCTATAAAAATCATGTACCTCAAGTGATTCCATTCATAAATGTATCTAGTTCTAATGTGTGTGTATTAACAAAATTAAAAAAAAAAAGCAAAAAAAATGAAATAAAAACAATCCACCAAAAAGTGAAAACCATTTTTATGGAGCTTTGGACAAGTACCATGGTGAAAACCAGTTTTTAGAAACATGTGTAAACCATTTTATATATACACCATAGTTAATTGGGGACATCCCCTAACACACTCCATTCATACATTATCCATTTTTATATATCCCTTTTCATTTATCTCATCTTTTCAGTTTCCTATGACATTTTAGTTTAAGGTTTGATCTTCACATTTATATAGATAAACCTTTGATAATGTTTCTATAGACTATTTTATATAATCCTTAGATAAATCACTCATCCATACACCATAAAAACATCCATCCATAATGAATCCCCATCAACTATCATAATTTCTTGGGAGGGTACTTGTCATCTAATCATCATCATTTTACCTAATATCATCACTTTCCATCTCTTCCCTCATTGTGAGAACTACACTAGCCTGAGGTCCATATAGAATATGTAGTTAACACTCATTTAAATGGGGTATGTAAGGTCATCTCAACCACTACCATCATCCATAAAAAATATTACAAAAAAATAAAACACTCAAAACCCCCTTGTCCTTAGTAATGTACCCTAGTTATCCTTTACCCATCAGATGGTTGACATTGTCAAATATCTCATATCTCAAAGAGTTTTACTATATCCAAGGACATACAAAATTATATTTTTTAACTTTTTTTTACCATTTAATTTATTATTTATTTGTAAAAATTATGTCTTTTTCTTACTTTCCTATACAATTGTTTATTTACTTTCTCATTTTTTATTTGGTTTCATTATTACCAATGTTTTTTTTTATCTTGTTTTCATTATTTATTTTTGAGTCTAGATCACTCTGTGCATTATAAATGGTGTTATTATGATCTTACATACCATGATGCACTAACTCTTTCACTTTTGACTCTATCAATACCTATGCATATAACACAATAGACACTATGATTATTCCATATTATCGGTGCATATTGTCTTATGTAATATCAAAATAAGATTGCTCAATTCATGTCAAAACATAATGTTGGAAAACCATGTAAAGACTAAAAAAGTATTTATTCACTCAATTCACATCATTATATAATCTCCAAACATACATCACATCATTACCACATGTTAACCCATTAAAATACTATCTAACTTCACCATATATCCCATAATCAGTTTTATCTACCAATAATAAATAAAATCCATGTTACCCCATCATGTGATCAATCATAATTAATCCATGTAGTTAATTAAATTATTAGGTTATGATTTACAAATAATAAACTAAATAAAACCATCCATTTGCTAGGTTGTGGAGCTAAAAGCTTCACCAGGATGCAAACAGGAGGTTGCTGAGTTGCAGAGCAACCAACGTTGGTCTGATCAACTGACATCGATCATATCTAGTGAGCAGAGCAACTGACATCGGTCAGGATCAGCCAACGTCAGTCATCTCCAGCCAGATAGGGACTGACGTCGGTCACCTATGTGGTTCCAGAATTGTTAGTTCATGAACAGTTTGTTAACAAACCAGTTGTTTGCATGTTAAGGACTAATTTTAGTCTTGAGCTGCGGATCTAATTATTGTAATTAGATGTCTAATTATTGTTTGGTATAGGATCTATATAATAGACTCATGGGCTGTATTGTAAAGTGTGCTAGTTAGAGAGATCAAGGTTAGCTCCTTCAGAGGGAAGAGAGCAAGGGTAGCTCCTCCTAGTGCCATAGTGCCAAGTGTGTATAATCAGGTAGATCTATAGGTTATTGCAAGATCTGGTAGAGATCCACAGGGGTGCTAGTTAGAGAGAGCAAGGTTAGCTCCTTTAGAGGGAAGAGAGCAAGGGTAGCTCCTCCTAGTGCCACAGTGCCAAGTGTGTATGATCAGGTAGATCTATAGGTTGTTGAAAGATCTGGTAGAGACCCACAGGGGTGCTAGTTTGGAGAATTAAAAGGGTTCTTCATGTATGTATGATCTCGGTCGACAGGTGTACAAGGCCAGGTTGATCTGTGATATAGCAAGATCAGGTGAGATCTACATGGTAAGTATGATCATTGATTTGCAAGTGTGTGTGTGTGTGTGTGTGTGTGTGTGTGTGTGTGTGTGTGTGTGTGTGTGTGTGTGTGTGTGTGTGTGTGTGTGTGTGTGTGTGTGTGTGTGTGTGTGTGTGAGGTCTAGGTTTGTAGGTGTTGCAAAACCAAGTTGATCTATAGGTGGAAGCAAGATCAGGGAGATCAGGGGAGATCTACTTGGAGTACGGTGTGTACTCAGTCATGGAGTACGTGGAGTGCTTGTGTACTGGCAGTAGTGATACTGATTGGTGGTACTAGCAGTAGTGATACTAACTGGTTGGTGTTGAACACCAACTCTATGTTTGAGTTGTGTGTTGGGACCATAATTGAGAGAGATAACTCTTGAAGGTGAATTACTATACACTTGGTGTGGGAAGCTTGAAAGGTGTGGAAGGGTGTGGTGTCTCTTCATTGTAATTCTTTTCTGAAAGAGTATTAATACAATTGGGTATTGTCTCTCATATTCTGTGTTATTTCTTATTTCTAGTTACTTGTGCATTCTGGTTAAATTCCATGTTTAATTGCTTATAAAAAGGTAATCAATTGTATGCTCCATAATCCTGAAAAAATGGTATCAGAGCTAAGGTTGCAGGGAGTAGGTTTGTGTTTGATTACAAGTCACTCTCAGGGGTTTCTGATTGAGTGGGAGTATAGCAATGACAGAAGAAAATAAGCTAAGAATAGAGGAGTTGAAAAGCAAGAATGATCAATTATGGTGTTATGGAAAGAAAGAGCAGGTAAAAAAATATTGTTGGGTGGTAGAAGATCAGCATGAAGGAACTGAAGAAGTAGATGTTTCAGGTGTTGTTGCACAGGATGCTCTGGTATGTTCCTTGGATAAAGCAGAATCTTTTTTTATAGATTCTGTTGCCTCTTTCCATGTAGCCCCAAACAAAGTATTTTTCCATGTTAAGGTCCATGGAGACTTTGGAAAGATTTATTTAGGGGCTGGTGTGCCTTGTCAAACATTTGGCAAAGGGTAAGTGCGACTGAAATTGCAAACGGCCAACACATGGGTGTTGAAGGATGTCATGCAGGTCCCAGTTTTGAAGATAAGGCTAATTGCTTCAGGAAAGTTGGGTGATGAGAGATGCACAAAAACTCTCACAGTGAATGCACTTGAATTAATAGGTGGTAAGAAAGTAGGTATCCTTTATCTATCTACTTATATTACTGATTCTTCTTCTGTTACGAAGACGTGGCTTTGTAGGCTTGGTCACAAGAGTAAGAAGGAGATGCATGTTCAGGAAGTCAGATGTCTTTGATAGACTTAAGAACTAGAAAGCCTTGGTGTTCATGGAGGAGATGATGGACAGAGATCAGTGGAGAAGGCTGAGTAACTTTGAGCAGGGTAGTTTGGATAGGGTTTTGATCCAAAGAGAGCTCGTGGGTAAAAAGTCATCACTCACAGGAGAACACAGGTACCGACATCAATCAGGAGGAACCAACGTCAAATAGATAGGTGCCGATGTCGGTCATGTGCAGACTAGAGCCAGTGGTGTCAGGCAGGGTAAGACCAATGTCAATTAGGGAACTGACATCAATGATAGGTAGACACTGACATCGGTCAGGAAACCGATGTTGGTAGTCAGGACAGTCGCATGGAATTGATGTTGGTCAGATAAAGACTGTGTGGTGACTGAGGTTGGTCACTAGAATATATTTTGGATGGATAACAAGCTGTCAAGGAGTCTCAAACGCCCATATGGAGGATTAAAAGGGTAAGTAAGCCTCAAATTCATTATTCCTCTTCTCTATACTTGTTGCTCACTGTAGAGCAGGAAAGATCCAGGAAACAGTGGGAGCATGGCATGAATGAGGAATTTGATTCTTAAGATGTAGAACCAAATGGGAGATTTGGTAGGGTTGTCAATCAGTATGAAAGCACTGAAAGATGAATGGATTCCTTGGTTAAAGAATAGAGAGAATGGACACATGAGATGGAAGGCCAGTTCATATGGTCTTGAGGAAGCTGCAGGGCAATGGAGGTTTGACAGGTGTATGACAAAGCATTGCTTTAGTCAATGTCATTATAACCATTGTGTTTCTTTACCAGGTTGGGTGATGATTGCAACATCATCTTGTTACTATATGTTGTGTGTTTTCTTGTTGCAGGGTCACACATATAGGGTTACTAAGCTAAAGGTAAAGTTAGTTCAGTGGTATGTCATGAAGAATTTGGAGCAAAAAAATTCTTTGGCATGAGTGTGTTCTAGAGACATGGAAGATCACAGGTTGATTTTGTCTCCGGATGATTGTGTGAAACCGGTTAGCATGCCGATGGGTTGGACAATTCTATGAATAGTGTCTTGATTCACATGATGAGGTTAAGTACATGCGTACTGGACTTGGGTTTGCCCACGCAGTGGGAGCTGTCAACAAGTTTGGAGCCGATTCAAGAAAAAAACACTAGAGTGTAGTTCAGTGGATTCTTAGGTATTTGAGAGGGACCAGTAGTAGGTCAACATGCTATGCAGGGTCAAGTTCTTTTCTACATGGGTTTGTAGATACAGATGCGGCAGGTTACTTGGATGAGAGGAGGTGCACCACAGGTTTTATGGTGGTTGGTCTTCAAGGTTGATCTTGAAGAGGGATACAAGCCAAGAAATAGATTAGATGGTGCAAAGGTATAGGTGTAGCTGTTTATCTCCAAGTGGGAGATTGTTAGGTTGTGGAGCTAAAAGCTTCACCAAGATGCAAACAAGAGGTTGCTGAGTTGCAGAGCAACCGATGTTGGTCTGATCAACCAACATTAGTCATATCCAATGAGTAGAGCAACTGACATCAGTCAGGATCAGTTGATGTCAGTCATCTCCAGCTAGACAAGGACTGACATCAGTCTCCTGTGCGGTTCCAGAACTATTAGTTCATGAATAGTTTGTTAACAAACCAGCTGTTTGCATGTTAAGGACTAATATTAGTCTTGAGCTGTGGATATAATTATTGTAATTAGATGTCTAATTATTGTTTGGCATGGGATCTATATAATAGACTCATGGGTTGCATTGTAAAGTGTTTTAGTTAGAGAGAACAAGGTTAGCTCCTTCAGAGGGAAGAGAGCAAGGGTAGCTCCTCCTAGTGCCACAGTGCCAAGTGTGTATGATCAGGTAGATTTGTAAGTTATTGCAAGATCTGGTAGAGATCCATAAGGGTGCTAGTTAGAGAGAGCAAGGTTAGCTCCTTCAGAGGGAAGAGAGAAAGGGTAGCTCTTCCTAGTGCCACAATGCCAAGTGTGTATGATCAGGTAGATCTACAGGTTGTTGCAAGATCTAGTAGAGATCCACAGGGGTGTTGGTTTGGAGAATCAGAAGGGTTCTTCATGTGTGTATGATCTTGGTCGGTAGGTGTGCAAGGCTAGGTTGATCTGAGGTATAGCAAGATCAGGTGAGATCTACATGGTAAGTAAGATCATTGATTTGCAAGTGTGTGTGTGTGTGCGAGGTCTAGGTTTGCAGGTGTTGCAAAACCAAGTTGATCTGTAGGTGGTAGCAAGATTAGGGAGATCAGCAACATAATAGGTAGCAAGATCAGGGGAGATCTACTTGGAGTATGGTGTGTACTTAGTCATGGAGTACGTGGAGTACTTGTGTACTGGTAGTAGTGATACTGATTGGTGGTACTGGCAGTAGTGATATTGACTAGTTGGAGGTGAACACCAACTCTGTGTTTGAGTTGTGTGTTGGGACCATAATTGAGAGAGATAACTCTTGAAGGTGAATTACTGTACACTTGGTGTGGGAAGCCTGAAAGGTGTGGAAGAGTGTGGCATCTCTTCATTGTAATTCTTTTCTGGAAGAGTATTAATACAATTGGGTATTGTCTCTCATATTATGTGTTATTTCTTATTTCTAGTTACTTGTGCATTCTAGTTAAATTATGTGTTTAGTTACTTATACAAAGGTAATCAATTGTGTGCTCCATAATCTTGAAACCATTAATCACTTCCCTAATATTTCTATTTAATTTCCCACACCTATCGTTTGGGAACTGACAAATCATGACATCCATATTTTATCCCATCTAAATCAAATCAATCACCAATAAATCAATCAAAATAAATAATCAATAAATCAAATATAAGATCGTATCTTTTTAATGGGATATATCATTCCCACATCCACCCTCTTTTGTATATTATTATTTGGGGCACATCAAAGTGTGTAGCTTATCTCAAGATATATCATTCCCAATCACTCCTTGCATATATCATTTCTTGGGTAAAATCATTCCATCATTGAATTCAATCAATATGTTCAAGAATTTACTCAAATGGGTTAATAAAATCCATGGGTCAATCTCATTCAACTATATCATCCATAATTTTTTATATATCCATACCATCACCATCATACAACCAAACAATCAGACTACTATATTTCCTTATTCTTTTCTTCCAAATCACTCCCATAAATTTTATTACTCATCCTTAGAAATTTATCTCTCATTTTTCAACCCATAGCTTACCAATATGATACATCATTCCCACATTCACTTCTATGTACCAATAATTCATGGGACACAATCCAATCATGCAACTTACAAACAAGAAATTTTAATTCTCCAAATCTGGGCCCTAAAACCAATCTACTTGGATCACATCATTTTACATGTGGCTACAATAATGCAATAATTTTATTGAGATTCATAATTCTATTAAATGGAAGTATTGCATCCATCATTTTTCATATAACCTTATTCATTTTGAGCATTTATTCTCATCCATTTTCCTATATGAATGCTCTAAGGGGCATCATTTAATCATTAAAATACACCTAGGGCATCATATTTTCTAGATTTGGCTCTACATTAGTTTTATTTATTCTTTGAAATGACATTGTTTCTTCTAGTCGCAACAACCTTTTCAAATAGGGAAAAATGTAGACACCTAAATTTAGCCAATTTAGTGTCATAATTAACTTTGTTTAAAATTAACACATTAATTTAATCACCATCACAAAATTGAATTTACCACTAACATCATTTCTCTCCATTTTTCTAGTGATTGATTAATCCATAGTAAAAATTTTACATGGACACTTAATTCTTCAAAACTAATTAAAACATGGAATTTACACCTCATCCAACCGCCTCCTTAAATTTCTCAATCATTTTTTGAATCATCATTAAAAAATTTAATCACCAAAGTGAGTCACTCAACTAACTTGACCTATTCATGATGAGTCATTAAACTACCAACTAAATCTCCCCATCTATCACACACATTTGTGAATTATTCATCATCCATTGCTATGAGGACTCAAATCCAATCGTTGATAATTATCATTACCAAATAAATATGGATTATTATCAACCATTCATATCCCCATCCAAAAATATATAAATTGAGGTGTCATCCTCGATTTCAATCATCCACATTGAGAAATCAAAGTTTATGCACCCAAACATTACCTAATTAACCTTTGTTTAGAGAATGAACTGAGCACCCACATTTCAATAAGTAAGAGCAAATCAAAATTTATAATGAATAATGTGAAGACATATTCTACAAGGTTTTGTTAGTATTTATATGTTTATATTTATTTTCTTATATTATCTCTATCAGAGGTTTAGTTTGGATTTAGAATAGGATTTGTATGCATGCCATTTTCCTAGTTTTGATATATTTTGAGTTTTAGATATCACATGTATATGGAGAATGAGATATGAAATTGAAACTAGTATGCTCGTAATTTGTGATATAATTTCTCATATCCTCAAGTGATGTGATATTTAGACATATTTTATCTAGTGACCCCTTCATAATATTTATTTGATCTAAAATAGCTGAATTAGACAAAAATTTTTGGGAAGATTATTTAAAAATGAATATTGTATGAGGCAAACCTTAACATGATACTTATTTGAGGACATAATGAATAATGAATAATGTGAAGACATATTCTACAAGGTTTTTTTAGTATTTATATGTTTATATTTATTTTCTTATATTATCTCTATCAGAGGTTTAGTTTGGATTTAGAATAGGATTTGTATGCATGTCATTTTCCTAGTTTTGATAGATTTTGAATTTTAAATATCACATGTATATGGAGAATGAGATATGAAATTGAAATTAGTATGCTCATAATTTGTGATATAATTTCTCATATCTTCAAGTGATGTGATCTTTAGACATATTTTATCTAGGGACCCCTTCATAATATTTATTTGATCCAAAATAACTGAATTAGACACAAAATTTTGGGAAGATTATTTAAAAATGAATATTGTATGAGGCAAACCTTAACATAATACTTATTTGAGGATATTAATTGTATTTTTAATATATTAATTTTTTTTATGATAAATTTATTAAAGTGAACACTATGGGTTTATATCATTTCACTAGTGGATTGAAAAGCATTTTGAATACTATATGCATTCCTATTAGCTTAAGAAAATGTTCAAAATTCCATCATGATAAAAATAATCTTCTACATTTTTATTCAAAAATATATTTTGAGGAAAATTATCATCATAACTATATTTTTATTATTCACATTCAAACAAACTCAACTGTATCATTTTGGATAGACACATACTTTAAAAGAATGAAGGACACTATCATTTTACAAAGATTCATTGAAAAATTTGGACTTCATTTTCTTTTTCATATATGACTTAGTTTAAAAAAAATAAATTTCAAAAAAATACATTTTATTTTTACTAATATGTGGATACTAAAATATGTCCATGAGTTCATAAAAATTATGATCTTGACACACATGAATTGAGCACCCAAAACAATTCCTAATTAATCATCCTATCACTCTTTCATGCTAACTTATTATTTAACCCTTCCATTTTTTTATTATAAATCTAAAATATCCTTAATATTTATTTCAAACCTTATAAATATCATGCATAAATTATTTTGGAAACTCAAAACATTCTATTGGTACATAATTTAGTTCTAATATTTATAACCATTATCGCCAGTTGATAATGACCTATATTGGTCAAAACTACCCCACTCTTAGCATTGGATATTTTGTTAAATCACATCCATACGTAGGGTTGAATTATATCCTAGTGTGTTGGTGGTGTGAGGAATTATTCAAATGAATCCACATATAAACAACTCAATATCTCATTCAAAATGGATCTAGAAATTATTTGTGATGCTCAAGACACTATCTCACCCTAATAAAATCTACCCTATTCTTCCCAATTTTCATATCTATTACTAGGAGAACTCATAATATAGGTCTAAAGCATTAAAAAACCTAATCAAATTAATCATTTTAAAATATAAAATCCAATCATTAGCTATATAAACATAGTCAAGGATCACAATTGCATAATCCCACTAGGTGGGATAGCTAAATGTGGCTTGACTTCCCTCCTTGGAGTATTAGATACATAGGTAGTGTGAACTAGGAATTTGACATAGAGGGGAGTGTTAGCTACCCAAGTTGCACCCTTATTAAAGCAAAATATTCACATCTACCTCACACTTGGACTAATATTGGATTGACCTATAGGTTGTGGTTTACATATTGTCTAAGCCAAGCCTCTAATTTTATGGGGCTATCTCCCTTGATCTATCATTTGAATTCTCTTTCTAAAGACCTAATACTATTGGGATGAAAAGGGAAAAGAGATTACATAATGGAAATCTACACTAAAGTGGTGATGTACCAATATGATAGTTTCATCCACTTATCTTGAACCCAAACAACACTAATGGACTAAGCAAACAACTAAACAACCATCTTCAAAAGTTCTTATGCATGAATGCTTCATGTCAATGCTGTGTTACACAATTAGGCTACAATTTTATGAAAAAAATGTCTAATTTGAGACTCTTACTAGTCATATTACACTTCCAACCTCATCATCAATATTTATACACACCAAATAACCACATTAGACATCTTATTGGAGTTTAGGTGAACAAGGACATGTAAAGGAGAAAGATTCATCTCATATTCAAATCAGAACAAGTGTAACACACTAGATATCATTAGTAAAATATATGTAATGATTATTCATTCATACTATAAGAGGTCTCATATTTGAACTAAGAATTTGGTTAAGAAGAGGATATCAGTATGGTGTTAGTGAATGAAACCAAATCAAAAACACACTAAGCTAACATCTTCATGCCTAGTTACTAGGGTGAGCTTAGTAACAAAAAAAATGACAAACACAACTAAAAAGTAAGGAAAAACAACAATAATTCCTTCACCTTCTTTGGATGCTCCAAATGCCTTTGTAATAGTCGCTTGATCAAATTTGTGCTCATGAAGTCCTTGGCAATGGAAGCTTGGATACCTGGCACCTTTGGCTTATGGCTTGGCTTGGCTTGGAATTAATTTAGCATGGTAACACTAGTTGCATGAAGATTTTTTTAACCAATCCTGCATTATAACTTTTCATAATCATGTGTTTTGAAGATATTTGAGCATAATAACTTTACACCAAAGTAGCTTAGAAATGATGTTCATGGCCTCTCTATTTATAGATTTTTGCAAATGACTAGAATCAACCTAAACCATCCATATCAAGATTGAGATGTGTGGTTAACAATTAATCCAATTATGTAATTAAAATTGATAAATAGGCTCATCAATATTTGGGATAGAGGATCAATTAAGAGGCATGGAGGGATTTGATTAGGCATGGGAGGTATGAATCCTGATATTTGTGGCATTTATGGACTAGGGATGTCTTCCCAAGAAATGAGGTCACTTAATGATGCAGATATTCAATATTAATTTCTAAAATAAATTATTCAACAAGTTTCCATGGAATTATTGATTAGGTTCTAATTTGGTTAATTAGCTCTTAAGCATGTTTAAGCACTTTGTGCACAAATTACTCAAATTGATTAGAATGCCTTGTTATTGGTCCAAAATTTGACTGGATTTGATTTGGAAGGCAATGTTAGATGTGTTGGATATGTTATATCATTTAGGATGTTACCAAAAATAAGTAATGAAGGCACATGTATTATGTAAGAGATTTGATAAGAAAGATCAATCCAGAGCATCGAGGTGAAAAATTGGCATTTTGACTCAGAATGATCTAATCAAAGTTAGTTGGCCCATAAATTGCATTGCCCTATTTAGGGATATCTTGGCTAAAATTGGCATTTGAATATGTCAGTTTTAAATCTCTTAATGTGCTTTAGTGTTTTTAGGCCAAATTGTGTATTTTAAGTGGAAATTGGCCAAAATCTTAGTTAGAGGTTATTGGTGGCCAGATTTAGGTGTCTACAGTTTGCCCCTAGTTGGAAAGATGTTGTAAAATGTAGGCAAAGTAATGTCTTCTCAAATAATGAGAGATGGCCTATATGCCAAAAAGAAGATGATGGTTGAAGAAAAAAGCTCCAAATGGTTTTGGAAAGCCTAGGATGATGCCCCCTCGAGGGAGTGGTCATCACATTTTTTTTATGGATGATCCATTCAAAAGAAAAAAGAAGAAAGGTGGAATTAACCCATGGTTGAGATTAATCCAAATAAGAAAATACTTGCATGCTTTGATGTAAAAAGGATACTGATTTATCCAAAGGTGGTTATAATTAGGAATAAAAGTCAAAATAATGATTTGCCCATAGGTGGTTATAATCATTAAGAGGACCTAAATTGGCTAAAGATGATGGTGATCTAGTTAGGGATGATTAGCAAGCATAACTCAAGGATATAACCTAAAATAGAAATTAAATATGAGTGGGTGAAAAGTGATGAAAGAGATGGATAGAGGAATAAGATTGATCATTATAAATAATTTAGTTGTACCTACCAATGAGGAGGTACTCATCTTGATTAGCAATGATACAACTAGAATGGTTAATGGGATAATTTGATCAAGGGTGGGATGGGAAGATTTCACAAGGTGCCAAGGAGAAACTTTTATAGCTCCATTGATTATAGACCTTCTTGAAGCTAATTTTTCCTATAGCATGTGATGGTAGGCTCCATGATAGAACACCATGAAGACTTGGTTAAAATATACATAAGCACTGACTCTCGATCCAATAAACACTTGAAAATAATGCACCAATGATAAAAACCATGATGATGATGTTGACATATGAATATGGATGGACTCAAGAATAATGTGTGCAAGGAATCATCCAATGAACACATATAGACTGAGTCAAGGCAACATGCTGAAAGTAAACAAATAGGCAAGTAAATTAAAAAAAAACAAAACAAGAAAACAAAAAAATAACTTGAAATAAATAAATAAACAAAAAGCCTAAAAACAAAAACAAAAGAAATCATCCTAACAATGACAATGCCCCAGTAAAGTAGATCGATGATAACTAACTAGGTTTATATAGGATAAATATTCTTAGATTTTGAAATATTATGATTTTTTTTGGCATTTTGAGGTATCTTAACTCGTTATAGAATGACAAGATACCTTCTCATAAAACAATGAGAGAATTTGGATTAGGTTGCTCACAAAATGGTGAGAGCATATGAAAAGGGGGATTGAGGTAACCTCAACATGAATTGAGCATGACCCACATAGTCTTGAAATGAATTCAAGTCATAGTAATTCCATCCACAAAAAAGGTAGGAAAAAACCAACTAGGTCCCAATAAGTTCTCAAATTTGGCAAATGGCCAGTCATATGAAAATAGTAATGGCAAGGTGATATGGAAATGCATGATAAACAAGTATTGCCCGTAGTTTACCCATAGGTGGTTATAACTAGGATATAGTGGCATAAGTCAATGATACTAATTTTCCCATAGGAGGTTATAATTAGTAGCAAGACTGGTGAGACACTGATTTGCCCATAGGTGGTTATAATTAGGATCATATAAACAAGCTTGATAAGATGAAAGATATCTTGCTAGATCAACTGTCACACTACTTTCATAGACTGTCATTGTAAACATAGATTAGATTGATTGTTGAAACTTGATCAGAATCCCTCCACAAAAGGTATGATAAGAACCAAATGAACCAAGAGAAAAATAGGATTGGGTAGGGTGACTAAAAATAGGCTTTGGTCTAGATAGGAATGGAATGATATGATGGATAAAATGTTAAGAGGGTTTGCCCCCAAGTGATAGGGTGAATAGTAGGAATATTCGACAATGGCAAATGGATATGTAAAAATGGAAATGGCATGGCAATGTGAAATATTATGGTTCATGTTTTTGGCTTGGGTGTGGTAAATGGCATATGATTCTATTTTTCTTGTTGAGATGGAGATGCATGTCCTAATCAACAAATGATACAAATATAATACTTGATCATGTTAATTACTAACCCACACCTCACTTGAATAGTTGCTCTGTTAAGAACTCGATGTAGATATGGTTTTCAAAAATTCTTTTATGATATTCATTGGTCATTTATTTTGATTCTTTTGAATGTTGAGACAAGGTATCTTTGTAGCCTCTATAAAGGAAAGTGTGTCCATGGATGGTAAATAAGGATAAAAGCTGGATGATAGGTTTGTTTGTGAAATGGAATGGTAGATGATAATGGAATGTGGAGTGATTGGGAAATAAATGAAGATTAGGAATTTCAGTCACACTTAATGTTGTTGATGTTAGATTCACCATATTTTTAGTTGTGGTGGGTCTAAAGACTTGTTCTCTTAATAGGACCACCAGATTTTTCTATTGTTTGATCTTAAGAGAGTAGTTACTATCTGATTAGGTTGTAGATTGGAAGCTATTTTGATTTGATCTTTGATTTTTTCTTCATCAAGTAGTGAAGAACTTTTGTGCTTAGATATTGGTGCCTCAAAGAGGTTTTAACCAATGAAATTATCTTGATTGTCCCATAGCACCTTTGAGAAGGTTTCACTAAGGAATGTTGAGTTTTTACTTTGATTGTCTTCTAACACATCTAAAAAAGTTTCACTAGAAGATGTTGAGTCATGACTTTGATTGTCCCTTATCACCTTCAAAAATGTTTCACTACGAGAGTGTTCTTCTGCTATATGAATGTGGTCTTGGACTCCTTACTCTTATTTAACTGCTATGTCACCATGGATGCAGTTCAATAAAGTGTGATTATATCAATCCCAATTGACACTTATGGGAGATGGAATGTGAATAATATGGCTATCTTGGTTGATGGTAATGGCCTATGGAATGGTAATGGAATGGGGAGAGGCTACAAAATCCTTGTAGAAGATACTAGGATAACTTGTGTTGAAACTGAAGTACTTATCCTCAAAAATTGTAAAAGGATCACAAATGTATTCAAATTGATATGCAAGGCATGTATAACCAATGTTTTAATGACCATGAACATATTCTTCTAAATCTGAATCTAACTGAAGGGACTCTAAGTTCAATGTCAATACTAATGTTGATTCTACTTTTGATGCTAAATCCAATGTTAGTTCAAGAATAGAACCTGACTCTAACTCTAATTCTTCATATGATGGGTACTCTATTATAATGATGTATTACTGAATATTTAGTTTTGGATAAGTAACAACCTATAATGGAATGATGGGCTCCACAAAAATTGGTTTGTCAATAGGAGGCTCTTGAAAAATAGGCACATAGTTGAGGTAATGATTTGCCCAAAGGTAGTTATAATCATTGAGAAGTGAATCAAAAAAGACTAGCTTATTAGAGTGAGACTCCTCATAATTGGTAGAGGATCAATATGTGATTCATCATATATTGACTTATCCCAAATGTTTTATTCAACAAAAACATCTTAGATTGGTTGGTTGTCTTGGCTTTGGTTTCCAATGAGTTAGAAAATTCTAGTTTTGAATATAGCTTGGTCTTCAAATAATTATATCAATTGAGGGATAGATGGGATTGGTAATAGATTAGGGATGACCTATGGTTGGATAATGGTAGGGCCTTGGGGAGCATGATTTCTTGCACATGCTAAAGGACAAAGTCCTAAGATGGTAACAATAGGGCGGTATGGAGCATGATTGCTTTCATAAGCCAAAATACAAGGTCTTAGAATGGAAATGGTATGATTTTGTAATCTTGGAATAGAAATGGTATGATGTGGTGGAGCTTGATTACTTTCACAAGGCAAATCATCCAAGTCTTCCTCATAAACCATATCATCCTAGTCATGAGTTGGCTCATAAGCTAGTTCTATGTATTGATTATTGCAAAGGGGGTATGGATTCATATCCCAAATACCATTATCTATATTTGGGTCTTCAAAGTCCTCCTCATAAGCCTCTTCATACCAATCTAGGTCTCAAGTTAGATTTTGAGCTGGTTCATGACTTTATTCCCATGAATTATTATTATGAGTTGGATAAAAATCTATCTCACAAACCATATTATCATCATTAGGGTCTTGACTAAAGCCATAAATGTCTTTTTGTGTGGCCATTATATCATAAGTTGGATTATACATGAATCTGCCATAGGTGTATCTAGACATATCCACATAATGGTGAAATCTCTAAAAATAAAAAGGCTTAGAGTTCTACAAACTCCAAAAAAACTATGTCCAAAGGACAAATGGTTAAAACATGGTCTAACTTGGTTGAAAGGGTGGAGATGTATCTCCAATGTGGTTTGAAGGTGGAGCTGTATCTCCAAAATGATTTGTGCTAAGACTTGGCATAAAATATCCTAACAACAAATGTTTAATGTCAAATGTCATATGCACAAAAGGTCAAGTGTTTGAATAAAAACCAACATGTCGAAAGTCTAGGTCAAAGTGTTCCAAACAAGGTCTAAACTAGGAAAGGGAAAAGTTGAGTTTCTATCTCTTTTATACAAATGTGGAGTCAAAATATAGGCTCAAACAAATAGGATATGTTAGGAATTTTGGCCAATTGATTTCAAAATCTATACTTGAAACAAACACTGATATGATTTGATTTAGCCTAAAAAATCTGGAAATAGCTTTGACATAGACCTAACACATAGAATCAAACATAAACATGATCAATTGGCATAAGGCATAAGACAAAAGGATCTTTGAGAAAGGTTGTGTTCTCCCAAATAAAGGCATAAATAATGATGAGGATAGGCATTAAACAAACAAACCATCAATAGTTTTTAAATTTGTGTAATTGATTAACCAAATTTATGCAACCCAAAAGAGAAAGACATGTGTATCAACCCCATGAATTAAGGCTTAAATAAAAATCAATCAAGGTTTAGATCCAAACTTGACAAGGTTAATTAAAAACTCAATGTTGAAAACTAATATTTTGACCAAACAAGCTAGACAAGATCGGATAGCATGATGGCATAAGACAAAGGTCCAAATGGTATACATGACATGGTTTTGAAACAAATGGTTTATGATACAAGGTAAACTAGTCTTGAAATAAATTGAGCATCCTAATGGTATAAACATGCTTGAATGATGTGATCAATGTTATGTTTACAAAAGACTCAAAGGAAAAATGGTTTGACATGATTTGGGTAGCTTAATGCTACCCTCTGCAACTCAAAGGACACACACACACAAATAAGTTTAGAAATTTTTTTAAGTCACAAGTATGGTGTAAAATGACCAGCATAACACTTCTTTAGACAAAAGAGTGATGTATAGAAAAATTGATTTTAACATGGCTTATGAATAAACAAACAAGTTTTAGTCTCAAAAACACCAAGTAAAATAAATGATCGAAATACACTAAGTATAATCATCAAAATCCTAGCAACGGTATGGCAATGTGGGGTTGACTAAACTAGAAAGCTTTCAAACATTTCTATGGGAATCAATTGTACAATGACTTTCACATTAAATGATGCAAAATAAAAACATGTAAATTGGGTGACCACAACATTGTCTAGTTGTAAAAAGGTCTAGTCCTTTTTATAACCACTACATCCTATTGTTTGCTCAATGTAGTATGATGTCTAAATATAGATACATCTTGTGTGTAACTCCAACGGAGTAAGTGAAGTCAATGCCAGGAGGAGAAACCCCAAGTTAAAGCTACTCTAAATAACTCATGGGAGGTAATGACATCCTCAAGCCAAGTTTTCATGAAATAAAATACTATTAAAAAAAATTTAGGATCATTTTCAAGATCACCCAAACTTTGACAAGTTTTTGGAGAGTGCTTTAGCTGACATTCTTTCTAAGCCTTGGACTAGGATTTTTGCAATAGGAATGAAACTTTTGATTTCAAGGGTTACCTAAAGGGGATAAATGGAAGATCATACATGAACAAACCTTCTTTTTTCCAAACAAGTTCCAATTAAACAACTATTGAAAACAAAAATTGACAAGTGTGTTCAATTTTAAGCCCAAATGAAAGATGTGGTGGTGTTCATTTGACCCCTTGGTCTTAAGTTGTAACTTTGAAAGCCTTCAATTAGGCCTCTAAATGTTTCATTAAGCACCAAAAAAAGGTTCTTAATTCATTTTAAAAGCATTCAAAAGGTGGTCTAAAACATGATTTATCAAATTTGAAATCTGTTGGTTACTTGTCTACCCTTAAGGTATCACCCCAAAAGAAAATATGTTAGATTAGAAACATTTTAAATAGTTTTTCAAAATTTTGTGAAAAATCTTTGAAACTTGAATCTAAACTAATGTCAAATTCTTAAAATTTATGAGAAAACACATGGTTTAGAAAGAAATTCATCCAAAATGGAGTTCATATGACCCCAAACCAAGCATTTTAAAATGGCTTATTAGCTCTCAGGTTTGTGTTTTTAAGAAAACATAGTGACTGACATCGGTTTTATTATTGACGATGTTTACACTTACTAACTAATGATGATTATCTAACTGACATTGGTTATATAAATAGTGACCATTGATAGCTATGCCAACTAATGATGATTTTACTAATTGACATTGGTAATTGTGTAAACCCATGACAAAGAAAAATGGCAAAACAAAGTTAGAAAATCAAATTACGAGAGTTTTAATGATCCAAATAAAGATTTTAAAGTTGCACAATGGTCTTCTTCATGTGTGGGATACGTTTGGTCCCACTAAGCATGCCATTATGTGAAATAGGAAGTTGACTAAGAAGAGGAGATTAGTATGGTGTTAGTGAATGAAACCAAATCAAAAACACACTAAGCTAACATCTTCATGCCTAGTTACTAGGGTGAGATTAGTAACAAAAAAATGACAAACATAACTAAAAAGTAAGGAAAAATAAAAATAATTCCTTCACCTTCCTTGGATTCTCCAAATGCCTTTGTAGTAGTGGCTTTCTCAGCTTTGTGCTCATGGAGTCCTTGGCAATGGAAGCTTGGCTACCTCTATCTCTCCTTGGCACTTTTGGCTCGTGGCTTGGCTTGGAATCAATTTGGCATGATAACACTAGTTGCATGAAACTTTTGGAACCAATCCTACATTATAAATTTGTATAATCATGTGTTTTGAAGATATTTGAGCATAATGAATTTACACCAAAGTAGCTTAGAAATGATGTTCATGGCCTCTCTATTTATAGAATTTTGCAAATGAATAGAATCAATTTGAATTGTCCATCTCAGGATTGAGATGTGTGGCTAAGGATTAATCCAATTATGAAATTAAAATTGATAATTAAGATCATCAATATTTGGTATAGAGGAGAAATTAAGAGGCATGGAGGGCTTTAATGAGGCATGGGAGGTATGAATCCTGATATTTGTGGCATTTATGGCCTAAGGATGTCTTTTTAATAAATGAGGTCACTTGATGATGCAGATATTTAATATTCATTTCCAAAACAAATTATTCAAAAATTTTCCATGGAATTCTTGATTAGGATCTAATTTTGTTAATTATCTCTTAAGCATGTTTAATCACTTTTTTGCACAAATTACTGAAATTGATCAGAATGCCTTGTTATTGTTCCAAAATTTGACTGGATTGGAATTAGAAGGAAATGTCAAATGCATTGGATCCATTATCCCATTTAGGGTGTTACCAACAACAAATAATGAAGGAACATGTCTTGTACAAGAGATTTGTTAGGAATGATCAATCCAAAGCACCTTGGCCAAAATTGGCATTTTGACTCAGAATGATCTGATCAAAGTTAATTGGCTCATAAAATGCATTGCCCTATTTAGGGATACCTTGGCCAAAATTGGCATTTGAATATTTTAGTTTTAACTATTTTAATGTGATTTAGTGTTTTTAGGCCAAATTGTGTATTTAAAGTGGAAATTGGCCAAAAGCCTGGTTGGAGGTTATTGGTGGCCAGATTTAGGTGTCTACATCATAGAGTAAAAATTAGGTAGAGTTTCTTCATGCCCAAGAGAGGGATACAATACAAGACCATAAGGCTAGAATATATATTAGATGAGGAGACAAAGAGAGGTAAATGTGGTCTGGAGGTGAGATAAAGGGGTCATAATTAACCATGGTCCACTCAAACTATAGTTACATTAGTTACAACAATGCTTCTTCAACTCTCTCCATGTATTGGTATTCCTTAATGGCTCCTTTTGGAATCGACATGAGGTAAGGGAGGTTGAGTTAGCTTTATTTATCCTCATAAAAAGGTTGGAACACACCCAAAATAGTCCACTACTATTCCATATGGCAATTACAAGGTGAGTTTAAGTGCAATTAGCCTCCATGAGTCATTAAGTAGCCCACTAACCTTCTCATGCATATTGAATGACCTTGAGAAACTACTTCCATCTCCTATAGTGTCTATGAAGATTGTATATCTCACCTTATAATTATTTATACGGAGTAATGAAAGTGTTTTGACCCTCATAGCAATCCCGTAACACCATCTTTCAACTTTTGCTATTGACCAAGTAAGCCAATTAGGCCTAATTACTTGATTGTGTATGTGTTGGCTACCATGAAACCTAAAAGAGATCTTAGGATCATGTGAATATTCATTTCATAGGCTCAAAAGAGTGATTAACACCCTAATCTAACTCTTCAAAGCATTGCATAACTATAGCCTTACTCCACCTAGACAACTAGGTTACTTTCTTTCTTATGCCTATAGACTGGCTATTTGGAAGTGAGTTGCATATATGTTTCTAAGAATATACTTAGGTATGTTATGACTTGGGAAGGTGTAAAAAGTGTTGAAACTCCTCCTCTAATAGTTGGAAGCTTCTCAAACATTTTTTTACCCTTTTTTCTTCTCAAAATCCTACAAAAGTATGGATTTTTGACACTTTCATATAGTGTCCATACAACTCAATTCCATTGGTGGAGACCCCTATAATTACTCTATCTGATACAAGTGTTAGATAAGCCAAAATAGTGATTTGGATTCAAATATTTGGTGATCTCTACCATCAAGTCACCACTAGGGTTTAAGGGAGGTTTAAGAAGGTTTACCATCTTAACAATGGTTCATAAAGCTTAGGCCTCCAACACCAAACTTATGGCTCTATATACCCCCTAAAACCCTTGACACACTTAGGTTCCCATGAAGCTTGTGTGGAAATATATGAGCAAGAGATGATATACTTGTAGTCTTATGTAAGATTTCAAGATAAGGTTGTATTCTTAGCATTTGTTCATATGGGTGAGCCCCTCAATCCAGCCGATTCCACCATGGATATTATGTGTGTTGGGGTACCTAACTCCTTCTAAGAGCATCTTCTCTAATTTTTCTTGTGATGAGGCATCCCATCATTGAAATAAGTAGCTTGAATGATTAGTACACTGTGGGAGCTTGAACAGGGCCTTGAGACCAATTTGACTATCTCCTTGAAATCTATGACTTGAAATAATCTTGACATGACCTATAACCACCTCTTATATATTTTCATTCTATCCTTTTTCCCAGAGTGGTCTGAGTGTAGTTCTATGGTAGTGTGGCTTTTTAGGCCTTAAGATAGGTTTTTAGGCCATACAAGCCTAAACTATGTTCTAGAGGTATAAGTGACCTATACATGATTTTAGGGATCAATATATTTAGAACATATTACTTCCCAAATATTTCCATCCCCTAAAACTACCCTTAGTTGCCAATACTTCAACCACATGTTAACTATCTTATGAGACAACCCATAGATCTTGACTGTTTAATGTTAGACTGCTAGTTTGAGACTTAAGTGGTCTCTATCTTTTTCTTACTAAAATGTTTATGAACTTACACAATAATACATATTTTTTGAATTGAAAACACCATTCTTACTAAGCTCCTTCTTTTAGTTTTATTTCCTACCTTCATTCATCTTCTTCATAGGGTTTCTTAATAATCACGTGCATATAACCCCAGGGTTTGAGTATAATGATCTAGTCCACCTAACCTAAGTATATCATCATAATGGAGTGTTTATAGTCTTTTTTCCTTCCCCAAAATGTCTTTAGACCTTCAAATCACCTTATGGGTAGATGTCTTCAATTTGATATAGGTCTATGTACACTAGTGTAGGCCTAGACTGAGCTAAGTAGGTCATTAGGTAACTACCAATATATTACCTTTATGATTTAAAAAAATTATCATTTTAATTTAATTTTTAAACTATCTTGACCCCCTTACTAACCACACAGTGTGCATACATCTGTAAGCTACAAGCACATGACTATTTTAGGCCTACATTAGACCTTATTCTATGTATTGTGTTGAATTAGTCCACTTAAGAGATTGAGGATCCTTCATAAATTAGTCATACTTCTATCCAATTATCTCAATGGTTAATTAATCACAAGACCCATTGTCACCTTATTTTTATGATGTTTCCTCCCTGTCGGTAGTAGCTAGGGTCTTGATTACTATAGGTGGTTATGATTACCTTCTTTCCCCGCTTGAGAATTTCATATCCATGAAACCTCTATCTCATCATATTTTTCCTCTCTCTTAGATTCCTACAACTTAAACTATCTTTCCAAACCTATATATGCCTTCCAATTGTCATATACAGACCTATTAGGTCTACTAGGCTATGTGAGAAAGTAAGACTTTATTGAACCTGGGGTCCTTTTCCTCAATTGTAAATAGACAAACCATTCACTGTGGCTTAAGGATTTTAATAAAAAAATTAAAACACTTTCATCCTTATAAAATATCTCCCTTAGATTCCTTAATCTTAGATATATTCCAAGTCTGATGTATATCCTTAACTGATTTGCACAAGCTTGTTCTAAGCCTATTAGGTCTAGTAAGCTCAACAAGATATTATACTCTCTTACTTATTGAACCTAGTTATATCATAACTTAGATAATATATTCACCTTCTTACCTCTGCATTCTCATGTGTCTCCAATTTCAAATATTCATTTAGATTTATAGACATCTTTTATTTGCATGCCTAGGTCTTTATTTGCCTATCTTAGGTCTAAAAGAGCTATTTGCCAAGGCCCTAGTTTCACTCCATGAGTCATGATAATTATGAGGAGGTTGGGGACCTAGAGAAATAATTAAATATCTCTTCACTTTTCTTCACTTTATCTCCTAAACATAGTCCACTACATCTCATGTTAAGAATCCAAGACCCTACCCTAACTGTGTATGATCCTACCTTGACTGTGCAGACCTATTTCAAGGGAGTAAACTTTGATGTCTTTTGAAAGGTATCACTATCACACTAATCCTTATTATTACTATACTTTATGTTTTCTCCTTAATTTCATGACCTCATTGAGGTATTTCAACCATTTATACTTCATGTCAATAGTGAACACCCCATCTATACAATCTACTTGAAAGGCTTGTATGACTAAGTGAGTCTTATCTTTACATAGTGATCTAAGGGTGGATATGGATAATGTATACAATAGAGATGAAGAGGTAATGAGTGTAATAAGATAAAATATGTCTATAACATGAAGAGGATTATACATCTCCAACACTACAAATGACCTTCTTAGCTGTTATACCTTCCTTTTGCAAGTGATATCATATTCACCATGATAGTCACAATGTGGATAGTACATTAGAGTGACTAGTTCAGACTGAGTTTGGTTGATAATAGAGTTTAATGGAGATTTAAATGGATCTAATGTTGTCATCATTAATACTAAAACATCATCAGACACCTCAAACATATACCAAAATCTTACAACTTGAGAAAATTGCTTGTAGTCTATACACATGAAGAAACATGAAGTTTATCTTGACTTCACACTTCAAACTTGTGAAACATAGGTGTAGGGTGTTGAATATGATCTATCATGACCTCAAGAACACACAAAAACCATTATTTTTCCTAATCTCTTCCAAAGTTTTCCAAAACTATTGTACTTTATCAACCTTGCACAGATGAAGAAGGGCATCAAAGTGGCTAGTTTTTTAATGATTGTTCATGAATATTTGGCCATGAACCTAATAAAAAAACCATGAATAATAATTTCAATTGATATATTTAATCTCACCAAAATACCAGCTCCTAATTTTATCTCTTCTATATGGAATAAAGGAAAACTAGACAGACTGCTTAGGCTACCAAAGAAGCCAATGGAGGAGCAATAGTTTTGGACTTATTCTATATTATTTAACCTTGAAAATTATTTCATAAATCTATACTAAACTCATATGTGGTCCCTGACTCCACCCTATATGAACCTATCCATACCATTATGTATAATAGACAATAAGCACCTGAAAATACCATTTTTTCATTGTTTTTTGCATGATTTGACCTTGAACTAACATTTTAAGGTGAAGAGGGGGAATAACAAGTTAGATGGGATTTCATAATGATATTACAATAGAGGTAAGTTTAAACGACACCTATTAGCACATTTGAGGCCCATGTGGCTAGTGAGAAGGTGGGTATGGGCTTTTAAATAGGCTTTATGTGATGTGAAATACCTAATGGTGACTAAGGAGACCCTTTTAAGACCTCTTATAATGTGATTTTAATCAAACACTCCCTATCTTTAAAGGTTTACAAAACAAATAGGTTTATATGAGGCATTCTAAAGGTGTTTGATGGCTTATAAGGGTGAACTAAGGTGTGAATTGGCATAGATGAGTGCATCATAGATAATGACCTTGAACATACTTTGTAATTTATGAAATGACTTCAAACAAGGTCCAAGCAGTCTAACATCCCACTGGCAAGGTTCACTCTCCATGAAATAATTTAAATAGATCTATAATTACTATGGTATGTGATGACACAAATAGGCTATAAGATAACATAAGACCTCTCAAAAGAGTCAAAGACTCTCAAAAGACATCCATGAGATCACAACAAGCTTGGACACTACCGATAAGCTAAAAAGTGGGGGGGGGGGGTCCTATACATGTTTTTGATAGTATGGGTTGACATTTGGCCTTGTGAGGCCAAAATTCAACATTTCTTATGACTTTGAGGGATGACCAGCCTATTGGTCAAGAGAACCCATGCCTTTCTCATGATCATGATGACTCAAAAATAACATTATAGCTTGAAAGGACCTTCTTAGACTATCAAGAAATTAGTAATTTATGACACTCTTAAGACTAATACTACAATAACAAGACACAACAAGGACAACAAAGGACCAACACATACACCTAAGAAACACACTTAACCTCTAAGAATCAACCTAACTAGGACACCAAGACAACAAGATAGCAGACCATAACATGTGTATATCCACTTATTGAAACATGATAAGAAACTAATAGAAACTATACGTAATTATAAATGCATCATGTCTATAAATCAAGCCTAACTCAAAGAAGATAGATCATACCATACACTTTCAATTAGGGACACATTTGTTAAAAGGGAACATGACCAATATGAGGATCTATGAGACCTAATTAGGAGATATCTTACTAAAATACACCATTTTAGGGAGGGTTCTAAAGCCTCCATTCAGACATAATCATGAAATAACCCTAAGGGAGTCCTATGTTTTGATATCTCACTAAACTGACAACAAGTAAAGTAAATCTAATTTAGTGATCACCAAAGCTTGTGGCACAAAGTGGGGGTTACAAACAATAAAAGTAAACATGCATAAGAGACATATAATCACATTAATGTATATGAAATCCTAATTCATGGAAGAGAAGTATAAATGCATATCTATCTAATCTTACAAAGGAGAAACAAAGTTAGTAATACTTACCTTGAAAATGAACCCATCGAACCTCAATCTCTCCCTTGGCCAAGGTGATTCGTAAGAGGTCAATGTGGTATGTAAGGATGACAAGGATAAATCAAATCTAGGATTCATAACCTATCAATGCACCCAAAAGACTTATCCAAAAGTTAAATATGTATCTCCAAAGAAATTATGGAACCCTAAGCTTACTCCTCAAGTAGAATGGTGGATAAGTAGATGTGCAATATATCTTACTTCTTCTTCTCTTCTCTAAATGATGGTGAAATGTTCTTGTATATATAGGTAAATTTAACCCTAAACCCTTACAAAAATCTTGGCCAATAAGGTTGACCCACTCGACCTAACATAATTTTGGATAACAATTCACTATGTCATGAGCTAGTTTGACTAAAGGCTAAACTAGTTCCTAAAAATTACTTGAAAATGTACAGGGTCGACCCAGTCAACCTAATACAACTGATTGAAAAAAGGGGATTAAGGTGAGGAATAAGAGAATAAAATGTAGCAAATGACTAGAGAGGGTACAATATAGAAGAATATGCTTAGGGATAATGTTTTTAGGATACAAGTGTGTAGATAACAAGTGGCAAAAGGGATAACGATCCTGCAAAGCACCAATGGTTTGCCCACCCCTTTCCCAATGCACCCTTTAAGGTGTGAACTCATAAATATTGAGACTCAATGAGTTCTTGTAAGATATAAAGTTTCAATAATTGATGAAATTTTAAAAATATTATGTGTATACATATGTCCTACTCAAAGCTCATCACGTGTCACATGAATGCAACATAGGATGGTACTTCAGTAATAGAACATGATAACACATAATATTGATGCTAAGTAAAGTGTAGTAAGCAAAAAATAAGATAAATGAAAGGAAAAAAATTAAAAACACATACCTTTACTACCTTAGTGACGTAGATAAAGAAGTAGCCTGTAAGAAAAGTGAAGGCATCCAAATGTGAAGAACAATAAGTGAACCTATAGAAGTTAGTGAAAAAAATAACCAAAAAATTAAGTTTTGGAAGATAGGCATATAGTAGTGGAAACTATTTTCTATGTCATCAGGATTATCTATGTCATCATGATTCTAGAACATTTTACAGTTTAAAATATCAATTAGTAGAAACAAAGATATAGGCAAAATAAGGAATCTGATGAAAGATATTTGAAAGATTAAGATTTTTGAAAAGTAAGTTTGAATAAGGTCAAATATAATTCATTTTTTATTTTTGACTTTTGAAAGAGAGAAAAAGAGATATGAGAGACTAAATGAGCTAGGATGGTGAGAAGATGATAGACTAAATGAGAGAGACCCCCGATGGTAGGAACGGGTGCACTATAGGTAGGCAATTGAGAATCTCAATCTAGTTTTTGAATATTTTAATGATTATAAGTGTATTTTATAAAACTTGAATTTTATGCATTTATAGACATCAGGATAAACCCAAAATAGATGCTAAGGGTAGGGAAAAAAATTAAGGGAAATGGGTTTGAAATTTTTAGGGAAATAACTATCACAAGGCATTTATTTTTAAAATGTAAGGGGTTGGTAGGTGAAAAAAACTAGGTGGACCTAATCAATCTAGTAGGTTGAAACTTGGTAAAATCCATATTGTTGACCTAGTAGGTATGTGCTAATGTAGTTTATTTTCTAGACTGCCGACCTAGTACATTGTTGTCAACCTCGTATAAAATATCATTGTGATAATTTAGTACTAAAAGGGGAAAGATAGAGGGGTTGAATTAGTTTGTGAAGTCAATTGGGTCAAAATAATGAAATTTTGGTCAAACTAATGTTTGACCAAGGGATTAGAATAGTACATAAATGCATGTAAAGGGCTAAAAGAGTGCTAGAAAGGCATAAAATGGTTGAATGATGGCTAAAAGGGCTGACTAAGCTAAAAATAGGTTGAATTGATTAAAAATTATTAAATTAAAGTAAATTAGGCTTGTTTTTTATTAAAATTTTAAAAGAATGTATTTTTACTATACATGACTTGAAGGATCTAATACATCTTTTATTATTTTATGGTTGCAAAGATGACCTAGATTTTGGTAGTTAGTGGATGCATCATGGATCCTAGACTTATTGGAGTGCTTATCTATAGAGGATAGAGATAGATTTATCTCATTAGGCCTAAGAGGAATAATAGACATGTATAGGATACCACTTAGTTTAGATTTGTTAGTCATGTTTTGGGGAGCCTATGAATGATTGAGTAACACCTTCAAATGGGAGGTGGAGGGGGATACCATATAGGTGTGTATCACCTTGTAGGATGTGCATGCCATCTTATAACTACCCATAGTAGGTATACCCATGGTCATGGGGGTACCATATAGTGATGAGGAGAGGAGAGTCCTAGCTATATGGGTGATAGGATTAGAGATGATACACCCTAGATTGAAAGTGAGAATGTTAAATGTATATACCTCATATATTCTAGATATATAGAAGGTTTTGATAGGACTTGTGACAAAATTGGTCTTACACCACAAGTTGAATGGCAAGGTACCACTATTTATGATAGCCTTGAGCTAGATGATATTAGAGTAGAGGGTATTAAATGAATTGAGATCTATCATCTGGGTATAACTTATATATGACATGTATGGAGTGCTATCGAAAGGGTATAAGTTAGTGGGACTAATTATATTATTGATAACATGGATATATGAGAGGTTATCCATTTATCGATTGACTGGGTTGCCTTATGTGATCGATGATAGGTTACTTCGGGTTCAAAGATGGAGACATGACTAAGTAACATAGGATATGCCCCACAAGCAAACATTGTAGATGGTGAGATGAGTGGATATTATATGGTAGTTTTATGGGTACATTATTATGATATGGCCTAGCTAAGAGATAGTGACACTAGTTTTAGCATGGACAAAGGTTATAGGACACTATACCTAGTAGATGGAGTTACATCTGATGGCACATTTATCAAGGCAGATACGATTACCACACCTGGTGGTGTTTATAGTGTTGCCCATGTTTTAGGCCCAATATGTGAGAGAGATATGGGGGAGAGGAGTAATAGGGCCACTAGTTGTTAGGCCATCACTGAGGCCATAGTTTGAAATACTATGGATAGGTCAAGCATAATAAGAAGCACAGTGGGAGGAGATAGATGTAGAGGTAGGAGTACTAGAGGTACCACCACTAGCTCCATAACATGAGGAGTAAAAAACACCATAGATATGACATCAATAAAAGTAATAGGTAGAAAATATATTAGATATATCAGATGACCCATTAGATGGGTCAGGGTAGAGTTGGATGATAGAGAAACCACTCAGGCATATCCTGAGATGGTCACGAGTGAAAACTCTAGGGTTTATTTTTGGGTGATGATCGATAGATGAGGTTATTGGAGGATGAAATGATGGGGAGACTATGCTCGATAGGAACATAGATGGTGAGACAATTGTAGGTGACACATGGATAAGTAATAAAATATGGCTAAATTTGTGCTTAAGTTATTTGATATAACATAAAGATAGATAGATTTTGAAATATATCAGTGATCTAATATCTATCTAGTTTGGTTTTTATAGGTGTATAGAGGAAGAAGAGACTAGATGGAGGTCCCTAGAGAGGGGAGCACTCCATGATATCTTAAATGAAGTGTTGACATCATATGACCTTGCTACACTAGAGGATCCCAAGATACCATCTACCCCAGATTAGGCGAGTTAGTTTAGATTAGCTAGAGAGGTTGAGAGGTGGTTACAAGTGCACATAGAGGGGAGGAAACCACCAATAGAGGTGAGTGAAAGAGAGGCATGGTCATGACAAGCCCTATTTGAGGAGAGAGTTATGTATCTAGCTATGGTGACATAGATAGGATACGTATAGTCCTTGGAGAGAGAAACACATCTAGTGACCCTAACCCATATGACATAGGAACAAGATTAGGAGAGAGCAACACATCTAGTGACCCTTGCTCAGTTGGCATAGGTGTAGGCTCAATTATCTCATCTATAGGGGTGGGTATCAAGACTTAGATCTTAGAAAACCTCTTTACAATGTTTATTTAGAAGAGTCAGATTGAGGCATTTATGGATAGTGTGTATAGGCCATGAGATGGGTAGGATGGGGCCCAACCATAGATATGGATCTTTGTATGTGGTTTTATTTTTTATTAAAACTCATGATATATATAGAGATGTCTATTTTTGTGATTTGGATTGTTGACTGTATATGTTTGCATTATGGTTGTGGTTGTGGATGCTTGGATATATTTCTTGCTAGCATATGCATTTATCTATTTGTTGTATATGATTTGGGAAATATGTGAGTTGTGGTTTCTTTTATATCATTATGTATAACACATGCATGGTTAAAAAGAAATAGGCAAAAAGGATGTGGTAAAATATAATCAATAAAAAATGTACTACACACTATTTCACATTGTGAAATGTGTAAGAACAAGAAAATGGCTAAGTATATAGAACCAAAAGGGTGGTTAAACAAGATGGTAAAAGGTTTGTTTTTAAACCAAAAATTGGCACCAAATAGAAATAAGTAAAATCACACTAAATCACATTGGGAAGTATGAAAGTAATGTAATAAAGAGGAAAGCACGTAAAAAAACAAAAGGTATAAAAACAAATTAATTAAGTCAATCAAGCATACTAAATCACATTGGTAATTATAAAGTAAAAATAAGATTGGAAAAATTTGGTCTTAAATTTATCACACTAATTCAAGCTGGGAAGTATGAAAAATTCAAGAAATGGCTAGATTATTACATGTAATCAGAAAATAAGAAGATAAAAATGAAAGGAATAATGAAGTAAGCATAAAAAATACTCAATCAAGTTGGGAATCATGTCAATGATGTGTAAATTCATAATATAACACATCTTATCTCATATTTGACACACATAATTTTGATTGTGACTTGGATTATTAGAAATTTTATGAGGAAGGCCAGGTCCTATCCATAGTATTACACTAAAACTCACAAAGGGAACACTAATAACATGGAATAAATGTGAAAATATGGTAATAAGGGATGTTGGTAATATGAATATTAAATTTAGGTAATATGTGAGGAAGGCCATGTCCTATCCACGGTCTTAGAATGCAACTCACAAATGAAATCCCTAAGGGAGTGACCAATGAACAAAAAATATTTCTCAAGAGGAAATATGAGGAATGTCAAGATTGAAAAAGGGAATGTAATAAGCATAACTTAGGCATATTATGAGAAGACCTTAAGAGACAAGAGGCATACTAAGGACATGAGAAGACACTAAGTGACTAGTGACCATGAATGTACAAAGGAAACATGTTCTCTATAGACATAAAGTTATGTAGGAAAATAAGTGTGCTAATAATATCAACTCATGAAAGTAGATTGGTAAAATAAAATTGAAAAGGACCTACCTTCCCATGACATGTTCCCCATTCCTTAGGACCCCTTACAGATCCATTAGACTACTACGAAGATTGGGTACTTGCATGAGAAAGTAGGTAGCACTAAAAAAAATTATTCTCCTTTTATAATATTCTGACCTACTACACCCCAAAGGACCTTGGTTCTATCATGAGTCCAACTATGGAGTTTGAGATTTGACTAGAAGAAAGATATGTGCTTTGAATCATGTCTTTTAGTGTGATTTGACTTTTAAGAATTTTGAATGTTTTTGGCTTTTGTATCATTATTTTTTGTTGAATTATTTTAGCTTTTGAATGTTTTTAAGTATTTTTAAGATTCCTCCTCCATATAGACTTGAAATGACCAATCATGAGAGATAGAATGATACACATGAATGAGATTTAGTTTTAGGATAAAGGAAGCTAAGTAACCAAAGACAAGACTAACTAGGACACTTAAGCTTAACAATTAACTAGCATGTTATCTCAAGTCTCAACCATGTATATGATTAGTTTGTAAAAAGGGGATAAAGGGAAAAAAGAGATCCCAAGTGGACTGGTGAAAGGAGAATATAACGAGATTAATTATTTTCAAACTGATCACATGGTAAAGAGGGAGTGACTAAATGGAACTAGGTGTGTATAACCAAGTCACAATGACAATTAGCCATTAAAAAAGAGATAAGAAATCAAATAATTATGAAGGAAAAAAAAAGATAATTTTTAAGAAATAAACTCAATATAAAAAGAAAGCAATGATAAAGAAGATATTTATATGCAAACATAAATGATAGTATAAGTAATATAGAAGGCAAAAGTAAAGTCACTATGTAAGATAAATAAGAATTTTACATAATGTCAAATGATATAAAAAATAGATAAAGATAATATTGTAGCAAATGTCCAATCCAAATAAAAATGTAAATAACACCATGCATGTGTTCATAAATATTGATATATTTTCCCACACACATTATCCAGAACATTTAATAGATATTTATGAAGTTGGAGATGAACGACTGCTAATGTTTTGTCTATCTTTAGAAAAAAATAGGAAAATACTTCACATCTAATATCCTTAATAGAAAAGGTAGGAATATTGAATGGATCATAT
This sequence comes from Torreya grandis, assembly GCA_037957365.1. NCBI lineage: Eukaryota > Viridiplantae > Streptophyta > Pinopsida > Cupressales > Taxaceae > Torreya > Torreya grandis. The sequence continues at coordinate 2,608,714 of JARHVA010002149.1, forward strand.
TGAGGAGGGATGTTAGGCAAGGTATGTTTATAATAATGTATGAGTGTGAACTCTATGATAGATGCAAGAATCACTAATGGGGAAGGATCCATAGGTGAGGGACTCACAGGAATATAAAGAGTCATGGGTAGAGAAAGAGGAGGTGAAAAATGGACCACAAGAGGGGATGGAACCATAGGAGGTGGAACCATAGGAGAAGAAGAGGGAGCCTCCTTGAGATAATGACCTGTGGAAGGAATGGAAGAAGGGATGGGAATAATTATAAGGTGATATTTAAGGTGTTTTTGAAGGATGTAGAAACAATCAATGTGATGGGTGCCACATTAGTGCCAAAGACAATACACCTCTCCATAATTAGGCATATAATCAAGTAGTACCTTCAGGGGAGGTATGGATTTTTCTAAAGGCTAAGAGGTAGAAGGATGTAAAGTATCAATATATTATCGTAGCTTGAGATAATGCATGGACGAAAGGCTATCTATCCCATGGAATAAATAGCTATGCCTATGAGTAGGCTTAATAGAATTAGTCACAAGAGGAGGTGTAACAATATTAGGAAGGATCATCATCCAATTTGGTGGGAAATGGAGACATCTAAGGTAAAGGAAGAAAACCATCCCCAAGAGAATGTGATAGTGGGGAAAGAATGGGATTAGGATCAACAGAAGGAGTAATGGGATTAGAAGTAGGGAGAAAATTAGGTAAAGTAAGAGAAAAAACAAGCTTAAATATAGAGGGAGAAAAAATGGGCTCAACTATAATAGGCTCTACTAAGGGAGGGGTGGGCTCTGGATAAGGACAAATAAGGGTCGCATGTATCTTAGGGATAAGCAAGTTATAGTAGTTAGGATACTTAGCAAAGTGGTAAGGCCCAATCATAACATGATCCATGAGAATACTCTTATGAGGTTACTAAAAAAGTAGAGGTATCAATAACATCTCTACCCTAAGATAAAGATGAAAAATACTAAAATTAGGAACTATAAACAATGGAATATGGGAAGATACATGAAAATACTGAAGCAAATAAGAATGATAACAGATAATTTCAATGTCATGGGCTTGAACAAGACCACCTAATAATGGATCATCTAAGGAATAAGCATCATCATATTCAAGTGTATGAAGATCAATAATGTATGTAGGGATGACTTTGTCATCTGATGAAGTGTGATGAATAAAATGCTAAGTCTTAGTCAAGATAATGAGAATATAATCATAAGGAGGTTTGTAATAATGAGGCTATAAAGAAGCAAGAAATTGAGAGACGAGATGAGGTGAGAGATTAGAAGTTTTAATATTTAGGTTGATCTCATTAGGATCATCATCATTGAAATATAAGAGGTTTAGGAGGAATATTCCTAGTGATTTTGGGATGACTATTGTAACCTTGAATGGAATTAATGGGAAAGTTGAATCATTGAGACTCATGGAATGGAACACTGGGCAAAGGATCAAGAGTAAGAATCTTGAAGACACCATAGTCCTGGAATTATTCAAAATTTCAAGGGTTAATATCACCCTAAATCCAATAGATGGCTCAATTATGAGAGAATTTAATGCATTGGTAGGTGGAAGAAGTAACAAATCTCATATGGTGAGTCCATGACCTAATAAACAAGATGTTATAAGATAAAGTAAAGTTAAATATCATCACCTTCACATGAAAGATGATAAGTGGGGTGGTAATGAGAAGCCACACACAACCTAAAAGATGCATTTGCCTTCAATCATATCCTTGGAATGTGATACATGTGGACTTGAGATTACATTTAGAATATCCATGGTTTTTGATAAAATTGAGAGAGGAAACATAGGTGTTGGATCCCTTGTCAATAAAGGCACGTTTGACTTGGATATATCTAATTTGGACACTAATGATTAGAGGAGGATCATATACATGAAGAAGAATCTTATCAAGAATCATAGAGGTGATAGGAAATTTTAAGGAAAGATAAGTATTCATTTTTTCATCAATATGGACAGACATCTCTTTACATTATTGTAATATGCTATCTTCAGATCTAGATAATGTTGCTTCGTGTCCTACTAGGGGAGGACAAGGGATGTTTATTTTTAAAAATATTTGCATAAGATGGTTTTGACGACATGGAGAGGTCCTTATAAGCTTAAGTAATGGAATTTGAGATGGGATATTAGTGAGTTCCATGATGGGATCCCACTCATCATAACCCATAAGAAGGTTGTTATAAATAAGTGCATATTGTTAAAGGAGGTCCTCAGAAGGAGGAACAAAAGTGTATTGGAATTTATGTTGATAAGAAGGAGAAGGTTTATAATAAGTTTATAAATTATGTTGTAAATATGAAATAGTTGGTTCATGTTGGTTTTGAGAATCGGTATAAGAAGTGTTGATAGAATCTTGATTATCATTAGTGTTAGGTAAAGAAGATGGAGGGATGGTGGAAATAGAATGGGAAGTGTTATCTAAATGAGGAGTTATAATTGGATCATCAAAGGTTATAAGGTCATCTTTCCCCAAATAATATAAGTGATTTGGATAATAATCCTAGATAACACGAAATGTGTGAGAAAATGGAGGGGTGTAGATAGGTTTAGGGTCAATGAAAGCAACCACCCTTCACATATTATTAATAATAACCACATTCTCTTTAGGAGTTGGGTCAACAAGACTTTCTACATTATTAGTATAAGGGGTGGATTTGTCTTGGTTGTCTTGGTTAGGTTGGTGATCAGGAAGAGGGTCTTTGTAGATAACCAAATGAGCATTAGATTGATTCAAGGCTTGAGATTTGATATTAGTTTCATGAGCCTTAAATTCAATGTCATAGGCTTGTTGATACTTTTGAATGATTGAATCATGATCAAAATTAAGACCAAGAATAAAATATATAGCTAAATTATGAATCTACCTACAACTCTCATGAGAATGACCCCAACTAGAATGAAACCAACAAAGCTTGTTAGGATCATACCAAGATTTCATAGGATGAGTGGGATCAAGTTCTTATGGTAGAGGCCTTGGCAAACATTTTAGTAATTTAGCTAAGGATAAAGGTTTATGAACATTGATGTTATTAGGTGAAGATAAATGAGGATTGGTGTATTTTCAAGAAGGGGGAGCTTGTTTTAAATTTTGGTTAAGAATAACAACTTGAATAGTGTGAATGGTGTCATAAGAGTTTGTGACACCATCATTGGTAGCATTATGATTTTTTTTCTTCAGTAAGATACGAAGACCCACAAAAGGTTGGGGTAACTCAAATTGATGAATAAGAAAATCTTGATGTTTTGTTTGGTTAATGGCCTCCTCCAAAGTACGTAGAGAGAGAGAGAGAGAGAGAGAGAGAGAGAGAGAGAGAGAGAGAGAGAGAGAGAGAGAGAGAGAGAGAGAGAGAGAGAGAGAGAGAGAGAGGGCTTGATAATATAACTTGGGGAAAAGATAATTGGTAAATATATTGAAAATATTATCATCGACCATGTTGTGTTCACATTTATTAGACAATGTTTTCCACATTTTAACAAAATCTTGGGCAGTTTCATTTTCAAGTTGTTTAAAATTTATAAAGTGGGCCAAAGTATTCTCAATAAGATCATTGGTTTGGAAATCTTAGACTAGATCATTCATTAAATCTTCCAAAATTGTAATATAATGAGTTTTAATTTGGTTGTACCAATCTAAAGCATCACCATTAGGGTTTTGACTAAGAGCTTGGTAGTGGCAAAGGTGTTCAATTTGACCCAATGTTTATAAATATTTCCAAATGTTTTAAGATGAAGGGTAAGATCAGTTGATCCATTATAATAAATGGTAGGGGTGATATCTCCTATATCAATATTAGCAATTTGAGTGGTAAGAGGTTCATTTTGAAGATGTTTAATTGTCTTATTTACAAGAGGAGGTTAAGGGATGAGATTTCCATTAGAATCTAAAAGAGGATGTGGGGGAACATTTTGATTATGCATTCCCCAATCTGTTGGTTAAGGATGAGTTTGAATATGGAGAAGGTGATTTTACATTCTCATCATTTGATTTATATTATGAAATTTAAAAGTATTCATTTGATTAAGTGTTTGTAATAAAAGTTGGTGGGTTTAATTGCCATTGTTAGAATTATTTGAAGTATTAGAGTTGATATTAGTGTCTTGGGTACCACTAATGGTGTTGATAGGAGCTTGTGAGGTACTATGAGAATGTGAAGCACTAGTGGCAAAATTTGCTTATGTGGCAAAAGATGAACTAGTGAAGAGATGAAAAGAGGAAGCAAAAGAAGTATGATTACCTTGGGTAGTGAATGATGCACTAGTGGAAGAGTTAAGGAGAGTGGGTCTTGGGGATGGACCACTATATGTATAACCTACCATGATAGTGGATATAATAGGCATGGAGGTAAAAGAAGTTAAATAAGAAGAGGTCATGGTATGAGAAGGGTTCATAATCAAGGGAACAGGCTGAGAATTAAGAAACTAGTACCTCCAAATCCATTTGAGAATGTGGGAGAAGGTGAATAAAGATCTTTAGATTGATCACTAATCATGAGATGGTAAATTATAGAAGGATCCTTTCCTTTATGTTGAGGAAATTCAGAGATAAAGAAGAGCATTTTAGGGGTATACTCTAATTCAGGTTGATATTCTAGTGAGAAAAGAGGATTACACTGTGAAGATAAATGAGGATGGGTCCCATAGTTCATTTTATGAGTGTATATATGAACATTACTCTCATTCAGGAGAGGATACCTACTCTATTTATGGGAGACCCTATGAGGGTTGGTAAGACTCATCATGTCTATTGAATGCAACTTAGTGTTGTCTTCAAATAGAAAGTTCATGATGAAGGAGAAAGACTAAATAAGGTAAGAGAGATGAAAAAAGTAAGGAAATAGGAAGTGATATAAATAGTATAGAGTCAATTGGGTCAACATAGTATAAAAAAAAAGGCCTAAAAACTATATAAAGTTGACTCGGTCAACCTAGTATAGCAAATAGAGGCTAAAAAAGTATACAGGGTTGACTAGGTCAACTTAGTACAAATCGGTAGGGAAAAATAGACAACATATAAGAGACTGTGTTGATAGAAATGATTATGTACTAAAACAATAATAATTTTACAAGTAATTATGAAAGTAAGAAATGAAATGAAATACACAATCAATTGGATCAATGAGGTTGATCCAATTGAGGCACACAACACAAAACCTTGCACCAATGCTGGTCAATGCAAGTCTTTGAAATAAACATACAATTAAATGAAGAGAAAGAAATCAACTTGAAAATTAAAAATCTAACTAAGTGATCAACCTGAATATTAGATTATTTAGAGTATAATTTTAGATGTGATAGGAAGTTGGCTATAAGCAAGAAACTAGAAAGCAATTTAAGGATGGTTTCAGGATGTTTGGGATGAAAGGGATTTGTATTGGTAATAGTAATGGCCTTGTATTAGGGCCTACCCCCTCACTTCACACACCACAAAAATAAGGTTTTTAGGTGCTTATCCAAAATATACCATTAACCATATATTTATACTCAGCTAGAAAACCAAGTTGGCTTCCCCCTTGGTGATGAAATCCAAGTAAATAGGCTTTGGGTAGACAATTGTTAAAATATGTTTTAAGATTTTAAGATTTGGTAATGTGTGCATAAAAGATAAAATGGTGAAACTAAATGGTATATTTAAAACCACCTAATTAGACTATGTGATCTATTTTAAGTATATAAGCATTAAGAAATGAAAGTGTAAGCTAATTAGTAGCATATAAGGGTTAATTTTAACTTTGAAACATAATACAATGTCGATTCAATTGATAGTGTATGTAGAGAATACAGAATAGGGTTGATAGTGTCACCTCTATACTATGGAAACAAAGGTCTAAAAATGAACCAAATTGATAGATTCAACCTAGATTTTTAGATAAAATACAGAATATAGAAAGACATTGATAGGGTTGACCTAGTTGACTATACAAGGGTAGTTTTAAAGACTACAAAATATGAAAAATAGGATTGTAAGGAAAGAGAGAGAAGGATTGAAAGGAACCTTGGTGGGTTGGAGGATTCAAATAAGTGAGATTGTTATTAAAAAACCTTGATTAATACTTGTAAATTATCCTAACTATTTCGACTAGGTTGACCTAGCTTTGCAAAAACTTGTTTCTGATAGCTTGAATGTTTATAGGATTGACTAGGTCAACCTAGTATACTAAAATGGATTCTTGAAAGTTAAAATTTTTTATTGTGTTGACTAGATCAACATAGTACCCTATACCTAAAGAAAAACCTACACATATATAATAGATTCATATTAATGTGACTATACGTTAAACATGTGCACACAAGTTAGTACTATGTCAATATAGTCAACCCAACATCACAAATATATGAAAAATAAAATGATAAAATAATGAAAAAAGTAAAACAAAACCTATAAGGGTTAGATTCACGTTGGGTTCACTAGAATTTATGTAATCATAAATACATCATGTCTATAAGAAAATCTTAACTTGGAGAATATAGATCAAACCAAACACTTTCAATTGGGGACACATTTGTTAAGCAAAAATATGACCAATATGAGGATCTAATATACCTGATTAGGAGATATCTTACTCTAATAAACCATGCTAGGGAGGGTTCCAAAGCCTCCAGTCAAACACAATCATGCAATAACCCTAAGGGAGTCCTATGTTTTGATATCTTACTAAACCAACAAGTAAACTATATTTAATCTAGTGCTCACTAAAGCTTGTGGCACAAAGTGGGAGTTAGAAACAATAAAATTAAACATGCATGGGAGACATATACTCATGTTAATGTAAAAAAAATACTAATACATGGAATATAAGTACAAATTCATATCTATCTATTCTTATAAATGAAGAACAAAGTTAGGATTTCTCACATTGAAGATGAACCTGTCAAGCCTCAATCTCTCCCTTGGCCAAGGTGCTTCATAGGAGATTGTTGTGGTATGTAAGGATGACAAGGATAAATCATATCTAGGATAAAAAACCTATCAATACATCCAAAATACTTCTCCAAAATAAAATATCTATCTCTCCCAAGAAATAATGGAACCCTATGCCTATTCCTCAAATAGAATGGTAGATAAGAAAATTCATAATATATCTTACTTCTTATCTTCTCTAAATAATGGTGAAATGATCTTGTATATATAAGCATATTTAAACATAAACCCTTTCTAAAATCCCAACTAATAGTGTCGATCTAGTTGACCTAATGTAATTTTGGATAATAACTCACTAGGTCATGAGCTAGGTTGGCCAAAGGCTAAACTTTTCCTACGTGAAAATTACTTGAAATTGTATAAGGTCAACCTAGTTCACTTAGTACAACCAACTAAAAAATGGGATTAAGGTGAGGAATAGGAAGATAAAATGTTTAAAATGATTAAAGAAAGTACAATAGAGAAAACCAAGCTTAGGGATAATTTTTTTAAGAGATAAGTGTGTAGATAACAAGTGGAAAAAGGGGTAACAATCTTATGAAGTACTAATGGTTTGCCCACCCCTTTCTCGATGCACCCTTTAAGGTGTGCACTCAGAGAGATTGGACTCGATGGGTTCCTGCAAGATACAAAGTGTTAGTAATTGATAAAAGTTTTAAAATATTATGTGTATAAAGAAACCAATAACTAAAACACACCTCATATTTTCCCCTAAATCAAAAGGTAAACTCCTTTTATCAAGTTATCTCCATGAGGTCATGTTGTCACATGATGATAGGATTGAAATTAGGTATTGTATGTTGTATGAATATTTCCACTTGGAGATGAAGATACTGTCATGCTCATAGCCTCTTAAAAAGGAAATTGGATCCTCTTACTCATTTCTCAGGGGCATGGATTAGATAGGTGAGCCAAAACCTAGTCATACTCCTCACACACTCTCCTTCCTTTCATAAAAAAACATCCATTCTATGTTAGTTATATACTAATCTTGATCATGTTGGGAAATTTGAAAGAAATCTTGTAGTATGCCTAAAGGGTTACTTTAAAGAATATGTGGATCTTGATTGATAGTCTTTTAAGGCCACTTAAGTTTAGTTATATCCTCCAAGAGTGAAGAGGCATCTACAAGTGGAAGAAGGGGCTGGTAACCTTGTTTTAAAATATCAAACAAGTAATCTCCACATAGGATAACTTCTTAGAGTGGCATGGTTGAAGGGATACTCCCCTCTTATTTAATGATATTGCTCTCTTTAACTTGGACCAAATCATGGCATGCTTTAAGTAGGTTGTAACCTACCTTTATAATGTTAAACAAATCACTTGGTTGATCGTTTAAAACTCATTCATACTCAATAACCACTTGATGAATTTATAACCTCTTAGAGTTGCCTTGTTTTCCATCTTCATTGGTTGGTCTAAAATTTTCTCCCATAATGACTACAAGTTCTTGAAGACTACCATGATGAAGGGTAGATTTCATGCCATCAACGAGGTCCTAGAATTTATCCTCATATTGATTAGTTGATGTGTCTTCCTCTTGTTTTTTCATCACACTCTTGTAGCTCATCATCTTCAACATCTTTCAGGGTTGAATGGTGTCCCTCCTTGCCAAGGGGTGTCCTAATGACAAGCTCCTCTTCAAGATCATTCAAATAATCATCATTAGCTACAAATTCAATTTAATTTTATTTGCATACCTATTCAAGGAGTTATATAGGATATTATTGGAGTGAATTCAAGAGAGATGACATGTATGCCTCATTTATTTCATTCAGCTACTTGTCCTCAACAATCATCATCTCCTTCTTCTGCACATTTCTTTGGATGGCTTTCCAAGAAGTAAATGCCTTAGATTATTGAATGATATTAGGCTTGTTTGATTGATCTTCTCTCTCCCTTGACTACAACATTTTTTCCCAAGTTAGAAACTTGGGCTTAAGAGTCTCTTTTATTGAGTGTATTATAGTTTGGGGAATGAATGGAGGTGTTTACAACTGAGATGGCATTATTTTTATAGCTACTATGGACTGATGCAAATAATTATATTTAGCCTCAATTTTTTTGGAAAGATAGGCTTAAAAATTAAACCTTGATTGATTAAGAGTCTACTCATGATAATTGGCTCCTTCAATGCACACCTTTTCCTCTTCTTACACTCTCTTTTGGACAAATTTCCATGTTGGAAATGTTGGCAGGGCTTGTGAAAGACTTTGAGGACTTTAATATTTAATTGAGAGAAGCTTTTGATGGATCATGGGTAGCTTAACATGAGACTAATATGGAGTGGAGGATGGGATACAATGTTGATTATGGTGATCGTGTCTCCCTTCATACACTATCAACCTATCCTCAATCTTTGAAATTAGGCCCTCTATGTTCAACATGTCATTGTTGACTCTTGAATGACCCTCCCTAATGAAATATGATCACTTTCCTTTGGCCTAATATAATTAATTTTTATTACCCCAATGACATTCTTAGGGATTTCTTTCCCATACCCCTTTAGTGTATCAATGTTCACCATATGTTTCTCATAGTCTAATAAGGTTTATTTAAGGACAAATATGGATTGGTAAAGAACATTATGTTGTTGTCATGACTAATCAAATTGGAAATTAGGCTAATGTTGTCTCCAAATATTTCACCCTAGAAGATGGTGTTCAAACCTCTTCCATATTTGGGTAACATTAGACTAATTCCATGTGTGTGGGGCACCTATTATGGAAGTAAACCTTTAGGATTGAAAGGGCTAGCTCCCTAGATATGTCTTGATGTACTTATCACCTAATCTAAACTTGATTATGTGAAAATATATATGAGTTACATGAAAGTAAACTATTCTAGGGGGGTAATACACCATGAATATCTACACAAGATTATCATATAAATACACTAAGAGACAAGACTCAAAAAACCAACTTCTACCTCTTAGAGCACTCTAACTTTAACATTTCAAACATGAAGGTGGAATATATGAAATACTACTCAAGGTGAGTTAATTAAAGATTAATTTTAGACACTGAGGCTACTTTTACACTTGAAAAATAGACTCATATAATTAACAACACTTCATGTGACCTGTTAGAATGAAACAAATTACATTAGACATGGAAGGATTGAGAGGAAGCAATGATTGATATCAATCACTTGAATTTTCACTATACATCTCTTCACACACTTAGACAAGATAGTTTTTAGGATCAAAACTATATTTCATATCTTATTTCAAAGTAAAATTATAATATCAAACTAGTAAGGCTTCACCATACTAGGTGTGTTCTCTTACAATGCCAACAAGTCCAACATTTATAGCAATTATGTGTGTGAGAGAGAAGAGGAAGTTAAAGAGTCACTTGTACATGTTTTGACTTGAGAAAATTAGTTAAAAATTCATGTGATAGAGAGATGGGGTGATTTATATATTTTCAAGATCTACAAGTGTCATCTCTAATCATCCAAGACTTGCAAAGTGGGTTAAAAAACTCCTTTCCTTACATAGAAAACTACCCCTCATGATTTACCTTTCAAAAATACCTTATCAATGCATATAGTCAGATATAATGATGATTATAAGTAGGAAGGGTTAAAGACAAATCACTCACATGCATTTGGGAGGTCCTAAACCACTCATGATCTTTTGTTTATGCACAATCATCCATGACAGTCCCAAAATGGCCTCTCTTAAGCACGTCTCACACTTGGCACCCAAAAAATTCCCAAATATTCCATATAATCCATGAATAAGGAGGGATGACATGTGTCCAAGGTGTCCATATCATCAATTTCAAGAAACAAGCCTTAAAAGGCCTTCTAATTGTAGTTTCACTATTTTCTCCTAAGTGTTCACTATCTGCCCACTGGCTGAAATGAGAGAGGTGGTAGGCATACTTAGGAGTTGAAATAGCTGATAAAATAGACATGAGGAATTATAAAAAGACTTAAACTCTTTCTCAAAAGTGATTTGGTCTGTTGAAAGCTTTCTAAACCTATAAAACACACAATTTTGTCAAAATAAGCTTTGATTTGCTATTTTTGTATAGGTGTGGTGTATCTTAATTACATGGGGAGGAGACATGGAGATTATTATACATCATTCAATTGGTTTCATGGAATTTCACCTACATTTGGATGCTTCATTTTCCTCCTTTTCCTAATCAGTTCCTTATGGAGGGTTTTCAAGGGTTTTAGAGTGGCCTGGGTTCTTAACATTTGTTTTATAAAGAAAATACATTAGATTCCTATCTAAATGCCACTGAGTGCTTCTTATGGGATCTAAATAACATCTCCAAATACCTCAGGGTCCCATGAAAAGTTTGGTGAGATTTCCAATCATTTTAAGTTGGTCATCCATGTCTTTTTAACACATTTTGTGAGGTTTGAGTGTACTTTAAGCCAAAAATGGATTATTGGATAGTTTATTTACAATATTGAGATTTAAAAACCTATATTTATGTCCATAAAACATGATCCAATTATCAAAATATCTAATCAAGAGATATAAGTGAAGATGACCACCCTTTTGGAACTAGGCTTAGACCTTGCCAATGGGTTTGGTTGTAATCAAAACCTCAAACTGACCCTTTAATGTTTTATTTTCATATATATATATATATATATATATATATATATATATATATATATATAAAATAAACATCCAATATACCTATATTAACATGAATCAAAACATTTTAATGCTTGTTAAAGTTTGTAATTGTAAGTGATCTTCCATTTGGATGAGACTTGCACCTTCTTTAACTAGGTCTGCCTGCATACCTCCTTGTCTGGACCACCTTGATTAATCTCAGACCCTCTTGAAATTTTTTAGGTTGGAATATATTTAATACAGCTCATGATAGATTTTTTAAATGTCCCCACACTTTTTAGTTCATATTTTGGCTCACTTCCCAAAAGTTACAGGGTCTGTGCATGAAGAAGAGTACCCTGTGTCTAAGACAAAACATGGATGTGTTACCCTTTTAGTATAAATAATTTGACAATTTTAAGATATTATTTAACTCTTAGTAGTATTATATACCAATTTTTAGCATCTAATTATAATCACAAGGCTTCTAACTTTCACTATTTCCTAGGCAAACCTTGGACAAGGCAGACTATGTAGGTTTGGAGTATAGGTTGATGTATAACATCTTAGGGTCCTATTTAGACCTAGTATTCATATTTGAAAAGTTTAATGACATAGAAAAAATGTAAATTAAGGTATTTATCCACTAATTTTCCAACATTGAACTCCATTTTCCATGTTAATGCACTTCTTTTCCCAAGACTAGGCTGTCTGCCTACTATGGATTGAGACATTTTATATGGATAGGAAGTGAGTAAGGTGTGCCATGTGTGAAGTAAAATCCTCCTAAAGTGTTCCTTAAATTATTTATACTTATAAAAATGTCACATGATACTATTAAACCATTTGAAATTATTTTGAATGCATCTTTAAAGGGAAACTCACTTGGTGCTTAATGACATGTAGATGTCACAACGAGTTTTTAGTGCGTTTAAGAGCATATTGGGGATATTCAATCACCACCTTTCACTCACCCTTTACCCCTCAAATTTTTCATATATGTTTCCTTATTATAGGGGTAAAATATCAAGCTATTATAATACATCAAAGGCTCTTTCACCTCTATTATATAAACTCCAAAAAACTTTGAGGAGAATTATTTTGTCATTTTTGGGAAAGAATCCCTAAACACAGTACTCTACCCTTTGATCATGAATTATACCCTTGTTTTCTTACCTTAGACCTCAAAACATATTTTTTATCATCTAATTTATGTCTTAGGGCTCCAAAGAATCTTTAATTCATGTTTTAAAATTCATGAATGTCTCAAATCCCTATTTATGCCACTTGTAGGTGGTGATGAGTTGTAGTAGGCAATAAATGTAAGGATGAAAGGGAGCATTATTATGACCTTATCCATAAAAATTAAATAACTAAAATTATCAAAATGAAATATTAAATTCTCAAATAAGTTTAAAACATTATTAAGGTTACTATCAAAACATGATGTTATCATGGAGACCCCTGTAGATGTACCTTTCTTGAATATGCAGACAGTAAAAGAAAATAGTGGACAAGGTGCATGAATAACACCTCATAGTCCCTTATTTGGTCATTAATTGAAAAATTATGACTTTCAATCATCTAAGGCATGTTCCATTCCTTCATCCTAATGTGGAAAAAATTCATTCAAGGTACCTGTGGGTGCACACTTTTGAGCAAAGGCAACAAGGATGATCCAAAGCAAGACAAGCCTAAAAAAGGATTTACTAGGAATTTGATAGCTTCAAAATCTAATAAAACAATGAAAAACCTATGGATAGGTCATTATAAACATAGTAAAACATCAAATACATCAAACCAAAGTGAATTAATGTGAAACAAGTGCAAATAGTGACCCCTCTTAGATTGAAGTGCATAAAAGACTACTTGAGGTCTTAATGATGGGTCATAAAGGAGAAGCCACCAAAATGAAACTTATTTATATTTATTTTAATTACACTCAGATTACTATCCACCTCCAAAGGCATTCTTCCCAATTCCAGCTGTACGACCGACACCAAGTGTTTCAAATTGACCCTTCTTAGCTTGCAAAGAGAGGATGGAAGAAAAAGAAGTTGCAGATGAACTTTTTGAACTTATCTCAGCATGTGGAAATGAATATATGGAGGTGAAGAGACACTCCACCCATGTTTTTAGCTATAAGTGAGATCATCCATTTTATATAAGTGCCCAAAAGGGCTTAAAATCAAGGAAAAACTCCCTATTTATGCACAACTATTTATTGAACTGAATCCTAATATATATTGACATATCCTAACTTCCTTAAAATTTATAATCACCCTTGTGACAAATATTCTCCCTTGAAAGTCCGTACAAGTCATTAAATAGGCTAAAAAATGGCCAAAAGGCATATTTTGCATATAAAGCATGGTAAAGGACAAATATATGACTTACAAACACCTTTAAACACATAAATGAGCATATTATAATATTTATTACACAATTTGAGCCTTTGACTAAGTTTTACCTTGGTTGACTAACTTTGACTTTAATTGACTAGACTAGTACAAGGAGAATGGGCTTAGACTAAGGTAAATGAAGTATAAGTAAGATGTTTAGAATAATATGAGACCCCTATAAGACATGTGAAACCTTATTAAAAAGTTAAAAATAATAGGATTTGACCAAATTTGACTAAAATTCAAATTTATTCAACATTTTGGCAACTCTTAAGGGTAACATGCTTGCCAATGTTAAGGACTAGTAGCCTTATTCCATCCATTAGGCACAAAGTCACACACATGGGCACTAAAATTGACTTGAAAATAAATTTGACTCAAGGAAAACAATATGGTTGACCCACACACATAAAATCAAAGACACACGAAACAAAAGAAAGGAAACACATTTGTGCTATGAAGTGCTTAGGAAACATAAGTAAAACTGAAATAATTGCACTCTAATATGTACAAACTAATAGAAAGGACTGATCCTCCTAGATAAAAAGGAAAACTTTTTATACCATATTCTTGAAGTGAACTATAAGGATGTGCAAGCTGCAACTTAGGACTTGTTCTTATTTTTTCAATGCCTTGTTCACTTCCCATGGTGCTTGCTTTGGTTTCATCTGGTTCTACAGCTAAGAACATGTGTTCAACAAAAACATACTCCTCTTGATTGGTTTGAATGGAAACCATAGCATTTAGTTCAAGTTATTTTTCATTTGTTTTGGAATCATTTTGACCCTCACACTCAACCTCAATTTCAATTTCAAGTGGCTTTCCATCATCAAGACTATACTCATTTTGAAAAGTAAGGTCTCAATCAAAATTTGGTGGTCCTATCTACTGAATGCATAGGGGAGGTTCTTCAAAACTTACTACCTCTCTTGGTAGCTTTTATTCTTCATTTATCTTATGCATTTGATTTTATTGAGATGAACCATGCTTACCTTGCTCTTCAGACTCTTCAAACATGTGCAAATAGGACTACCTTATGACCTTGTCTTCTTGTTGAGGTGCTCTATGAATTTCAATAGGTTCATCTACAATATCTTCTTAAATTTTTTTGTCAAGCTCTTCATGAAGTGAATATTTATCATTCAATTTCAAACAAAATTTAACAAGGTCATCCCAAAATGCCAACTCTTCATGATCAATAGAAATGACTTGAAGTTCATCAACATTCTTACCAATTTCTTATGAAACATCATGTTAGATAATGAGTACATATGCTTCATCTTGTGTTGTAAGTTGATCATCATCATCTTCCATGAAGCATGCCAATTCATCAATCCACTCAAGGTCTACTTCTTGTCTTACAGTTGAAGTGTCTTCTTCTCTCAAAACCTCTATTTGCTGCTTCATGTCATCAGCTCCTTCCTCAAGTTCAAAAACTGATCTACTAGGGTGAATACATGTGCCAATAATAATCTCTTCATCATAGATACTTTAGGTATCATCTTAAATATGTTCAAGTAACTCATCTATGGCAACATCATCCTCTAACTCTTGAAGAGTCTTAAGAACAATCAGTTGATTCTCATGTTGTGAAGGTAATAGAAAAGAAGTACTAAATGGAAATTCTTCAAGTACCTTGTCAACCTTTGGTATATCTTGCAATTTATGAGAATCTCTAGCATGAATGGTAGATGGAAAATTAGATCAACCTATAGGACCTTTTGAATTTCTCCCAACATAATCCTCCTTTTTCATAATCTACCTAGGCATAGGACCTTCTTTCTGATGAGCTCAAAATATGGCTCATTATTGACATATTATTTCCTTCAAATCATCTCTCAAAGGATATTATCTTATATAAATCTTAGATTCTTAGATAGCTATTACATGGAAAATAGATATTTGTCTTGTTTATATTAAACCAAAGACTGAACCTTTACTTTGTCATTAAATGTCTAATACATAGCATGTTTTAGTGATCTTTGGTGTGAAGAATGCTCAGGAAGAAGACACAGGTGATGTATAGTGAACATTCTATTTTGATCTCCATCAAGCAAAACTATGGACTCTATAGGCTTGTTTCTATGGACTCTGTAGGCTTATTTCTATGGACTATGTAGGCTTATTTCTATGGACTTTGTAGGGTCAATTTTGAGAATTTTGTAAGGATAATGCCACAAACGGGAAGCTAGAGACCAGATAGGATAAATAACCATTCCAGCTGGAATCAAATAAGGAAAATTACTGCCTGCTATTTTGAAGGACTTGTTTTTAATAAATTTGTATGTAATCAGATTTTAGGACTATTATAAGATAGGATATTTATTTCATTGAAATAATTAGATCTCTTGGAAATATAATCTCCTATCTTTGGATGAAGGGATCGACTAGGAGTCCTATTCTTTTGCATCCTATTTTAAGTTGATTGTATTAGTATAAAGTGTAAGACTTTCGACTATGAAAGGGAGAGAAGAAATAGAGGATATAGAGAAAATAGAAAATCAAGAATTAAATTTTTTAGAAGCATACAGGTTTCAATAAAATTGTAATCATTTCATTTCCATGAATTAATGCTTCAAGTTTCTAGCACTGATTAATCTTTATTCCTGAGTTCGAGAGGAGCAAGGGCCCACTCGCCTTGGAACTAGAAACTATGTATGGTATTTATGTTCTATTTTATTAGTTAGAATCTTGTTACTATTTGCATTAATTTATAAAAACATCAAAATAAATTCATAGTTTAAAAAGAGTATTTTCTTATTTCATTTCTTGTCTATGCAAATTATGTTTCCTTTTACAGAAAAAGTGAAGCAAATTTATATATGTAAGTATAAGTGTGAATTTACTTTCCCTGTAAACGTAAAATAGGAGTGTGATCTTTTACTTCTAGAAAAAGAGTGGATTGATTTGATTTCTTTCTTTTTCAGCAAAAGCTTGAATCAAGTAGTTTAGTCAAAGTTAGAATATTGGTTAAATGAGGAGTTACACGACACTCATCATTTTTGGCACCATTGCCAGGGAACAAAAGGTGTTATTAAGGTAATAATTATTGATCTAGAGTGAAAAAAATTGTAAAAATCATAAAAATACCAAAATAATTAATAAATTGATGTACCATCCTAGAGATTATCAGGAATGATTTATTCCAAAGTTTCCACCAAGAACACAAGTGGACACTCCTTTAACATCTCTGAGTAGTGAACTAGAAGATACAAGTGAAACCTATTTACAGGAATCCTCTGAAACTGGGATAGGAACCAGGCTATTTCCCCACACAAGCCCCATAAGACAAATTCCTCAAGATCAATCTTTTGTAGGAAGACATTATTTAGAGATTGCCAAAGACTTAGAAGAAGCATTTCAAAGATCCATAGATGAAGAAAATTATGAGAACTTGGAAAAACCTATAACTGAGACCACAAACATTCAGTGGGAAGATCATCCTAGCTTTGAAATATCATTAGAAGAAGAAATGGCTCTCCAACAAAATCAATAATTTGCACAAACAAGGACTTTTTCCTTTCCTATTGTTGTAGATCCTAATGATCAAACCCCCATGAAAAATATTTCACCAGATAATCTACCAAATTTCTAAGGATGATCTATAGAAGATCTTGATCAATTCCTATTTGAGTTTAAGGTGCTATGTCAAACCTATGATTACACAACTGATAGCTAGAAATTAAAACTATTTCCCTCTACACTTAAAGATGCAGCTATGAGATGGTTTATGGGTTTACCTGGAAATTCTATTAGAACATGGGATGACATGGAAACATAATTTTTGAACAAATACCAAGATTACTATCGAGTGTGAGAAAGAAAAGAGGATTTCTTCAAAATCAAATAGAATGAGGATGAATCTTTAGAGGATTACTTGGATAGATTCATGTTCACTCATAAAAGAAGCAATTATCCACTCACTGAAGACATTCAAAAATTGGTTTTCTTGAAAAGATTGGACAAAGACACTAGAGATGCCTTAAATCTAATGGGTAGAGGAGATATAAATAAATTGGCTTTCAATCAGATTTATGAGCTTTGTACCAATTACTCTCGAACAAAACCTAGAATTAGGAAAGGAAAGTTGGGGAAATCTAATGAAGTGGTTAAATTAATGGAAGAGTTTGTTAATCTCAAAATAGATATTTTGGTTACACTAAATAGTACATTGGATGGCCTTCAAGCTAAGGCAAATGCAACAGAGCCTTTAACAATCTATTGTCCTAAGTGCAGATAGAAATATGCCCTTAGAGACTGCCCCTTAGATAGAACCAATATCTCATCATGTGGGATCTATGATGCAATAGATCATGATACCAAATATTGCACCCTTCTACCTATTTTAAAGAATCAAATAAAAACCCAAGTTCAGTCCACTTAAGAAGTAAATTATATTCAGAGACAACTTTTCCCCACAAAACTAGGCTCAGGGACAGTTTAATGCAAGAAATCTAGTTAATCTATGGATGGCACCATGGAATGTTTCAGTTTCTACACCATTTTGGAATCAACCCCAAATTCCATTAATTCAAAATCCATGGGTAGGACAAGATTGGATGCCAACATCTCCATGGATAGTGCCATAGCCACAACAACAATGGGTACCATAGTAGCATTGGATGCCACAGCCATATCAACAATGGAATCAGTAGTGGAACCCACAATCACAATTCACCCAACCAAGAAGACCACTTCAACAACAAACCATTATGCCACCCCTAGTTATTTAGTAATAAGGACAAATCAATCAACCCCCAATGCCTACACAACCAATAGCAAATCTAAAAAATAAACAACTAGCACCTATTTATGTTAATGAATAGGAAGAAACAATCAATATTGGAGCTATTGAGTGTTCAGACATACATTTGAGATCAGGAAAAACTATACAAAAACCTCTAGTACTTATTTCTGAGATACTTGATGGAAATGAAAAGATAGAATCATCTCAATTAGGCACTAGAGAAATTAAAATCAAAATGAGCCCTAAAGTAAATAAAGGAAACACTACTACACCAATAATTCCTTTTCTTGAAAGATTAAGAGAAATTGATATTAAACTAGACTCAAACTTGGTCCATGACTTGCAAAAGATCAATATTGAGGTACCCCTTCTACAAGCTATTAGGGATATACCTGAATTAAAAAAGATCATCAAAAAACCTTTGTATCAAAACACCTGAGAGAAAAGCAAAATATCTAGGAACCATTGATATTGATGGAAAAGTTATTGATTTACTAGCTAGAAAACTATTAGTTCCAAAATATGTAGATCTGAGAGGCTCTGTGATCACAATTACAATCAGAGGGAAAGAAATTCCTAACATCTTGGTAAATTTGGGAGCAAAAATCAATGTCATGACAATTGATACTCTCCATGCATTATCTCTTATGAAAATACAACCCATAACTACCATTCTTCAAATGGCAAACTAGTTAGTAACGAAACTAGAGAGAACTATAGAAAATATTGAAGTGTTAATTGAATCTTGGGAATATCCAATAGATTTCATGGTCTTGCAACCCAAAACAAAGAATCTAAAATATCCTATAATGTTAGGTAGACCATGGTTGGCTACTATAGCAGTATTGATTGATTGCAGGTCATGAGACATGACTATTTCTAATGGGTTAAAATCCAAATGCATCTTCTTGTATCCTTCTACAAAACCATCAACAAATCGCATACAAGAACTTTGGGTGGATGAATTAGATAATACATTAAACAAGATTTCCTCCTTAGCCATGATCATAGTTAAAAAACACTTGGAAGAATTGAATGGAGACCTATACCTAGAATTTATAGACTCTGCCAGTCCAGAAACTACAGACTATGCCAATCTCAAAACTACGGACTCTACTAGTCTGAAAGCTAGAAACTACCTTAGTTTAGGATTTTTGGGTCAGTTGGAAAATTTTGAAACCTCCACTTCAACTTTTTCTAGTACTTCTTCATCATATGATCATAGATTGATTCAGGAAAGTGTGTGGAAATTAGCAGAATAACAGCAAACTCATTTCTTAGATGAATTTCATTGTTCCTTAGTGTTGACCATTTTTTGCCCAACAGGCCAAAAAATTGGTCCCACTCTACCCCTGCTATTCTAGGCCATTTTCATTTTTGATTTTGCATGAATCTAGAAATTTTTACAGACTCTGTAGAATTTCTACAGACTCTGCAAGTCCAGTTCTATGGACTCTGCAGGTCTAAATCTACAAACTCTATAGGTTTTGGATTTCTATGGACTCTATAGGAGAAGTTTTTCTATGGACTCAGTGGGTTATTCCTTTGGCACATGAATGATCAATTCAAGGAGTTCTAGGTTTTACAAGGCTTCTTCAGGCTCTGGTCTGAATAAAATCACAAGAAAAATTGGCATGGTTGAACCATTAAACTAGTTCAATGCTTTAGTTCAATGCCTAGTTCAATCACTTGGTTCATCACCTAGTTCAATGCCTTGGTTCAATCAGCCTTAGTTCATTAAACCAATTCAATGACAAGTTCATCAGCAAAGTTCAAGGCCTTGGTTCAATGGTTAAAGTTCAATGCATTGGTTTAACCATTGGTTCAATCATACGGTTCAATCCAGCTTAGTTCAAACGTAGGGTTCATCACTCGGTTCAATTCAGTTGGTTCAATGCGTTGGTTCAATGCTTCAGTTTAATCACTTTGGTTCAATGGCTTAGTTCACCATTTAAGAGCAGTGGCATCAGTTCAAAGTGGCTTCCAGTTCAATCAGATAGTTCAATGCCAAAGTTTAATGGGCTCGGCGTGCTTCATTGAATCATTGAACTGGTTCAATGAATTGGTTCATCAGCAATTTCAAAGGCTTGGTTCACTTAGCATCAGTGCACAGCATTGAACTGTTGAACTAGTTCAATGAGTTAATTCAATGAGTTGGTTCAATGGGGTGTCCTATAGCTAAAGGTCCAAAAGCCCTTACAGAGGGCAAATAACATTTCAAAGGGCAGCCTAAAGATAAAAGGGACAAAAGACTTAAGCAATAGGCCGAATTCTTTTAGACTTTTTGTCTGAAGGAATTCTTTTAGACAAAAGCCTTGAAGGAATTCGGGGAAAGGATTTTCAAAGGGATCGAAGGTGCAAAAAAAGTCAAAGAGCTCATAAAAAAGTCAAAGTAGCCAATTCTTGCAGACTTTTTGTTTGTAGAAAAAAGCCTGAAGCTCAGAAAAGGCCATAGGAAAGACCCAATGACAATTTTTGAGGACGATGACGTCTTGAAATCCATCAAATTTAAGTAGACAAACTAGCTGTTAGGTGACATCCGTGTGAACGTCAAATTTAACACAGTGAAGTAGCCATTGTTTTTGAACTGCCTGAGTGCCAAATCATGGAACTAGCCTAAGGAATACAGTGACCTGCCAGAAGATCACCCTTGAGGGCTAAAAGAGTACTAAGAAGACAAGGAGCAGAAAAGACAAAGCAATTCAAGTGGCGGAGGGAAGGTGAGTTATTGTAGATGAGCGGCACGACCTATTTTTTCTATAGTTGGCATTGATGAGGGGACAAATTATAGTCTATTTGCAGAAAAGAGGCATGGCCATGTTCTTTCATTAATGCTTGAATGCCAAAGTCAATTTTGGTAATTGTACAACATGGTTCTAGTAGGCCTTTTCTAAAGAATGACATCAGTAACATTGGTTTCCTCTTCCCAAGGTTCAAAATGCACATGGGCCACTGGCAAAAAAGGGTGCCAAAATCTTTCCTAGGAAGTGCCAATTTTCTCTTCCTCTTTCTATATATTATAAACTTCTCTTTTGAGAAGGGATCCGCTCTCAGCCTTAAGGCAAAACACTACCCAAAAATCTCTCAAGCTTGTTAGGTAGAGCTTTGCCAAAATTTTTACCTTGAATCAAAACTTAGCTATTTTTACCTCCATTATGAGTTTTGCATCTTTAGTATGTGTCTATGCCTTGATTCTGTGTTAAGTCATTTTCTTAAATGCTTTTGTAGAATGATTTCAACATGTCTGGTGCATTTTTGAGTTTCCTTCTACAAGTCTGTCAGAAGTGTCCCTAGAGGAGTGTAGGTGAAGTGGATAGGTTTTTGTAGTGTGTCCCAAAATGCCTCTAGTAGTTATTTCCTCACTGTATCTCCATAGATCCCTAACCCACTGTTGCAGAAGGTTTTCTCACTTCAGATGAAGTCTATAGGCACTTCCTTTTGGTGAAAAGTGTATATTCAGGCTGGGTGGATCACATTTTTTGGTGTATAACCTTTTCTTTTTTTAGGCTTAGGCTTTATTTTTAGCATCTCTCTCTCCCTTTTCATCTCCCCCCTTTTTTATATTTGTTTGTTAGTAGTAGGATAAACTAGGGCCTAAATGATACATCAGAGGGAGCTAGCCCTCATCTAGAGACTCTCCCCTCCACCTTTGTTGGTCCCATAGGTGAGAGGGGAGTTTCCATTATTGTGTGAAGAAGGTAGGAGCTCGGCCTCTTGCCAAGGGTGCAATCTTCTACGTCAACAGTTTTTGGCATGCTTAGTGGGACCAACTAGGACAAGTTGTGTCCATAGAGTTGAAGAATTTTTTGGTGTGTTCTTTAACCAACCAACCTTTGGAGGCTTTTGCATCAACACCAATGGTGACTCCAAGTTGAATCAGCTGGTTAAGCAACCCTGATGCCATTAAGAAATCACTTTTGTATGTATAATCCCCCTGCAAAAAATCATGGACCTTGTTTTCCTTCCTATAATTTTGATCAAGCTCAGCCTTTTTATGGAATCACCTCAAGCAGCTCTCCTTGCCCTGCAACAATAAGGGAAATGGCCTTGGAATTTGAGAAATAGATGATGGAGATTGATAGACTAGAGGAGTAGTATGGATATCAACAGGAGCTGATGTATAAAGAGGAGTGTTTGTTTAGGCAAGCACAGGCCTTGCAATCCATGGAGGAGGAGGTAGTGAAATGGAGAAATCCATTTATTCAAGGCAGTCAGCCTTATGTGCCCCCTCTTATTTTGAAGAAAGCCCCCTCTTGTGCATCAAATCCTTTCTATCAGATAGCACTTACTCACTCCAACTCATCTGATGCATCTACTCTCAATCCCATGGACTTAGCTTTCCAACATCAAAGGGCATCAGAGCAACCCCCCATGGAGATCAATCTTCTCAATTCCTTATATTGTGAATCTTCCATTGGGGGTAATACCATGAGCCAACACGTCCCTCTTCTAGAGACTCTTCCAGTGCATCAACAGTCTCTTCCTAGTGTTCCTCAACCTCCCCAAGTCTTTCAACATGATGTGCAAATTTTGAGTTGGAGGAAGGAATGCCAAGAACTAGCCCAGAGCCTTGAAGAGGATGATGTTGGTGACCTCCAAGAAAGACTCTTTCAGGATAATCTAGCCAAGTAAATTGAAGATTTAGAGGCTACGATGAGGCTACTTTGTGAAAGAGAGGTAGAACTTCCAGACCTTGTGGAGGAGCCCCAAGACCTTAGAGAAAACACAGTTGTTGCCTGTTCACAAGAGCAAAATTCCAATTCTGAGATCCTAAATTGTGGGAAAATAGTAGAATCATGGGGAAAGGAAGAGAAGTAAGGTTTTTCTCAAAACTTTGAAAAACACAAGGCTATTCCTACTCATGATAATGTCAGTGACCTCCAAGAAAGGTGCTTCCAAGAGGATATGGCCAGGAGAATTGTAGAATTGGAATCTAGAGAGAGATTCCTTAGCCAACGTGTGATGGACAGTTCAGACCTAATGGCACATTCCATGTCTAAACACACCCCATCTACACACTTCCAAGAGAACTATCAAGCCACACCTGATATAGATGAAGTACTGACCAAGTGGAAGGAGGAGAATCATTTGATTCTAGCTCAAGGACTGCCTCCTCTTCCACATGTTTTTCTACTCCACACCTTCTCAAGAAGGAACCTATTCTACAGGTGGCGAGTGAGGAGTAGAAGATCCAGCCTATAGTTCTTTAGGAGAATATCTTTGAAGGTCTAGAAATTTGGATATTGGAGGAGGATCAGGAGAATATCTTTGAAGATCTAGAGATCTGGACCTTTGAGAAGGAAAAGGAGATGTTGGTCTCCCTTGAGGAAAGCCTTGAAGAAGAAAGCTTTGAAAAAAGAGGTGATGTTCTGTGGGATGAGCAATTAGCTTGTGATTCCATTTCAGACATCACAACTGTCACCCTTCTTCAAGAAGGCCAAGAGGAAGTAGAGGATGAGTCTGATAGAGTCTTTAATGAGGCAGAAGGAAATGGGTCGGACCATGATACATTACAAAGGGAATGTACCAATCAAAGGGCTAATGGTGATGAGCCAACAACCTTTGATTTCTTGGTGATAAGCACTAGTATGAAGGACCAACATTCAACAAGCTTCTAAGAACAAACAAGATACACATATGTTGGGAGCATGTTTGAATCTAATCCACGTGAATACTAGCCAATCTAGGTGACAGGCAAGAGGAGTAGGTCGCCAACTCTCTTTTTCATTCAGCTACTTTCCTGGCACCATAAGTCTTCTTGCCAGGAAGTGGACTTAAGAAATTTTCCATTTGATCCAGGAGGGAGGCAAAAATTCTTGGTTAGTTGTACATAGTAGTTTGAATTCAGTTGTCTTTCTTGTTTTCCCTAAGTGTAATTTGCACAGGTAGTGTTTTTAGCCTTGTGTGTTTCCCTTTGTGTGTGGGGTAAAAAGCTTCATGTTTTAATTCTCAGATCTTTTGGGGCTATTGCTAACTTTCTTCAAAGCTGCATCTGACTCCATGCCTAATGGATTACAAGGCAATTGGTCTTTAAGCTTAGTAGGTATGCTTCCCCTGGGAGTCACCAATTTTTTGACCATTTTTCACCCAATAGGCCAAAAAATTGGCCCCCCTCTACCCCTATAGGTCTAAATATTTAAACTCTACAAGTTTTGGATTTCTATGGACTCTGCAGGAGAAGTTTTTCTATAGACTCAGTGGGTTAGTCCTTTGGTGCATGAAGGATTAGTTCAGGGAGTTTTGGGTTTTACAAGGCTTCTTCAGGCTCTGATTTAAAGAAAATCACAAGAAAAGTTGGCATGGTTGAACCATTAAACCAATTCAATGCTTTGGTTTAATGCCTGGTTCAATCTCTTGGTTCATCACCTAGTTTAATGCCTTGGTTCAATCGGCCTTAGTTCATTGAACCAGTTCAATGACAAGTTCATCGGCAAAGTTTAAGGCCTTAGTTCAGTGATTAAAGTTCAATGCACTAGTTTAACCATTAGTTCAATCATATGGTTCAATCAGGCTTAGTTTAAATGTAGGGTTCATCACTCAATTTAATTCAGTTGGTTCAATGCATTGGTTTAATGCTTCAGTTTAATCGCTTTAGTTCAATGGCTTAGTTCAACCAGTTCAATCGAACAGTTCAATGCCAAAGTTTAATAGGTTTGGTGTGCTTCATTGAACCATTGAACCAGTTCAATGAATTGGTTCAATCATTTGGTTCATCGGCAAGTTCAAAGGCTTGGTTCACTTGGCATCGACGTGCAGCATTAAACCAGTGAACTGGTTTAACGAGTTGGTTCAATGATTTAGTTCAACGGGTTGGTTCAATGGGCTTGGCACATAGTCTTGAACCAATTGAACCATTGAACCAATTTTGGTTCAATGGGTTGGCTCAATGGGTCAGTTCAACGAGGTCTCCTACATCTGAAGGTCTAGAAGCCCTTGCGGAGGGCAAAAAATGTTTCAAAGGGCAGCCTGAAGATAGAAGGGACAAAAGACTTAATAGATAGGCCAAATTCTTTTAGACTTTTTGTTTGAAGGAATTCCTTTAGACAAAAGGCCCAAAGGAATTTGGGGAAAGGATTTTCAAAGGGCCCGAAGGTACAGAAAAAGTCAAAGAGCCCACAAAAAAGTCAAAGTGGCTAATTCCCGTAGACTTTTTGTCAGCAGAAAAAGCCTGAAACAGAAAAGTCCAAAGCTCATAAAAGGCCACAAGAAGGACCAAATGACTTTTGTCAAGGATGATGATGTCTTGAAAGCTATCAAATTTAAGCAGATGAACTAGCTGTTGGGTGACGGCCGTGTGAATGTCAAATTTAACACAGTGAAGTAGCCATTATTTTTGAACTGCCTGAGCACCAAATCATGGAACTAGCTTGAGGAATGTAGTGACTCACTAGAAGATCACCCCTGAGGGTTAAAAGAGTAGGAAGAAGACAAGGAGTAGAAAAGACAAAGCAATTCAAGTGGCGAAGGGAAGGTGAGTTATTGCAGATGAGCGGTGTGACCTATTTTTTCTATAGTTGGCATTGATGAGGGGACAAAATGCAATTTGTTTATAGAAAAGAGGCGTGGCCATGTTATTTCATTAATGCTTGAATGCCAAAGTCAATTTTGGTGATTATACAACATGGTTCTAGCAGGCCTTTTTTGAAGAATGACATCAGTAATAGTGGTTTCCTCTTCCCAAGGTTCATAATGCACATGGGCCACTGGCAGAAAAGGGTGCCAAAATCTTTCTTAGGAAGTGCCAAGTTTCTCTTCCTCTTTCTATATATTGTAAACTTCTCTTTTGAGAAGGGATCTACTCTCAGCTTTAAGGCAAAACTCCACCCAAAAATCTCTCAAGCTTGTAAGGCAGAGCTCTGCCAGAATTTTTACCTTGAATCAAAACTTAGCTATTTTTACCTCCATTCTGAGTTTTGCATCTTTAGTATGTGTCTATGCCTTGATTCTATGTTAAGTCATTTTTTTAAATGCTTTTACAGAATGGTTTTAGCATGTCTAGTGAATTTTTCAGTTTCCTTTTATAGGTCTATCAGAAGTGTCCCTAGAGGAGTGTAGGTGAAGTGGATAGGCTGCTACAGTGTGTCCTAGAATGCCTCTAGTAGTTATTTCCTCCCTGTATCTCCACAGACCCCTGACCCACTAATGCATAAGGTTTTCTCACTTCAGATGAAGTGTATAGGCACTTCCTTTTGGTGAAAAGTGTATACTCAGGCTGGGTGGATCACATTTTCTGGTGTATAACCTTTTATTTTTTTAGGCTTAGGCTTTGTTTTCAACATCTCTCTCTCCCTTTTCATCCCCCCCTTTTTATATTTGTTTATTAGCAGTAGGAGAAACCAAGGCCTAAATGATACATTAGAGGGAGCTAGCCCTCATCTAGAGACTCTCCCCTCTAGCTTCATTAGTCCCACAGGCGAGAGGGGAGTTTCCATTGTTGCGTGAAGAAGGCAGGAGCTCGGCCTCCTGCCAAGGGTGTAATCTTCTGCGTCAACACTTAGCAAGACTGATTCCTCTTGGAAAAGAGTTTGTTGATAATGTAACTATGTTTTATAAGCTACTTCCTCATCCATGTCCTCTAAACTCATTAATTAGTGATTTTAAGCAAATAGATCCCAACAATCTAGGTACAAAACCAATCATGGTATTACCTAGAAAATTTTGATCAATAGTTGGTCGACAAATGAAGAGGAAGATCAACTCTTTCAAGTATTGGAAAGACATACCAAGGATTTTGCTTGGGATTATACCAACATGAAAGGAATTAACCCCAACATATCCACTCATCATATTTACACAAAATCTATCAAACTAGTCAGACAACCACAAAGAAGAATAAACCCAACATTAAAGGAAATAGTCAAAATAGAAATCCAAAAGTTGCTGAAAGTTAGGTTTATTTACCCCATCTCAGACAGCTAGAGGGTGTCACCTCTAGTAGTTGTGCCCAAGAAAAATGGAAAGTTAAGAGTATGTGTAGATTATAGAGAACTAAACAATGCAACATTAAGAGATTACTTTCCTTTACCTTTCATTCATCAAGTTCTTGATAACTTGGCAGGGAAGAAATATTTTTCTTTCCTAGATGGGTTTAGTGGATATAACTAGATAATTGTAGCAGTTGAAGATCAAGATAAAACCATGTTTACCTACCCTTAGGGAAATTTTTCTTATCGATTACTTCCATTTAGACTCTGTAATGCTCCAACAACCTTCCAAAGAGCAGTTTTGGCAATATTCTCTGACCTTACAAATGATTGTGTTGAGGTATATATGGATGATTTCAATATTTATGGTGAAATTTATGAAGAAGCTCTTACCAACTTGGGAAGAGTACTAATTAGATGTGAGTAAAATCAATTATCTTTGAGCCATGAGAATTTTTTGTTGATGATGGATGAAGGAATAGTCCTGGGACACCATATTTCTATAAAAGGCATTTAAGTAGATCCAAAGAAAGTTAAAATAATTTCTAACTTACCCATTCCACAAACACAAACTAAAGTTAAGAGTTTTTTGGGACATGTTAGTTACTA
Organism: Torreya grandis; assembly: GCA_037957365.1. Taxonomy (NCBI): domain Eukaryota; kingdom Viridiplantae; phylum Streptophyta; class Pinopsida; order Cupressales; family Taxaceae; genus Torreya; species Torreya grandis. The sequence goes on from JARHVA010002149.1 coordinate 2,636,930, forward strand.
TAGATGCTTCATAGATTAGTTTAGTCAAATAGCTACCCTTATGTTTGCTTTGCTTACAAAAGACAGTACATTTGAATGGAGTGATAGTTGCTAGCAGGCCTTTGAGACCATCAAAGCTAAACTTGTTACTGCTCTAGTATTAAGAGGACCAGATTGGACTAATCCATTCCATATATACATAGATGCTTCCAATATAATAGTAGGATCAATTCTTGGACAAAAGGATGAAGAGGGTAACATGTATGCTATATATTATATTATCAAAAACATGACACCTGTTGAAATAAATTACACCACAATTGAGAAGGAATTCTTAGCTGTAATTTATGCAATCAACAAATTCAGACACTACATAATAGGATATAAGGTATTTGTCTATATAGTCCATTCAATTATTAGATATCTTACCAACAAACCAATTATGGGAGGTAGGATTATTAGATGGCTATTGCTCTTACAAGAATTTGATGTTACTATTATAGACAAACTAGGGAAGTCTAATGTGGTTGCTGATTTTTTGTCAAGAATGAACACTACAAGTGAAGAAGAACTAGTGGAAGATGAATTTCTAGATGTGTAATTATTTTATATTTCAGCACAATCTTTGTGGTTTGCTGATATAGCCAATTACCTCACCTCAGGGAAGTTTCCTCTGCACTTTTCACAAAAAGAAAAGAAATGTTTAATCAAAGAAATTTATTTTAAATGGATTAATGGAATGTTATTTAAACTTGGCCTTGATCATGTGTTTTGTAGGTGTGTGACAAATGGTGAAGCTTATGATATCATTAGAGCTTGTCATGATGAACTAGGAGGAGGTCATTATTTAGCTCAAAGAACCATACATAAAATCTTGGGAGCAGGATATTATTAGCCTCATCTTCATCAACAAGTAAAAAGATATGTCAGACACTGTGATGCTTGTCAGCAAATTGGACAGCCTACTCTTTCAACAAAGATGCCTCTACACCCTCATCCTCAATTAGTTTTAGAACCATTTGAGAAATGATAAATTGATTTTATCAGTCTAGTGGATCCTCCTTCTAAAAGAAAATAATATCTCCTAGTATGTATAGACTACATGACAAAGTGGGCATAAGTGGAAGCATTAACTCATGCAAGAGAGGAGATGGTAGCTGATTTCTTATATTTTAAAATCATACAACGATTTGGTGCTCCAAGAGAGATAGTCTCTAATCAAGGACCGTAGTTCATGTCAAACATGATAAAACATTTTATGCAACTGTATCAAACTCAACACAGAAAAACATCTCCATACCACCCATAAGTGAATGGACAAGTTGAAGTCACCAATAGAGAACTGAAAACCATTTTAACCAAGGTTGTTAATTTTAGGAGAAAGGATTGGGAAGATAAAGTACCAGAAGCTGTTTGGGCCTATAATACTACTTAGAAAACAGCAACTAGATTTTTACTTTATGAATTGGTTTATGGTAAGAAGCCTTTATTCTCTATTGAATTTGAATTACAAACTTTGAAAATATTTGTAGAAGTAGGAATTGAATTAGAAGAAATACAAAAAGAAATACTCCTACAACTTAATCAACTTGATGAAATGAGGATGGAAGCACTACAAAGAATTGAACTGGTACAATATCAAATAAAAGTTTGTCATGATGCACAAATAAAGTAATAGAAGTTTTAGATAGGAGATTGGGCACTGTTGTTTGATTTTAAATTTCAATAGTTCAAAAGAAAACTATAAACAAGATGGTTGTGACCTTATGAGATTGAAAAGGTCTATAAAAATGGTTTTGTTAAGCTGATACCTATTGATGATAGCAGAAGAACTCTATTAGTCAATGGACATAGATTGAATCTCTATCAAAAACCTCTCAATAAAGATGAATTTATTCAAAAAGTAAAGGATCAAGTAGCTATTTTGGAAAGCTCTACTTTTTCCAGTGAACATGCTTCTTGATAATCTAATAAATAAATAAATAAATAAAATCAAAATCAAAATCAAAATCAAAATCAAAATCCTTCCAAGGACGCTATTGACAATGCATGCCCAAAAAACCAGCTTGCTGGTTGGCTATGATTGCAAAAAAAGGGCTTTGGCTAGAAAACCAACAATGGCTGGCTAAAGGGCAAAAACAAAATATTGATAAGAAATTATCATCATGACACTATGATTAGTCATCTCCATGCAATAAACTAATCCATGCAAACTTATTTGTGTAGGACACATGGTGAGCAAAGGGTAATGTCTAAGGTTAAAGTAAGACATATATTTTATTTATCTATGTTTCAGTTAACTAATTATTTTTGATTTGATTAAGATCCTATTCTCTAGAGATGACCCAAATTTGAAACTTCTAAAATGGAATGACATATGCCATAATGAAAAAGCATGCAACTGAGTTGCCAAAGGTGTATAGACAAGTTTGTAGCTTTGATATCATCAATTGAGTTATCAAGTATCACAATGATGAGACATCATAAAAACAGGTTTTAAATAAATTAATGAATCATTATCACCGTCAATATGATGTGTCATAATTTTACATAACTTGTATTAAGGAGACAAAATGGTTGGCACACTCCATAGAAACGTGTGGTGCCTAACTGTATGAAATCATCATACCACATGACAGACTCATACAACTGTAACATCTCAAATGAACCATTTTCTTTATATGGACTTCCACAGAAGTTAGTCTACCAATATTTAGGGCCTGTTGCCTACTGACTTCAACAAAATACTGGTCTATACCTTAATTGGAGTTTAAAGAACTGAGCTGACTATGACTCCACATAGAAATGGGATAGAAGACAAGATCAGAGCTGAAGGATCCAACAAAGTTTCATAAAGACAAGGATTCTATAGCAGTGTTTAGAGCCAATGGCTAGTTACCTTTCATTGAAAATTTCCAGGGTTTTGATGAAACAATGGTAAGTGAATTCATTGCCAATTTCACCCTTGAATTTTCAATTATAAAAGGCATTTTTATTCCTGTTACAACTCAAATCATAAGCCAAATTATACAAGTTCCAGAAGAAGGAATGAGAGCTACAGGTAGAGTTTCATTTAGTGATTTAATTAGTCAGTTTAATGGTAATAAGCAGATTAGAACCTCATGTCTAGTAGATTCCAAGGGAAAATCAAAAGGGATTAAAAGAAATTCACTTTTTGAACCTTGGAAATCTATAGCCAAGTGGGTACTTAAATATATCATTTGTGAAGGGCAACATAGTCTTTTAGGGGGAGACACCATGAAAATTTTAATACATCTTAAGCATGGGAGACAAAACCCTCAGTACAAAATTAACCTCCCGTCTTTCTTATATGGTGCTCTACAAGTTATGTCTACAACCCCTACTACTGCTCTTAGGCATCATGGCCTTATTCAGCTCATTATCCAACATCATTTCCTTCAGCAAGGTCAAGAGGTCTGGGAGGAATTTCAGAACAATATAGCACAACAAATTCTAGATTTGCCTGCACAAGAAACCCCAAATGTACCACAAGAACAGTTATCTTCACCTGCCACATCAACTGAGAAAATAACACCAAGAAAAAAATCTCAAACTATAGTCTCCATAGAAATCTCTTCTTCTTCTTCTTCTTCTAAGAGAATCATAAGGTCTCAAAATCCTGACATTTCAAGGCCCCCACAAGAACCTCATGAGTCTATAGTACAACTAGTTCCTTTGACAGGAAGAAGAAAATTGAGATAGAAGGTCACTATATAACTTGAGACAACCAAGGGTTTCATGGTTAAAAAGGAAAATTAACCAAGTGTAGCTCAAAGAGTAACTAAAAGAAGGGCAAGGCTCATTTTAACATAAGCAGATGGACAAGAAGCAACATATATTTTAGATAGTCTTAAAATGGTGTATCATTCCCCCATACATCATAATATTCTTGCACCTATAGATATTGAAGAAATTCCTTCTGAAAGGAACTCTCCAATCATAATGGAGAAACCAAATCTAGAAGAAGAGCCACAGATAGTAGAAGAATTAAGTATGGTGGAACAAACACCTGTTCTAATTGAAACTACAATGGATAAAGGGAAAACTATATGTACCAATGAGAAAGGTGAATCATCAAATCTAAATGATCTTATTATGTAGCTAACTTTATAGCTTTCTCAAGCTCAATATTTTGAACAACAACAAATAGTTGACATTGCTGAATTGATCAATCAATTGCAAAACAAGGATCATTTTAACTCATCTTTGGTGTAGAAATTAGATATAGTATCTATTGATCATGCAGTAGAAAATCACAGATTAAAGGAAATAATAAAAGAACATGAAGATGAATAGATTGGTCTTTGGATATATGTAAAATGTCTTAAGAAGGAAAATAGGAAATTGCAAAATTTGGTAAACTCTTTCGAAGCACCTGTTATTGCACTTTCTCCTCCTAAGGCATTTGTTGACCATGGTTGTCAAATAAGTGATCCAAGTATTCCTCCCTTTAAAATACTATATCAAATTGAAGAAGAATATTTTGTACTTAAATAGAAAAATAAAGATGCAACTTCTTTAAACAAAATCTGGGAAAATGAAAAGAAAAAATTAGAGGCTAAAGTCTAAGAGTTAGAAGAAAATTTGCAGGATGCATGCAAATTAGGAGAAACTCTTTTAGCATGTAGGAATCCTTCTCCTACATATAGTTTGTTTTTATCTGAACAAATTTATAGATGGTAGCTTCTATGGATCTCCTATCATCTTCCTTACAAAATTTTGTAGCCCACAACATTTTTGGAAATTTTCTATAGTGCTGAACCTGATTAGTAGGATTTGTTTTGTGAATTTTTTTGCATGATTTGATTCTAGGAGATCATGAGCACAATAAGTTTTTGATAAATATTCATGTAGGAGAAGTTCAACTGAGAGCATTACATTCTACATTCAAAAATTAAATAGCATGGAAAGGCAAATTTGAGGACTATACAAATCATGATAAGACTACAAGATTATGTGTCAGACCAGCCTTTCCTATTCCCAGATTGATCAAACAGAATTTCAACTATGCTTTGTTAAATGATGAGGTTAAAACACATTACTTACAAGCTCTATATGATTGTAATATTTCTTTTGATTTGTTTTCAAGACAGAGTTTTGATTTAGTAATGGCTACAAGTGTAAATAGAGGGGACCAACTTTCAGTACATCTTAAAAGGTGAGAAGTCATGTCCCCAAATAACTTAAGATGGAGTATGAGGAGAGCATCCTCAATTATGGAAATTTTAATAGAGGTAATCAACTCTGGGGGAGAATATAAATGGATTGGTATGAGATATAAACCCCCTTTGTTGATCATACCTATTCCAGAATGGCAGAGTTGGGCTCCATAATTAGAAGATAAATTTAGTATATGGAAACAAATGATTCAAACACATCAGGGATTTACAAGCAATTTAGATAGACACATAACAGATGAGTTTGATGAATATGATTTGAGTAAGAGTGTAGAAAGTAGAAGCCAGAGCTATGAATGCCAATAAATGTTTACAATGGGACTTGCAAAAGGTAAAGCTTGGGGGAAATGATGAGCTCAAAATATGGCTCATTATTGACATCTTATTTCCTTCAAATAATCTCTTGAAGGATATTATCTTATACAAATCTTATATTCTTAGATAGCTATTACATGAAAAATAGATATTTGTCTTATTTATATTAAACCAAAGATTGAACCTTTAATTTGTCATTAAATGTCTAATACATAGCATGTTTTAGTGATATTTGGTGTGAAGAATGCTCAAGAAGAAGACACAAGCGATGTATAGTGAACATTCCATTTTGATTTCCATCCAACAGAACTAAGGACTTTGCAGGCTTGTTTCTATGACTCTACAGGGTTGTTTCTACGGACTCTGCAGGCTTGTTTCTACAAACTTTGTAGGGTCAATTCTGAGAATTCCATAAGGACAATGCCATAAATGGGAAGCTGGAGACTAGATAGGATAAGAAAGAACCATTCTAGCTGGAATGAAATAAGGAAAATAATTGCCTACTATTTTGAAGGACTTGCTTTTGATAAATTTGTATGTAATTAGATTTTAGGACTATTATAGGATAGGATATTAATGTTATCAAAATAATTGGATCTCTTAGAAATCTAATCTCCTATATTTGGATGAAGGGATCAACTAGGAGTCCTATTCTTTTGTATCCTATTTTAATTTGATTGTATTAGTATAAAGTGTAAGACTTTTGATTATGAAAGGGAGAGAAGAAATAGAGGATATAGAGAAAATAGAAAATCAAGAATTAGATATTTTAGAAGTATACATGTTTCAATCAGATTGTAATCATTTCATTTCCATGAGTTAATACTTCAAATTTATAGCACTGATTAATCTTTGTTCCTGAGTCTGAGAGGAGCAAGGGCCCACTCTCCTTAGAACTAGGAACTATGTACGGTATTTATGATCTATTTTATTAGTTAGAATCTTGTTACTATTTTCATTTATTTATAAAAACATCAAAATAAATTCATATTTTAAAAAGAGTATTTTCTTATTTCATTTCTTTTCTATGCAAAGTATGTTTCCTTTTATAGCAGAAGTGTGAAGCAAATTTCTTTTCATACGTAGAAGTGTGAATTTACTTTCCTTGAAAACATAAAATAGGAGTGTGATATTTTACTTCTAGCAAAAGAGTGGATTGATTTGATTTCTTTTTTTTCAGCAAAAGTGTGAATCAAGTAGTTTAGTCAAAGTTAGAATAGGATCAACAAGCACCCCCATAAGCAAACTTCTAGATCTACCATCTCATACCTTACTGCAAATAGCTTTGGACACCAGCCTTGGTTCATAAGAAACCAATTAAATATTGGTTAAATGAGGAGTTAGATGACACTCATCACTTTCCTCTCAAGGTTAGGCATGACATAGTTTGGGTTCTTGGTCCAATATGGACTGCAATATGAATCTATGGTAGGCTCTTGAGTAGGCTTAGTAAGCTTGGGAGGAGGATTAGGAGTAGATGAATGAGAATGATCAACGTTTGGTTTTCTTAGAGGGAGGAGCTGAAAATGAAATGTTTTATGTGGATTTGACTCAATTTGACCTTTCCAACTAGTGTTTAACTTGAAGATAAATTGAGACATATCATTAGACACTCTTCCCTCAATATTAGCCATGAAGTTTGTATTTAAGAATATAGCAAAGTATGTTTGCACATCTATAACTATTATAACTTATGGGATTCTAACATTAGGATAAGTAGGAAAATCAAAAGACACCTTTATGTTTATTGAAATGCCAAGAGTATTTACATTTCTTCCTTCTAATTGTAATTCAACTCTAGGATCACACTCATACTACAAGTTTAACTCATCAACTATTTCCTTAGGAATAAAATAATGAATTACAACATTACTAAAAACACAATTATGAATCAAGACATTACCAATGATCATGGTGGTAATGAAAGGAGAAGGAAAAACCTCCTTGACTTGTTGAGGAACATGAGATTGATGTTTCCTGGCTTGTTTTTGTTTCAAAAGTTCTTTCAACTCCCTCAATTCACTTTTCCAACCCTCAAAATTGAGGTTCAACTAATTAGCATCTTGCTCAAACTGATCATTAGGAACAATAGGTTGGTGATAGGAGTGAGTTGATGTTGGAGGAGGGTATAATGGTTGGTATGAACCTTCATGAAGTGTAGTCTCTTGAGGGCAGCTTATGGAGAAGCCATGAACACTTAAAGTAGGATCATATTGATAGGGTGGTACATGTTGATTGGAAGATGAAGTGTACATACCATAATTGATGTTTTGAAGCACTAGGGTTGATTACAACAGTTAAAATCATTTAGAGTTTCCATTAGTGTTTTGATTGCCTTTAAAGGATGATGAGTTGAAGGATAGCATTGAGAATTCCTTCACTTGAATTAAATTATCCCATCGAGTGTACCAAAACTATTAGCATCAAATTGTACACCCTAGGATACCTTATCAAGCTCCTACAATTTAATGCAACATTGAATCATCTCTCAAGTTTTGGGGAACTTGTAAGAGAGATGAGTCTCTAGTTTATGAAAGAGCTATCTCCCTAGATATGTCTTGATGTATTTGTCACCTAATCTAATACTTGCTTGTGTGAAAAGACATAGGAGTTGCATGTATTTAAAATATTCTATGGGGTGATACACAATGAATACCTCCACAAGATTATCATACAAATACACTAAGAGATAAGATTCACAAAACTATCTTCTACCTGTAGAGCACTCTAACATTAGCATTTCAAACATGAAAGTGGAATATATGAAAGACTACTCAAGGTGAGTTAACCAAAGATCAATTTTAGACACTAAGGCTACTTTTACACTTTAAAAATAGACTAATACACTTAACAACACTTCATGTGACATGATAGAATGAAATAAATTGCATTAGACATGGAAGGATTGAGAGGAAGCAAGGATTGATATCAACCACTTAACTTTTCACTATACATCTCTTCACACATTTAGACAAGATAGTTTGTAAGATCAAAACTAGATTGCATATGTTTTTTAAAAGGAGAAGTACAATATCAAACCAATAAGGCTTTAACATACCAGGTTTGTTCTCTTACAATGCCAAAAGGCTATAATTTATAGTAATTGTGTGTGAGAGAGAAAAGATAAATTTAAAGAGTCACTTGTACATGTGTCAACTTGAGAAAATCAGTTAAAAATTCATGTGAGAGAGAGATGGGGTGAGCCATGTAATGTTAGGATCTAAAAGTGTCATCTCTAATCATCTAAGACTTGCAAAGTGGCCTTAAAAAACTCCATTTCTTGCATAGAAAACTACCCCTCATGATTTTCCTTTAAAAAATACCTTATCACTACATATAGTAAAATATGATGATGAGTTTGAGTAGGATGGGTTAAAAATAATCCCTCACATGCATTGAGTGTCAGGGAAGTCCAAGAACAAACACACCTCTGTTCTGATTCCTCTTGTTGGATCTTGCTCCTCAGAAAGAGCATAGTATGATTACCAAATATAAGCAATTATAAATGTGGAAATAACCAGAAACACAAGTAATTAGAATTCACCAATAGCACAGAATATGAGAGACAATACACTATCTTGTATTAACACTTTACAGAAAAGAATACAACAAAGAGCCACCACACTCTTTCACCTTACAGAGGTTTGCCACACCTCAAGTGTACAGTAGTTCTTCTCACACAACACTCTCCTACACAAAAAAAAATGGTCCCAACAACCAACTCACAAACAGAATTGGTGTTCACCTCTCCAACTAGTCAGTAATAACCCTGCCAGTTTACCAAGCACTCAATAGTACTTCAAGTTGATCTCCCATGAACCTGCAACCTGCAATTCAACAGACCATACTCACATGTAGATCTCCTATGAGCTTGCAACAACCTGCAACTCAATGATCTTACAATGGAAGCAACTTACTTGCCTTCCTTTCTATCTCATGCCTTAATTACAATACATGTCAATGGGTCTATAAATAGATCCCTAACTCAAACACTAACTTAGACTCTTAATTTAGACAATTATCCTCATAGCCAAAGACTCTAACTGGACTTTACATGCAAACACTTCGTTCACTTAACTAACTGTCCATGTAACGAGCAGTTCTGGAACACACAGGTGACCGACGCCGGTCCCTGCTAGTCTGGTTCTGCCGACGTCGGCCGACTCCCTGCCATCGTCGGTGGCCTTCTACATTGGTCACGATCGACGTCAGTCCTGCTACCGATGCTGTAATCTTGGATCTCAGTAACCTTCTTATTCCACCTATTTGCAAAGAGTTGAAGCTTTTAGCTCCACAACTCAACAATCTCTCACTTGGAGATAAACAGCTGTAACCTGTACCTGTACCTGTACTTAGTCTAGTTTGTTCCCTTGGCTTTGTATCCCTCCTCAAGATCACTCTTGAAGACCAACCACCACAAACTTGTAGTGCAAAATCTGTCATCCAAATCACCTGCCACATCCACATCTACAAACCATGTAGAAAATAACCTGAACCTGCATAACATGTGCACCTGCTGCTAGTCCCTGTAAGAATCCACTGAACTGTCCTCCAATGGTTCTCTCTCAGATTGGCTCTAACTTGTGACAACTCCCACTGCTTGGGAAAACTCAGGTTTAGTACATACCATGCACTCAACCTCATTATGTGAATCGAGACACCTGTTCATAGAACTGTCCAACCATCGGCGTGCTAACCGGTTTCACATAATCATCCTGAAACAAAGTCAACATATGACCTACCATGTCTCTAGAACACACTCATGCCAAAGAATCTTGCTGCTCCCAGATTCTCCATGACAAACACCTGAACTAGCTTTACCTTTAGTTCAGCAATACCTGTATATGTAACCCTACAACAAGCACATCATATAGTAATAGGATAATGTAGCTAATATTATCCAATCTGGTAAAGAGAAACACAATGATCAAACCTCCATTACCCTGCAGCTAATACAAGACCATATACCCTGATCTTCCATCTCACGTATCCATTTTCGCTCTTCTTTATCTTGAACATCCATTCGTCTCTCAGTGCTTACTTCCAACTGGCCACTCTACCCAAAACACCTATTTGGTTCTCCTCCAAGGAATCACATCCTCATCCATGCCTAGCTCCCACTGTTTCCTGGATCTACCTGTTCTGCTTCTTCAATAACTTCCTGCTCCTATGCCATAAGTGAGCAACAAGTAGTGTAAAGAAGGGAAATGATGAATTTAAGAACTTACTTACACCTTTAGTCCTCCATATGGGCACTTGAGACTCCATGAAAGCTTGTTGTCCACCCAAAATTCGTCTCAGTAACCGATGCTGGTCACATCTCAGTCTGCAGACGACCGAAGTCAGTTTCCTGCGACTACCACCTTGCCGACGTCGATTTCCCCTGGCTGACGCCGGTCAATATCTGCCCTGAGTCACCAACGTCAGTCTGCACATAGCCGAAGTCGGTCCCTGTCTGGACACCGAGGCCGATTTTCCTGTCGATGTCGGTCTCTGTGTTTTTCTTGTGAGACCTAACTTTTTCCCGCAAGATCTTTTTAGATCAAATCCTTGTCCAAATCACCCTTGCTCTACTCAAAATTATTCTGCATCTTGTGCTAAACTCTATCCGTCACCTTCTCCTTGAAAAACAAGGCTTTCCTGTTCTTGTCACTAACATCGGATTCCTTAAGAAACGTTACCTTCTTCTTGTGCATACAGAAACCACGATCCATACCTTCCAAATCTGAAAGCATATCCTTTGACTCAAGAACGAGCATCTCCTTCTTATCTATGTGACCAAGCCACATCTCTGAATCTACAGCTGAAGTAGAAAACCCAGAAAGAGAATCAGTAGTACAAGTAGATAAATAAAGCGTACCTACTTTCTTACCTCTAGCTACAATAAGTGTACCCTTGGTAACCTTCCAAGAGTCTGCTGTGAGAGTTACTGTGTAACCCTCATCACCCAAACTTCTAACAAAAATTAAATTCCACTCCAGAACTAGGACATGCATGACTTCTTTTAACACCCATGTGTTACCTGTCTGCAGTTTCAGCTTCACTTTCCCTTTGCCAACAATCTGACAAGGCTTACCATCCCCTACATAAATTTCTCCAAAATCTCCCTAGACATACTCATGAAAAAATTCCCTATGTGGGGATGCATGAAAAGAGGCACCAGAATCTAAAACCCAAGATTCTACTTTATCCAAAGAACATACCAGAGCATCCCATGAAGCATAATCTACAACATCTACTTCTTCTTCATGTTCTTCATGCTGATTTGTACCCGATCTATAATCTCTCTTTAAGTGCCCTTGCTTTCCACACTTCCAGCAGGTTATTCTGCCATACCTGGACATGGATCTCTTGCCTGTCTTGGACCTTGATCTCCCATGCTCTATCTTTTCTCTTTGCCTTCCTCTACCTTCAACACTCAAAGCATTTCCTGATGATTCACCTGTGCTATTCCTGCGTATCTCTTCATTCAAGATCACACTCACAACATCATCCACTTTTAAGACTTTTGAAGGAGACATAGTATTAGAAACTGCCATTACCAAACCTTCCCAACTTTCAGGTAATGAACACAAGATTAAGAGAGCTCTAATTTCATCATCAAATACAATATTGACTGAACTTAGCTGGTTTACCAAACCATGGAAATCACTAAGATGGCTATGAACAGATCCACCTTCTGACATTTGCAAATTAAATAAATGCTTCATAAGAAATACCTTATTAGAAGCTGAGGGTTTTTCATATAAATTTGCCAAAGATTCCATCAACTCCACCATTGTCTTACACTGTGATAAGCTAGAAATCATAGATGATGCAAGACTCAATCTAATAGATCCTAGAGCCTTCCGATCAAGAACCTCCCATTCTTCATCTTTCATATCTGAGGGTTTGCAAGTAACCCCTCCCAACGGTAAGTACAAATCTTTTTGATACAGATAATCCTCAATCTGCATCCTCCACAATTGGCAATTCTTGCCATTAAACTTTTCCATCTGTAGCTTACTGTCTTCTGTCATTGCTCAACTCCCACTCAAACAGAAACCCTGTGAGTACCTATAATCAAAACACACTAACCAGATCTAATCCAATCTGTTAGTATCCCAACCAAAAGCTCTGATACCACTTGTCAGGGAAGTCCAAGAACAAACACCTCTGTTCTGATTCCTCTTGTTGGATCTGGCTCCTCAGAAAGAGCACAATATGATTACCAAATATAAGCAATTATAAATGTGAAAATAACCAGAAACACAAGTAATTAGAATTCACCAATAGCATAGAATATGAGAGACAATACACTATCTTGTATTAACACTTTACAAAAAAGAATACAACAAAGAGCCGCTACACTCTTTCACCTTATAGAGGTTTGCCACACCTCAAGTGCACAGTAGTTCTTCTCACACAACACTCTCCTACACAAAAAAAATGGTCCCAACAACCAACTCACAAACAGAATTGGTGTTCACCTCTCCAACTAGTCAATAATAACCCTGCCAGTTTACCAAGCACTCAATAGTACTTCAAGTTGATCTCCCATGAACCTACAACCTGTAATTCAACAGACCATACTCACGTGTAGATCTCCTATGAGCTTGCAACAACCTGCAACTCAATGATCTTACAATGGAAGCAACTTACTTGCCTTCTTTTCTATCTCATGCCTTAATTACAATACATGCCAATGGGTCTATAAATAGATCCCTAACTCAAACACTAACTTAGACTCTTAATTTAGACAATTATCCTCACAGCCAAAGACTCTAACTGGCCTTTACATGCAAACACTTTGTTCACTTAACTAACTGTCCGTGTAACGAGCAGTTCTGGAACACACAGGTGACCGATGCCGGTCCCTGCTAGTCTGGTTCTGCGGACGTCGGCCGACTCCCTGCCGTCGCCGGTGGCCTTCTACATTGGTCACACCGACGTTGGTCCTGCTATTGATGCCGGTGCTCCTAAATCTCAACAACCTTCTTGTTCCACCTGTTTGTAAAGAGTTGAAGCTTTTAGCTCCACAACTCAACATTGAGGAGGTCCTAAACCACTCATGATCTTTTATTCATTCACAATCATCCATGATAGTAGTAAAAAGGCCTCTCTCCAAGCACCTCTCACACTTGACACCCAAAACCTTCCCAAATATTCCATATTATATATGAAAAAGGAGGGATGACATGTTCCCAAGTTTTCCATATCATCAATTTATAGAAACAAGCCTTAAAAGGCCTTCTAATTTTAGTTTCACTTTTTTCTCCTAATTGTTCACTATTTGCCCACTGGACTGGCTAAAATGAGAGAGGTGGTAGGCATACTTAGGAGTTTAAATAGCTGATAAAATGGACATGAGGACTTATAGAAAGTCCTAAATCTCTCCCAAAAGTGATTTGGTCTCTTGAAAGCTTTCCAAACCTAAAAAACTCACAATTTTGTCACAATAGGATTTGTTCTACCATTTTCATATGGGTTTGGTGTAGATCAATTACATGGGGAGGATACTTGGATATTCTTATACATAATGAAATTGGTTTCATGGTATTTTCCTTGGATTTTGATGCTTCATTTGCCTCCTTTTCCTAATTGGGTCCTTATGGAGGGTTTTCAAGGGTTTTGGAGTGGTCTGGGTTCTTAACATTTGTTCATAAAGAACATACATTGGATTCCTATATAAATTCCACTTAAGGATTCTTAAGGACCCTTACTAACATCTCAAAATACGTCAATCTCCCATGAAAATCTTGGTGAGAGTTCCAAGCATTTAAAATTGGTCATCTATGTCTTTTCTACACATTTTTTGAGGTCTGAGTGTACTTTAAGCCAAAAATGGCTTCTTGGATAGTTTATATACAATATTTATATTCCCAAACCTTTTTTTATGTCCATAAACATGCTCCAATCATAAAAACATCTGATAATGAGATATAAGTGAAGATGACCACCCTTTTAAAACTAGGCCTAAACCTTGCCAATGGGTGTACTTGTAACCAAAACCTCAAACTGACCCTTTGATGTTTTATTTTCATCTATATATATTAGACACATAAAAAATACCTATAATAAAATGAATCAAAATTTTTTAATTCTTTTTAAAGGTTAGAATTGGAAGTGATCTTTTATTTGGATGAGACTTACACCTTCCTTAACTAGGTTTGCCTACAGAACTCCTTGTCTGGACCACCTTGCTTGATCTAAGACCCTCTTTAAATTTTTTATAGGTTTGAATGGATTTAATATATCTCATTAAACATTTTAAAAAAATTTCCACACTTTTTGGTTCATATTTTGGCTCACTTCTCAAAAGTTGCAGGGTATGTGCATGAAGAAGAGTACCCTGTCTCTAAGACAAAATAGGGATGTGTTACCCTATTATTCTTAATAATTTTACCATTTTAGGATATTTTTGAACTCATAAGTTTATTATATACTATTTTTTATCATCTAATTCTAAGCACAATTATTCTAACTATCTCCATTTCCTAGGCAAACCTTGGATAGGATAGACTGTGTAGGTTTAGAGTATAGGTTGATGTATAGTGTCTTAGGATCCTATGTAGACCCGTTATTCATATTTTAAAAGTTTCATGAGACTACCAACATTTAAATTTAGGTATTTATCCACTGATTTTCCAACATTAAACTCCATTTACCATGTTAATGCACTTCTTTTCCCAAGACTAGGCCATTTGCCTGTTATGGACTAAGACATTTTATACAGACACATAGTGAGTAAGGTGAGCCAAGTTTGAAGTAACATCCTCCTCAAGTGGTACTTAGGTTTTTTATACTGATAAAAATGTCACATGAGAATATTAAACCATGTTAAATGATTTGTAATAAATCTTGAAAGGGAAACTCACTTGGTGCTTAATGGCCTGTAGATGTCATAACAAGCTTTTAGTGTGTTTAAGAGCATATTGGAACTCTTAAATCACCACCTTTCACTCACCCTTTTCATATAAAATTTTTCATATGTGTTTCCTTATTATATGGCTAAAATATCAATCTATTTAAATACATCAAGGATCTTGTACCTCTATTATGGAAACTCCAAAAAACTTTGAGGAACACTATTTTGTCCTTTTTGGGAAAGAATCCCTAAACACAATACTCTACCATTTGATCATGATTTATACCCTTTTTTTATTAAATTATCCATCCAAAAATGTGTTTTATGATCTCATTGACATCTTAGGGCTCTAAATAATATTTTATTCATGTTTTAAAACTCCATGAATGTATCAAATCCCTATTTAGGCCACTTGTAGGTGGTGATGAGTTTTAGCAGGTAGTGAATGTAAGGATGGTAGGGAGCATTGTTATGACCTTATCCATGAAAATTAAAGAACTAAAATTATAAAAATTCACTCTTAATTTCTCCAAGAATTTGAAAACATTATCAAGGTTACTATCAAAACATGATGTTATCATGGGGACCCTTGTAGGAGCACCTTTCTTGAATATGCAGATAGTAAAAGAAAATAGTGGACAAGGTGCATGTATTAGGCCTCATAGTCCCTTATTTGATTATAAAGTGTAAAATTATGACTTTTTATCATCTAAGGCACATTCCATTATTTCATCCTAACATGGAAAAACTCCATTCAAGGCACATGTAGGTGCACACTTCTGAGCAAAGGTAACAAGGATGATCTGAAGTAAGACAAGCCTAGAAAAGGATTTACTAGGCATTTTATAGCTTCCAAATCCAATAGAACCATGAAAAACCTATGTAAAGGTCATTTGAAACATAGGAAAACATCAAATACATCAAACCAAAGTGAATTAATATGAAACAAGTACAAACGGTGACCCTCTCTTGGATTGAAGTGCATAAAAGACTGCTTGAGGTCTTAATGATGGTTAATAAAGGATAATACACCAAAATGAAACTTATTTATATGGATTTGAAGTAAAATCATAGTAATATACACCTTCAAGTCATTCCTAAAAACCACTTAACCAAACCACTTGTTAACTAAGTAAAACCTTCTCAAAGTTCCTTCCAAATACCAATCAAGTAAACCAACCTACCTTTTCCACTCACTGATGTGAAACTAACCTACCTACCTCTTTCAATCTATTGTGAGATTAAGAGCTGAAGTTAAACCCCTGAGGAACTAGCATTATAAAAAATCCCACACCAAGTGTTTGAATTTGACCCTTCTTGGCTTGCAAAGAGAGGATGGAAAAAAAAGAAGTTGTAGATGAACTTTTTGAACTTCTCTCAGCACTCCAAGCATGGAAATGAATCTATGGAGGTGAATAGACACTCCACCCACGCTTTTAGTTTCAAGTGAGACCATCCATTCCATACAAGTGCCCAAAAGGACCTAAAATCAAGGAAAAACTCCCCATTTCTACACATAACTACTTATTGAATTGAATCTTGATAGATATTAACATCTCCTGACTTCTTCCACATTGATAATCACCTTTGTGACAAATATTCTCTCTTGAAAGTCTGTATAAGTCATTAAATAGGCTAAAAAAATGGCCAAAAGACATATTTTGCATATAAAGCATGGTAAATGACAAATATATGACTTAGAAACACCTTAGGACACCTAAATGACCATATTATAATATTTATAACATAATTTGAACCTTTGACTAAGTTTGACCTTGGTTGACCAACTTTGATTTTGTTTGACTAGACTAGTACAAGGAGAATGGGCTTATACCAAGGTTAAATGGAGGATAAATAAGATGTTTAGACTAATATGAGACCCATATAGGACATGTGAAACCTTATTCAAAAGTTAAAAATAGTAGGGGTTGACCAAATTTGACTAAAAGTCAAATTTAGTTAATAGCTACCAAGGAGGTAGATGAGGTTTATAATAGGCTTGATAGTCTTGGTAATAGGGAGACTTATCATAAGACTAATAAAGGGTAAATATAAGATTGATAGGGGTTGAAATAAGGTGGGTAGGAATTATGATGAAGTTGGAATGGATCATTTGGCTACTAATAAGGGACTGAAAAACATAATTATGTCCCATATACATCCATAATTCATCATTAAGCACATGAAAATCAATGAAACTACGAGCAATAACCTTTCTCACCCTTAAAGTGATGACTTTCCATGAAATTTGTTATGATTCCTGATTGTAAACCTACTAATGTGGTGTTTGAAATTCTTTAAGATGACTAGAGATTCTACTACTAAATGTATTTAGCTCTTAGATGTCCTCCAAGATTGCCAAGGAATTCTTTAAGTCACTTGAAAGTTAGTCCCACTAAGCTTGCCATAATTGTTAGCTACCCAAATTATACCCTTGTTCAAGTAGATAGTTCACATATACCACACACTTGTACTAACATTGGATTGACCTATAGGATATGGGTCACCTATTATCTAGGACAAACCTTTAGTTTTTATAGAAATACCTCCCCTAATCTATCATTTGAATTCTATTTATAAATACCTAATCCTATTGGGATGGAAAGGGAAAATATATTGCATAAGGGAAATCTACGCTAAAGTGGTGATGCACCAATATGATAGTTCCATCCACTCATCTTAAACTCAAACAACATTAATGGACTAAGAAAACAAATAAACAACTATCTTCCAAAGTTATTATGCAAGAGTGCTTCATGTGAAGGCTATGTTAGACAACTAGGCTACAAGGCTATGACTAAAAGGTCTACTTTGAGACTCTTACAAGTCATATTACACTTCCAACCTCATTGTCATGTCCCTTTTTCGTGGACATTGACAGGCTTGATGATTAGCCTATTATGCGACCTTCGTAGGCTGATTGGATGGATAGAGGGTCATGATGGAGATTGGCTTGGCTTTGATTTATAGAATTCCTATAGTTGGCTCTCATTCTGGTTATTTTAGACACATTGGGCCTGAGCTCCTATTATTTCAGGATATTTGACATACAGCGGAGCACCCTTGTTTTGATATGGTCATGTGCAGAATCACTCCCTGATTCCCCAGCTTTAGACGGTTCGAGGATCCGACATGTATTGAGGGAGATATTAATATTTGATTGATTTAATCAAATATTAATTATTTGGTCTAATTTTAAATTAGATATTAATTAATTATTTGGTCTAATTTTAAATTAGATATTAATTAATTATTAATTATTACTTAATTGGTCTAATTTAAGACCCAAGTTCTAATTTGAGGAATTCTAATTTTAGAACCCCAAGTTCTAATTTGAGGAAATCTAATTTTAGCAAGCACACCTTTGGAAGGGTATAAGAGTTTCTCATGGGAGAGAGAGTTGGTATGTATGAATTGATTACTGATTTTGATATTGAAGAAATTCTTCTGTAAAGACTGAGCCAAGGGTTCTAGGATTCCATCTGCAGTGGAGAACGTCAACTCTTCATTGTGTGCGATTCAGAGGCTGTGAAAGATCAGCTGATCTATTGCCAAACTGCATTGAAGAACATCAATTCTTCAATGTGTGCGATTCAGAGGTTGTGAAAGATCAGCTGATCTATTGCCAAATTGAGAGGTAGCTTCATCCAAAAGTTATCATAGTGGTATCAGAGCTTTTTGATGTTTTTATATTCCCTATTAGAAGGGGATATCACAGTGGTATCAGAGCTTTTTGATGTTTTTATATTCCCTTACATAGGGGCTCCTTTTTCTCTATACAACTCTGATATATAGCAATAAAAAGCTCTGTGATAAACTTCTGTGTGAAGTTATCTCTCAAATACCGGTAATACTATGATAACTTCTGGGTGAAGCTATCTCTCAAACCTGAAACCTCTGTGATAACTTCTGTATGAAGTTATCTCTCAATTTGGCAATAGATCGGCTGATCTCTCACAACCTCTGAATCGCACACAATGAAGAGTTGACGTTCTTCAATGCTAATGGAAATCTGTGATAACTCCTGTATGAAGCTATCTCTCAATTTGGCAATAGATCGACTGATCTTTCACAACCTCTAAATCGCACACAATGAAGAGTTGACGTTCTCCACTGCAGATGGAATCCTGGAACCCTTGGCTCAGTCTTCACAGAAGAATTTCTTCAATATCAAAATAAATAATCAATTCATACATACCAACTCTCTCTCCCATGAGAAACTCTTATACCCTTCCAAAGGTGTGCTTGCTAAAATTAGATTTCCTCAAATTAGAACTTGGGGTTCTAAAATTAGAATTCCTCAAATTAGAACTTGGGTCTTAAATTAGACCAATTAATTAATAATTAATAATTAATTAATATCTAATTTAAAATTAGACCAAATAATTAATTAATAATTAATTAATATCTAATTTAAAATTAGACCAAATAATTAATATTTGATTAAATCAATCAAATATTAATATCTCCCTCAATACATGTCGGATCCTCGAATCGTCTAAAGCTGGGGAATCAGGGAGTGATTCTGCACATGACCATATCAAAACAAGGGTGCTCCACTGTATGTCAAATATCCCGAAATAATAAGAGCTCAGGCCCAATGTGTCTGAAATAACCTGAATGAGAGACAACTATAGGAATCCTGTAAATCAAAGCCAAGCCAATCTCCATCATGACCCTCTATCCATCCAATCAGCCTACGAAGGTCGCATAATAGGCTAATCATCAAGCCTGTCAATGTCCACAAAAAAAGGGACATGACAATCCGCCCCTCCAAAAATTGCTTGTCCCCAAGCAATCTTGGAACAATGAACCACTCGATCCACCTGGACCCAAATGTAGTTATGTCCTGCACTGTTGTGAATCAATGCAAGTACCTGCAACATCAACAGAAGTAGAACAAAGAGGAACCCATAATCAAATTGGCAAATGCAACTCAACCAAACTCTAAGAGCACAACTGCCATAGTCAAGAACACATGAGAACCAAACTCTCGAAGCATCATAACCCAAGTAGAATGGACAACTCAAACTACCAATTCCATCTGCAAGAGATGGTGCCAATCCATCCCATAATGGATGGTAAGAAACTGGAGCCGATCTACACCTGTGTGAAATCAAATCTTCTCTCTCTGGGTCAAAAGAAGAATAATGAGCATACCCCACCTCAAAATCCTTGTGAGGTAGCATAGTAGATAGGATCCCTATAATCTCCCCACCCAATCTGCTAATAGCACTAGTACCTTGGATGAGAACACCTTCTGTCACCCTATGCGAATCTAGATGAACACCTGCACTATCCAACAAATACTCCATGAATGACTCAGTGTAGTAAAAAATATATGTGGAAGCATCAACATACTCCCCCGCACACCACAACTGATCCCTCTTTAAAGGCGGCACAACCAACTGTACCACACTATCATCTGTGTGAGAAGAATCAATCTGGAGAGGCATCCCAAACTCATCAGAACCAGGTACTCCCAAATCCTAAACCGGTGTGTCAGCCTCAACAACATGTTCCTCAGCTACAACTATAGGAACGTACTCACCAACAACACTCAATGTACTAACCTCTGAGTCTGGGGCTGGTGAAGTCCGTAAATGCTCTAACTCCATGGTCATCTCAGCCAAATGAAATTGTGACTCCTCATAAGCTAACTGCGTAGTCTCAAGAATCTCAGAAGTCACCTCTAGCTGCTGAGTAAGCTCACTCACCTTATCTTCCTCGACCAACAATGCATCATATGCTGTGCTACCCCACTCCATAAGATAATCTCTGTCAGCGACCAACTGCATATAATCCTGTCTCAGAATTTGGATAGCCTCCCATAAAGAGTGGATCTCTATCAAGGACAAATAACTACCTCCCTGCTCGATGCTAGTAGGAGAACCCCATCCATAAACTGCTAACAACTGATGAGCATCATCAAAATGCTTGCAAGCGGTAGAAATGTCTCGCTCACTAACTCTTAGCTGACTAGACACATGGTGGCACTGGCTAGATTGTCTCCTACAATCCTCCACTAATGCACGGTCCAAAAGAGTAGACTCAAAATCACTGACCTCTGTAATACTACCATCCATACTCTGTGAATCAACTTCAAAGCTCATATCAACTTACGGAGTATCAACAACTATAGCATCACTGTCTAACTCCTCCATATCGGAAGAAACTGCCGAAGAAACTACGTCCTCAAAACTATCCACTGCATTCTCCTGGGTATCATCTGCAATAATCGGATCCTGGGACTCTTCTACAATCTCTGTCATCATTGAGAGATCATCAACCCTCAGTGTACTAACATCTGAGCACACCTCTACACTCTGAGTGCAAGCATCTAACTCATCCTCATCTTCACTATATCCTATCTCATAATCATAATAATTATGGGACATGTTGCTCTCTCATCTAAGTGATCTGTAGTGCTCTCTCCTCAGCTTGACAAAACGATCAAAGGTCGTCCTCTCTTGAACATGAGGAGGTAATAAGTCCCACTCATCATTCGCTGTCATATACCATGTGGGCTTGTTTTTGGATGAAGGATATGAAAGAGATTCATTCAACCTCTTCAAACTGAGTTCCAATTTCCTCATATCATAGTCCCATCGACTCTGAGTATATGAAGTCATTATGATACTTTGCTGCTTCAATCTACCCAAACTACCCAACAGGATGGCAAGACATTGGCTCTGATGTGCCCAACAGGATGGCAGGAATTTGGCTCTGATACCACTGTGATATCCCCTTCTAATAGGGAATATAAAAACATCAAAAAGCTCTGATACCACTGTGATATCCCCTTCTAATAGGGAATATAAAAACATCAAAAAGCTCTGATACCACTGTGATGTCCCTTACTTAGGGGCTCCTTTTTCTCTATACAACTCTGATATATAGCAATAAAAAGCTCTATGATAAACTTCTGTGTGAAGTTATCTCTCAAATGCCTGTAATACTATGATAACTTCTGGGTGAAGCTATCTCTCAAACCTGAAACCTCTGTGATAACTTTTGTATGAAGTTATCTCTCAATTTGGCAATAGATCAGCTGATCTCTCACAACCTCTGAATTGCACACAATGAAGAGTTGACGTTCTTCAATGCTAATGAAAATCTGTGATAACTCCTGTATGAAGCTATCTCTCAATTTGGCAATAGATCGGCTGATCTTTCACAACCTCTAAATTGCACACAATGAAGAGTTGACGTTCTCCACTGCAGATGGAATCCTGGAACCCTTGGCTCAGTCTTCACAGAAGAATTTCTTCAATATCAAAATCAATAATCAATTCATACATACCAACTCTCTCTCCCATGAGAAACTCTTATACCCTTCCAAAGGTGTGCTTGCTAAAATTAGATTTCCTCAAATTAGAACTTGGGTCTTAAATTAGACCAATTAATTAATAATTAATAATTAATTAATATCTAATTTAAAATTAGACCAAATAATTAATTAATAATTAATTAATATCTAATTTAAAATTAGACCAAATAATTAATATTTGATTAAATCAATCAAATATTAATATCTCCCTCAATACATGTCGGATCCTCGAACCATCTAAAGCTGGGGAATCATGGAGTGATTCTGCACATGACCATATCAAAACAAGGGTGCTCCGTTGTATGTCAAATATCCTAAAATAATAGGAGCTCAGGCCCAATGTGTCTAAAATAACCTGAATGAGAGACAACTATAGGAATCTTGTAAATCAAAGCCAAGCCAATCTCCATCATGACCCTCTATCCATCCAATCAGCCTATGAAGGTCGCATAATAGGCTAATCATCAAGCCTGTCAATGTCCACGAAAAAAGGGACATGACAATCCGCCCCTCCAATAATTGCTTGTCCCCAAGCAATCTCGGAACAATGACCCACTCAATCCACCTGGATCCCAAATGTAGTTATGTTCTGCACTGTTGTGAATCAATGCAAGTACCTGCAACATCAACAGAAGTAAAACAAAGAGGAACCCATAATCAAATTGGCGAATGCAACTCAACCAAACTCTAAGAGCACAACTGCCATAGTCAAGAACACATGAGAACCAAACTCTCGAAGCATCATAACCCAAGTAGAATGGACAACTCAAACTGCCAATTCCATCTGCAAGAGATGGTGCCAATCCATCCCATAATGGATGGTAAGAAATTGGAGCCAATCTACACCTGTGTGAAATCAAATCTTCTCTCTCTGGGTCAAAAGAAGAATAATGAGCATACCCCACCTCAAAATCCTTGTGAGGTAGCATAGTAGATAGGATCCCTATAATCTCCCCACCCAATCTGCTAATAGCACTAGTACCTTGGATGAGAACACCTTCTGTCACCCTATGCGAATCTAGATGAACACCTGCACTATCTAACAAATACTCCATGAATGACTCAGTGTAGTAAAAAATATATGTGGAAGCATCAACATACTCCCCCGCACACCACAACTGATCCCTCTTTAAAGGCAGCACAACCAACTGTACCACACTGTCATCTGTGTGAGAAGAATCAATCTGGAGAGGCATCCTAAACTCATCAGAACCAGGTACTCCCAAATCCTAAATCGGTGTGTCAGCCTCAACAACATGTTCCTCAGCTACAACTATAGGAACGTACTCACCAACAACACTCAATGTACTAACCTCTGAGTCTGGGGCTGGTGAAGTCCATAAATGCTCTAACTCCATGGTCATCTCAGCCAAATGAAATTGTGACTCCTCATAAGCTAACTGCGTAGTCTCAAGAATCTCAGAAGTCACCTCTAGCTGCTAAGTAAGCTCACTCACTTTATCTTCCTCGACCAACAATGCAACATATGCTGTGCTACCCCACTCCATAAGATAATCTCTGTCGGCGACCAACTGCATATAATCCTGTCTCAGAATCTAGATAGCCTCCCATAAAGAGTGGATCTCTGTCAAGGACAAATAACTACCTCCCTGCTCGATGCTAGTAGGAGAACCCCATCCATAAACTACTAACAACTGACGAGCATCATCAAAATGCTTGTAAGCAGTAGCAATGTCTCGCTCACTAACTCTTAGCTGACTAGACACATGGTGGCACTGGCTAGATTGTCTCCTACAATCCTCCACTAATGCACGGTCCAAAAGAGTAGACTCAAAATCACTGACCTCTGTAATACTACCATCCATACTCTGTGAATCAACTTCAAAGCTCATATCAACATACGGAGTATCAACAACTATAGCATCACTGTCTAACTCCTCCATATCGAAAGAAACTGCCGAAGAAACTACGTCCTCAAAACTATCCACTGCATTCTCCTGGGTATCATCTACAATAATCGGATCCTGGGACTCTTCTACAATCTCTGTCATCCCTGAGAGATCATCAACCCTCAGTGTACTAACATCTGAGCACACCTCTACACTCTGAGTGCAAGCATCTAACTCATCCTCATCTTCACTATATCCTATCTCATAATCATAATAATTATGGGACATGTTGCTCTCTCGTCTAAGTGATCTGTAGTGCTCTCTCCTCAGCTTGACAAAATGATCAAAGGTCATCCTCTCTTGAACATGAGGAGGTAATAAGTCCCACTCATCATTCGCTATCATATACCGTGTGGGCTTGTTTTTGAATGAAGGATATGAAAGAGATTCATTCAACCTCTTCAAACTGAGTTCCAATTTCCTCATATCATAGTCCCATCGACTCTGAGTATATGAAGTCATTATGATACTTTGCTGCTTCAATCTACCCAAACTACCCAACAAGATGGCAAGACATTGGCTCTGATGTGCCCAACAGGATGGCAGGAATTTGGCTCTGATACCACTGTGATATCCCCTTCTAATAGGGAATATAAAAACATCAAAAAGCTCTGATACCACTTGGATATCCCCTTCTAATAGGGAATATCAAAACATCAAAAAGCTCTGATACCACTGTGATGTCCCTTACTTAGGGGCTCCTTTTTCTCTATACAACTCTGATATATAGCAATAAAAAGCTCTATGATAAACTTCTGTGTGAAGTTATCTCTCAAATACCTGTAATACTATGATAACTTCTGGGTGAAGCTATCTCTCAAACCTGAAACCTCTGTGATAACTTCTGTATGAAGTTATCTCTCAATTTGGCAATAGATCGGCTGATCTCTCACAACCTCTGAATCGCACACAATGAAGAGTTGACGTTCTTCAATGCTAATGGAAATCTGTGATAACTCCTGTATGAAGCTATCTCTCAATTTGGCAATAGATCGGCTGATCTTTCACAACCTCTAAATCGCACACAATGAAGAGTTGACGTTCTCCACTACAGATGGAATCCTGGAACCCTTGGCTCAGTCTTCACAGAAGAATTTCTTCAATATCAAAATCAATAATCAATTCATACATACCAACTCTCTCTCCCATGAGAAACTCTTATACCCTTCCAAAGGTGTGCTTGCTAAAATTAGATTTCCTCAAATTAGAACTTGGGGTTCTAAAATTAGAATTCCTCAAATTAAAACTTGGGTCTTAAATTATACCAATTAATTAATAATTAATAATTAATTAATATCTAATTTAAAATTAGACCAAATAATTAATTAATAATTAATTAATATCTAATTTAAAATTATACCAAATAATTAATATTTGATTAAATCAATCAAATATTAATATCTCCCTCAATACATGTCGGATCCTCGAACCGTCTAAAGCTGGGGAATCAGGGAGTGATTTTGCACATGACCATATCAAAATAAGGGTGCTCCGTTGTATGTCAAATATCTCAAAATAATAGGAGCTCAGGCCCAATGTGTCTGAAATAACCTGAATGAGAGACAACTATAGGAATCCTGTAAATCAAAGCCAAGCCAATCTCCATCATGACCCTCTATCCATCCAATCAGCCTACGAAGGTCGCATAATAGACTAATCATCAAGCCTGTCAATGTCCACGAAAAAAGGGACATGACAATCTGCCCCTCCAAAAATTGCTTGTCCCCAAGCAATCTCGGAACAATGAACCACTCGATCCACCTGGATCCCAAATGTAGTTATGTTCTGCACTATTATGAATCAATGCAAGTACCTGCAACATCAACAGAAGTAGAACAAAGAGGAACCCATAATCAAATTGGCGAATGCAACTCAACCAAACTCTAAGAGCACAACTGCCATAGTCAAGAACACATGAGAACCAAACTCTCGAAGCATCATAACCCAAGTAGAATGGACAACTCAAACTGCCAATTCCATCTGCAAGAGATGGTGCCAATCCATCCCATAATGGATGGTGAGAAACTGGAGCTGATCTACACCTGTGTGAAATCAAATCTTCTCTCTCTGGGTCAAAAGAAGAATAATGAGCATACCCCACCTCAAAATCCTTGTGAGGTAGCATAGTAGATAGGATCCCTATAATCTCCCCACCCAATCTGCTAATAGCACTAGTACCTTGGATGAGAACACCTTCTGTCACCCTATGCGAATCTAGATGAACACCTGCACTATCCAACAAATACTCCATGAATGACTCAGTATAGTAAAAAATATATGTGGAAGCATCAACATACTCCCCCGCACACCACAACTGATCCCTCTTTAAAGGCGGCACAACCAACTGTACCACACTATCATCTGTGTGAGAAGAATCAATCTGGAGAGGCATCCCAAACTCATCAGAACCAGGTACTCCCAAATCCTAAACCGGTGTGTCAGCCTCAACAACATGTTCCTCAGCTACAACTATAGGAACGTACTCACCAACAACACTCAATGTACTAACCTCTGAGTCTGGGGCTGGTGAAGTCCGTAAATGCTCTAACTCCATGGTCATCTCAGCCAAATGAAATTGTGACTCCTCATAAGCTAACTGCGTAGTCTCAAGAATCTCAGAAGTCACCTCTAGCTGCTGAGTAAGCTCACTCACCTTATCTTCCTCGACCAACAATGCATCATATGCTGTGCTACCCCACTCCATAAGATAATCTCTGTCGGCGACCAACTGCATATAATCCTGTCTCAGAATCTGGATAGCCTCCCATAAAGAGTGGATCTC
This sequence comes from Torreya grandis, assembly GCA_037957365.1. Lineage (NCBI taxonomy): Eukaryota > Viridiplantae > Streptophyta > Pinopsida > Cupressales > Taxaceae > Torreya > Torreya grandis. The sequence goes on from JARHVA010002149.1 coordinate 2,664,291, forward strand.
TGTCAAAGACAAATAACTACCTCCCTGCTCGATGCTAGTAGGAGAACCCCATCCATAAACTGCTAACAACTGACGAGCATCATCAAAATGCTTGCAAGCGGTAGCAATGTCTCACTCACTAACTCTTAGCTGAATAGACACATGGTGGCACTGGCTAGATTGTCTCCTACAATCCTCCACTAATGCATGGTCCAAAAGAGTAGACTCAAAATCACTGACCTCTGTAATACTACCATCCATACTCTATGAATCAACTTCAAAGCTCATATCAACATACGGAGTATCAACAACTATAGCATCACTGTCTAACTCCTCCATATCAGAAGAAACTGCCGAAGAAACTACGTCCTCAAAACTATCCACTGCATTCTCCTGGGTATCATCTGCAATAATCGGATCCTGGGACTCTTCTACAATCTCTGTCATCGCTGAGAGATCATCAACCCTCAGTGTACTAACATCTGAGCACACCTCTACACTCTGAGTGCAAGCATCTAACTCATCCTCATCTTCACTATATCCTATCTCATAATCATAATAATTATGGGACATGTTGCTCTCTCGTCTAAGTGATCTGTAGTGCTCTCTCTTCAGCTTGACAAAATGATCAAAGGTCGTCCTCTCTTGAACATGAGGAGGTAATAAGTCCCACTCATCATTCGCTGTCATATACCGTGTGGGCTTGTTTTTGGATGAAGGATATGAAAGAGATTCATTCAACCTCTTCAAACTGAGTTCCAATTTCCTCATATCATAGTCCCATCGACTCTGAGTATATGAAGTCATTATGATACTTTGCTGATTCAATCTACCCAAACTACCCAACAGGATGGCAAGACATTGGCTCTGATGTGCCCAACAGGATGGCAGGAATTTGGCTCTGATACCATTGTGATATCCCCTTCTAATAGGGAATATAAAAACATCAAAAAGCTCTGATACCACTGTGATATCCCCTTCTAAAAGGGAATATAAAAACATCAAAAAGCTCTGATACCACTGTGATGTCCCTTACTTAGGGGCTCCTTTTTCTCTATACAACTCTGATATATAGCAATAAAAAGCTCTATGATAAACTTCTATGTGAAGTTATCTCTCAAATACCTGTAATACTATGATAACTTCTGGGTGAAGCTCTCTCTCAAACCTGAAACCTCTGTGATAACTTCTGTATGAAGTTATCTCTCAATTTGGCAATAGATCGGCTGATCTCTCACAACCTCTGAATCGCACACAATGAAGAGTTGACGTTCTTCAATGCTAATGGAAATCTGTGATAACTCCTGTATGAAGCTATCTCTCAATTTGGCAATAGATCGGCTGATCTTTCACAACCTCTAAATCGCACACAATGAAGAGTTGACGTTCTCCACTGTAGATGGAATCCTGGAACCCTTGGCTCAGTCTTCACAGAAGAATTTCTTCAATATCAAAATCAATAATCAATTCATACATACCAACTCTCTCTCCCATGAGAAACTCTTATACCCTTCCAAAGGTGTGCTTGCTAAAATTAGATTTCCTCAAATTAGAACTTGGGGTTCTAAAATTAGAATTCCTCAAATTAGAACTTGGGTCTTAAATTAGACCAATTAATTAATAATTTAATTATTAATTAATTGGTCTAATTTAAAACCCAAGTTCTAATTTGAGGAATTCTAATTTTAGAACCCCAAGTTCTAATTTGAGGAAATCTAATTTTAGCAAGCACACCTTTGGAAGGGTATAAGAGTTTCTCATGGGAGAGAGAGTTGGTATGTATGAATTGATTATTGATTTTGATATTGAAGAAATTCTTCTGTGAAGACTGAGCCAAGGGTTCCAGGATTCCATCTGCAGTGGAGAACGTCAACTCTTCATTGTGTGTGATTTAGAGGTTGTGAAAGATCAGCCGATCTATTGGCAAATTGAGAGATAACTTCATACAGGAGTTATCACAGATTTCCATTAGCATTGAAGAACGTCAACTCTTCATTGTGTGCGATTCAGAGGTTGTGAGAGATCAGCCGATCTATTGCCAAATTGAGAGATAACTTCATACAGAAGTTATCACAGAGGTTTCAGGTTTGAGAGATAGCTTCACCCAAAAGTTATCATAGTATTACAAGTATTTGAGAGATAACTTCACACAGAAGTTTATCATAGAGCTTTTTATTGCTATATATCAGAGTTGTATAGAGAAAAAGGAGCCCCTAAGTAAGGGACATAACAGTGGTATCAGAGCTTTTTGATGTTTTTATATTCCCTATTAGAAGGGGATATCACAATAGTATCAGAGCTTTTTGATGTTTTTATATTCCCTATTAGAAGGGGATATCACACTCATCATCAACATTTATGCACACCACATAATTGTATAAGACATCTTATTGGCATGTAGGTGAATAAGGACCTGTAAAGGATAAATATTCATCACATATGAAAATTAGAACAAGTGTAACACACTAGATATCATCAAGAAAAGATATGCAATAGTCATTCATTCATAGTACAAGAGGTCTCATAGAGTACAAATTACGTAAAGTTTCCTCATGCCCAAGAGAGGGATACAATACAAGACCATAAGGCCATAATATATAGTATATGAGGAGATAAATATAGGTAAATATAGCATGTAGGTGAGGTATAGGGGTCATAAAGGACCATGGTCTACTCAACCTATAGTTACATTAATTACAATAACCCTTCTTCAAGTCTCTCCATGTGTTGGTATTCCTTAATGGCTCCATTTGGCATTGACATGATGTAAGGGAGGTTGAGTGAGCTTTAGTTATCCTCATAAAAGGTTTGACCATGCCCAAAATAGTCCAATACTCTTCCATATGGTAGTTATAAGGTGAATTGAAGTAAAATTACCCTCCATGAGGCATTAAGCATCACACTAGCCTTCTCATGCATATTGAATGACCTTGAGAAACTACTCCCATATATTATAGTTTCCATGAGGAGTGTATATATCACCTTATCATTGTTACATGGATTAATTAAAGTGTTTTAACCCTCCTATCAATCCCTTAACTCCATCTTTCAACTTCTATTATTGACCAAGTAAGCCAATTAGGACTATTAGGCCTGATTGCTTGACTGTGTGTTTTGGTTGCTATGAAACCTACAAGATATAATAAGATCATGTTGATAGGCATGTCAGAGGCTCAAATAAGTTATTAACACCCTCATCAAACTCTTCAAAGTATTACATAGTTTTAGCCTTACTCCACCTAGACAACTAGGTCACTTTCTTTCTCATGCATGCAGACTGGATATTTAGAAGTGAGTTACAAAGATGTTTCTAGGAAAATCCTTGGGAATATTATGACTTTATAAGTTTCAAAAAGTGTTAAACCTCCCCCTCCAATATTTGGAATCTTATTTAATAATTGTGTACCCTTCTTTCTACTCAAAATATTTTAAAAGTATGGATTTTTGACACTTATTTATAGTGTCCATACAATTCAATGCCATGGGTGGAGTCCCTCTAAGTGTGATATCTGATCCAAGTCTTATTAAATCCAAAATAGTGCTTTAGATGGAAATATTTGGTGATCTCTACCATCAAGTCAGTACTAGGGTTTAAGGTAAGTTTAAGGAGGTTTACCATCTTAACAATGGTTCATAAAGCTTAGGCCTCTGAACTCAAACCTATGGCCATGGATGTTTAATCCATAACCCCCCTAAAAACCCTAACAATCTTAGGTTCCCATGCAATTTGTGTGGAAAGATATGAGTAGGATATGGTAGATTTGTAGTCCTTTGCAAGCTTTCTGGACATGGTTGTAGTCTTATCATTTTTTCATATAGGTGAGCCCCTCATTCCATCCCATTCCACCATAGATATTAAATGTGTTACGGTACCTAAATCTTTCTAAGAGAATATATAATAAGTCTTCTTGTGATGAAAGATCCAAGCATTGAAATAAGTAGCATTGAAATAGGGTCTTAAGACCAATTTGACTATCTCCTTAAACTCTAATATTTGAAATCATTTTAACATGAACTATAACCACCTCCTATATATTTTCATGTTGTCATATTTCCCAAGGTGATCTTAGTGTACTTCTATGGTAGTGTGGCTTTCTAGGCCTTAAGATAGGTTCCTTGGCCAAACAGACCTAAACTATGTTTTGGAGGTGTAAGTGACCCATAAATTGTTTTAGGTTTCAATATCTTTATAAAATATTCCTTCCCACCTATTTCCACCCCTTAAAACTACCCTTAGTTTCCCATGTGTCAACCACATGTTGACTATCTTATGATACTATCTATAGATTTTCATTATTTACTATTAGTTTTCTAGTTTGGGACTTGAGTGGTCTCTATCTTTCCCTTACTAAAATGTTGATGGAATTACACACTCCTACAACATGTTTTTTGAACTGAAAACACCCTTATTATTAAGCCCCTTCTTTTAGTTTTGTTGCCTACCTTCATTAATCTTCTTCTAAGGGTTTCTTGATAGTCACATGTACATAACCCTAAGGTCTTAGTACAATGATATAGTATACTTAACATGATTCTATCATAATCATGGAATATTAAGAGACTTTCTTACCTTACCCTCAAATGTCTTTAGACCTTCAAATCACCTTAAGGGTAGATGTCTTTAGTTTGATATAGGTTTATGTACACTAGTGTAGGCCTAAACTGAGCTAAGTAGGTCATCAGGCAATTAGTAGTCTCTAACATTTATGATCTAAGCACATTTATTCTCATTTTAATTTACTTTTTCAGCCATCTTGATCCCCTTACTAAACACATAATGTGTATACATTTGTAAGTTACAAGTACATGCTTATTTTAGGCCTATATTAAACCTTGTTTTATGTATAGGGTTGAATCAATCCACTAAAGAGATTAAAGATCCTTAATAAAGTAGTCATAATTATATCTAATTATTTCAATGGTCAATAAATTAAAAGACCCACTATCACCTTCATTTTATGATATTTCCTGCCTGCAGGTGGTAGCTAGGGTCCTGCCTAATATAGGTGGTTATGATTACCTTTTTTACTTGCTTAAGACTTTCATATCCATGAGACACCTATCTCATCATATTTTACCTCTCTATCATATGCTTAAAAATTCAAATATCTTTCCAAATTTTTATAGGTATTCTAATTAGCATGTATAGACCTATTTAGGTCTATTAGGCTATGTGAGAAAGTGAGTACTTTGTTGAACTTGGGGTCCATTTCCTTAATTGTAAATAGACAAACCATTCATTGTGGATTAAGGATTTTAGGAAACAAATTTAAATTTTTTATTTATTCCTTATAAAATCTCTCCCTTATATGCCTCAATCTTAGATATCTTTCAAGTTTGATGCATATCCTTAACTGATCTAAACAAGCTTGTTCTAGGCCTATTAGGTTTAGTAAGCCTAACAAGCTATTAGACTCTCCTAATTATTGAAATTGGATATCTCATCACTTAGATAATAAATTAAAATTCTTATCTCTAAATACTTGTGTGCCTCTAACTTATAAAAATCATTGAGACCTGTAGACATCTTCTATTTGCATCACTAGGTCTATATTTTCCTATCTTAGGTCTAAAAGAGCTAATTGCCAAGGTCCTAGTTTCACTCCAATAGTTATGCATTTTATGTGGAGGTTTGGGACTTAGATAAATAATTTAATCTCTCTTAACCTTTTTACACTTTCTCTCCCAATCACATTCCACTACATCTCATGTTAATAACCCAAGACCCTACCCTGACTATGTATGATCATACCTTGATTGTGCATACCTATTTGAAGGGAGTAAACTTTGATGTATTTTAAAAGGTCTAAATATGATAATAACCCTTTTTTTTCCTATATTATATGTTTTATCCATAATTTTGTGACCTCATTGATGTCTTTCAACCATTTATACTCCATGTCAATAGTGAACACCCCATCTATACATTCTTCTTCAAAGGCTTGCATGACTGAGTGAGTTTTATCTTTGCACAATGATCTAAGGGTGGATATGGATAGTGTGTAAGGTAGATATGAAGAGGAAATGAGGGTAACAAGACAAAATATTATTATAATATGAATAAAATTATACATCTCCAATACTACAAGGGACCTTTGTAGCTTTCATACCTTCCTTTTGCAAGTGAGACCATATTCACCATGATAGTCATAATGTGGATAGTACCTTGGAGTGAACAATTTGGAATAAGGGTGGATAATCATATATTTTAGAGGAGATTTAAATGGATATAATTTTTTCATCATTAAGACTAAAACATCATCAGACACCTCAAACATATACCAAATCCCTACAACTTGAGACAACTACTTGTAGTTTACAAACATGAATTTGGATTGATGTCAAACTTCACACATGTGAAACAGAGATTTAAGGTGTTGAATATGATCTATCATGACCTTAAGAACACACAAAAACCATTGGGTTTCATAAACTCTTCAAAATTATACCAAAACTATTGTACTTTTTCAACCTTGCATAGATAAGGAATGACATCAGAGTGGCTAGTTTGTTAATGATTATTCATGAAGAAATGGCCATCAAGATAATGAAAAAACCATGAAGAATAAGGTTAAGGGACATATTTGATCTCCCCAAAATACCAACTCCTAATTTGACCTCTTTTGTATGGAATGAAGGAAAACCTAACAGACTGCCTAGGTTACCAAGAAAGCTAGTAAAGAAGAAATTATTTTGGATTTGTTATACATTATTTGACCTTGAAACTTCTTCCATACATCTGAAATAAACTCCTATATATTAATTTACACACCCTATATGGACCTATCTTTACCATTTTATACAACATGTAATAAGCACCTAAAAACACTATCTTTTGCATGATTTGACCTTGAATCGACATTTTAAGGTAAAGAGGTAGAAAAACACAAGTTAGATGGCATTTCAAACCGATGGTATGATAGAGGAAAGTTGAAAGGACACCTGTTATCACATTTGGGGCTAGTGAGAAGGTGGGTATGGTTCTTAAAAAGGTATTTATGTGATGTGAAACACCTAATGGTGATTTAGGGGACCCTTTTAAGATCTCTTATAATGTGATTTTAAGCAACCACTCCCTATCCTCAAAGGTTTACAAGATAAATAGGTTTATATGAGGAATGTTGAGGGTGTTTGATGGCTTATAAGTGTGAATTAAGGTGTGAATTGGCATAGATGAGTGAATAATAGATAATGACCTTGAACATACTATGTACTTTATGAAAAGACTTCAAACAGGTTCTAACCACTCTTACATCCCACTAACAAGGTTCACTTTCCATGGAAGCACTTAAATAGGTCTAAAAATACTATGGTATATGATGACACAAATAGGCTCTAAGACAACATAAAACCTCTCACAAGACTCAAAGACTCTCAAAATACATCCATGAGATCGTGAAAAGATTGGACACTGGAAATAAGTTAAAAAGGGGGGTCTTATGCAATTTTTCAATAGTAGGGGTTGACATTTGGCCTTGTGAGGCCAAAATGTCAATAGAGAGGTTAGTATTATGTTAGTCTCATAAAACCAATGAAATAAACACACTAAAATCCTAACACCTCTATCTTATACACTAGGGAGAGCTTAAGTAACAAAAAATAAATGAAATCACAACAAAAAAATAAAAGACACAACTCTTTTACCTTCTTTGGGAGCTCCAAATGGATTTTTTGAATGGTTTTATCAGCATGTGAATCAAAAAATCTTTTACAATGGAGGTTATTTGGCTCCTTCTCTCCTTATCACCTTGGACTATGATTGCTTGGCTTAAGATTTGGGAATTGTAAAATTACTTGCATGAGACTTGTTGTTAGGAAACCATGCTACACTTTCTCTTTAATTTGTTAGTATATTAGTTTCTATGGACACATATGCTTTGTAAGTCATCTTGTGAGTATGTTTTTTTATCCCACATTCATGGGAAGTATTAGTTTCTTAGATTATACTTAGTATATAAGTAAGTGTTGAGACCAATGAAAGCATCTATGAATTATTTGTATTGAGTGTATTCAAAGGAGGTTGCCCCCTTGAAGTGGCCTATTAATATAATTCCTTTACTATTTCTACTAATCATATAAATATGTTAATTCATTTATTTTTAGTAAATTAATCTACTATTTCATGCATTTTCATTAATTTGTTGCAAGAGGATCTTCTCATCTAGTATCAAAGCACTTTCCAAGGTCAATTTTTTTCCAAAAAGTCTAAACTCTATTCTACTACACAATTCTTTTAATTATTTTTATTATAAACTTTTAACTCTATTCTACTGCATAACTCTATTATGCATCACAATAATCTATTTTGGATCAAGTTTAAAAACCTGTCCACATAACTATGGGAAGTGCTTAGGTGAAATCCCTAAAATACATTGTAAGCAATACCACAGGAACCCCAAAGTACCTGGCCCATTGAGAGGACCTATCAAAAAAATGAGAAACAACCCCTTCCCAATTGATTAGTTCCCACCCATGAGGAAAACCAAGAGTTGTCGCTTAGAGGTAAACATGTGGCCAATTTTTTTTGGAGAGTAGTACTCGCTCAATAGGCATTGGTGGCCAAATAAATATCTTTAAAACCTTAGGAAACCATTGAAACTTGGGTCCCATTCTATCAATTTCAAAATATTCTCAATGGACTTGTATTCAGATAGTTGATAAAAACCAAAAACCAAAACATATTCATTCTATTAATCTCAAAAAATTATTAGTAGAGTATCAATAGACTCTTAGAGAATAGTTGGTAGAAAATAGAAACCAAAAACCAAAAAATAAATAAATAATTTTTTTTATAGTTTTTTGTAATATCTCTCCATCTATAGCCCTGTTGATCCTCAAAATTTATCCAAACACTTGAAATTCCATTCTCCACATTTTCTTTCATGAGGTCCCATATCCTGATTTCACTCCTAATTCCTGCAAATCTCAATTTTCCCTTTTTTCAAGTTTTGCCATAACTTATATTTTTGTTTGTTTTCATCAAAAATTTCCACAGTGTTCATCTCCCTTTTCTTCTCCTTTTTCCCTCTTTGATAAATTTTCTAGTTTTTCATTCACTCTTGAAATTTCCCTCACCTTCATCAATCATACTCCCACTATGCAAAATAAATTAGTAAAAGTACCTTTACCCCTTTCATTTTTTCCTAAATTAAGAAAATCTCTTACTAAACATGTCTTAACTTTAGTTTTCCTACCCATTGCAAAAAAAAATCTTATTCTAGCCATGGTAGTAACCTGAATAGGAGAAAAAAAAACATGGAGGATAAAATTGCTTCCCTCAAGACCCATATCAAAGATCTTGATGAAAAAAATCTCTACCTCAGTATTCAACATACCACCTCGAACAATAGAGGCATCTATAGTCCTATTCATAAATTGGGTTTTCTTCTTCTAGCAATTTTCATGGGCTAAAGCTTAATTTTCCTTGATTCAATGGTGTAAATCTAACTAGATGGATCTATCAAGAAAAATAATATTTAAGTTTGAATAATAATTTTGATGCCAACAAGGTCATACTTATATCCTTTCACTTGGAACATGAAGCCCTTGAATGGTATCATTGGTATACCAAGGCTCATGATGAGCCCATATGGACCAATTTTCACACCCTAATTTTGTAACGATTTAGCCCTAGTGATTTTAATGACTTCACTAGAGTACTTACTAAACTTCACCAAACAAGAACCATGAGAGAATATTAAATAGAATTTGAAAAACTAGCCAATCACATAGAGGGATTGTCTCATGAATTCTTTAGGAGTTGCTTTATCAGTGGATTAAAGGATGCAATTTGATTTGAGGTCAAAATATTCTAGTCCAACACAATATGGAAGCCTTAGGGCTAGATAAGCTGGTAGATAGCAAGATCATTGCTCAACAATGATTCAAATCCAATTTTTCTCCATTCATAAATATAACTCCACAATGATCTAAAACAATGCTAGCCCCTATAACCACTCCTATAAAGTATTTAACTAAATTAGATATGTGAGCTTGTAGAGAAAAAGGACTATGTTATAATTGTGATGATAAATTCACTCAAGGACATCAATGTGTTGAGAAAAATCTCTACTTATTGGATGTGGACTCTCCACCCAAAATTAAAGTTTTGGAAGATATTCAAGGTATAACAAATGATCTAGAAGAAGCTCCACTAATTATGGAACCTACTTCCTAGGAAGACCAACCAGAGATCTCACTCCATGTCTTAGTAAGAGTCACCACCCCAAAAACTATGTGGGTTAGGGGTTACTTAAATAAATTCCCTCTCATAATACTCATTGATTCAGGTATCACTCATAACTTCATTGACCCTCAAATCACCAAATAGGTTAATTGTTTTATCCATCCTTGCTCTAAATTTGAAGTTATGATCATCAATGGGGGCATATTACCTTGTAAAGGGAGGTGTCACAATATGTGTATCTCTATTGGAGATTATAAATTGAGCTCTAACATATTTAACTTTCCCTTAGGTATTTGTGGTGTTGTTTTGGGATCCCAATGGTTACACACACTTGGACCTATGTTATGGGATTTTGTTGAACTTTGGATGCAATTTTCAAATAATGGGCAAAAACACACATTGAAAGGATTACAACTAGGGTCTCTCAACATAATAAGTTCACATCACATGGAAAATATTATTAATAAGAGTTCACATAATGTCATTTCCCAATTCCATTCCATTCACATGCAACCATCAATGGTCTCCACTCCTTCTGATCTACAAACTATTATGCATAGGTATGCACATGTCTTTACCAAACCAGTGGGATTACCACCTTCATAGCCAGAGGACCATCTTATTCAACTCTTTCTTGGAAGATTTCCTCCAAAAATTAGGCCCTACCACTACCCATTTCAATAAAATAGTAAGATTGATATGCTCATTTGAGACTTACTAAAGTAAGACATTATTTGCCCTAGTACTAGCCCATATTCTTCCCCAGTTTTCCATGTGTAGAAAAAAGATGGGTCATGGCACCTTTGTATTGACTTTCATACACTTAATCACATCATAATCAAGGATAATTTCTTGATCCCTATTATTTATGATCTTCTTGATAAGCTTTATGGTGCTCATTTTTTCTCCAAGTTAAATCTCTGCTCTAGATATCACCAGATCTGGCTTCATGAGGATGATATCCCAAAGATATCTTTTCACATACATGATAGCCACTATGAGTTTTTTTTCATGACCTTTGGCATCACTAATGTTCCTTCAAAATTTTAGGCATTGATAAATAAAATATTCTATGCCTACCTATGTAAATTCATTCTAGTCTTCTTTATTGATATCCTCACATATATTAAAACATGGTCTAAGCATCTCCAACATCTAGAGTTCACACTGTAACTTCTCTTTGATCATCATATTTATGAAAAATATTCCAAATATGATTTTGGCTAGGATGAAGTGGAGTATCTTTTGCATATTATTTCATCCTAAGGGGTTTGAGTTGATCCCAAAAAAATATCTACCATGACAAATTGGCCTCATCCTCAAACCTTTAAGAGTCTATGTGGTTTTTTTGGGCTGACTAGATACTATCATAAGTTTGTTAAGGATTATGGAAGATTTTCACTCCACTAATATCTATGTTGAAAAAAGATGATTTTACATGGACACAAGTTTTTGAGTATGTATTTGAATATTTTAAATAAGCTATGTGTACTACACCTATTCTAACTATGCCAAATTTTGCCAAGACCTTCACTATCAGAGCGATGCTTATGGAAATGGCCTTGGTGATATTATCTCTAATAAGGATGCCCCATTTTTTCACTATAAAATCCATTTTTGGCAAGAATTTAGTCCTTTCTACTTATGATAAGTAAATGATGGCCATTTTACATGCAGGACATAAGTGGCAGCAATACCTACTGGGGAATCAAAATTGATCACCAGAGTTTGAAATATTTTTTAGAATAATGGGTCTCCACCATATGACAACAAAAATGGGTAAAAAAACTCATGGTCTATGACTATGAGATCACTTATAAGAAGGGTAAGGATAATATTATGGTTAATGCTCTATCTCATACATTTGTAGACCAAGATTCCCTTTCAGCTATTTCTATGCCTATTCTAAATTGATTGGATGCTTACATTAGGGGTATGCCAATGAATCCTCATTATCTCAAATAATTCAAAATTTGGCCACTAACCCCTATGATATATCACATTATTCTTGGGATGGTGATTTTTTGTGATAGAAAGGCCATCTGGTGCTTCTCCAAAACATAGATCTTTAGCAGACTATATTCTATGAACTCCATGCTTCTCCATTTGTAGGGCACTCAAGTTTTCTCAAAACTTATGATTGGGCACAATGTAACTTCTTTTGGAAGGGAATGAAAAATTTAATTCAATAGATAGTGGCTAAATGTGATACCTACCAACACAACAAAGGTGAAACAATACTCATTCCTAGGTTGCTCGAACCCTTTCCCATCCCTACCAAGATTTGTATGGATATCATTATTATAACCACCTTTGGAAAAATTATAAAATACTTACTCATGGAGTAAATTTTTTATAATAACTCTACAATATCAAATCTTAAAAATGAAGAGGTATGGCATTTTATTTATATCCTTAGAATTTGACTCTCACCCAAGGAGAGTGAAGGTTGAGTTTACAGTTAGAATGGGTTCAAAATAACCCTTAGTGAGTTAAAACTAACTCCAATAGAGTTACTACTTGTTAAGTAATTATGATTTTCAATTACTAGGCATGGGTCTCAAATTAGATATTTTAATATATTTTCAAAGAGCTTGACAACTGATAAAGGTAATGATGAAAGGCTAAGAAATTTTGAAATTCTTTTTCTTAGATATTCATTAATTGTAAATGGATAATTCAACTAGGCATTTAATCTTGTTTATCTTGTTAATTAATTTTTATTAGCCTTTTGGCTATTTAAATATTTAATTAAGTGTGTAAGTTTCCCACTTAATAGGTTCATAGGCCAAATTGATAGTTGTTATGTTATAAAGTGATTAGGGATGAATCCATGAGAGGTTATTATAGCATATGATAGAATACCCCAATCAGTGATGTCTCAACATGATTTTGAGATTTTATGAATGATGTTCAAGCAAATTTGGGATGTTTAATGATTCTTATGCTTAATTTACAATGGTTGGTAGGAAATAGTCTAAAGTCCAATCAAGAGATAGTTATGGCTAGTTTTAGGTGTCTACAGTTTGCCCCTATTTGAGAAGGCATTGAAATATATAGGCATAATAACATCTTCTCAAACAATGAAAAGGTCCTATATTCTTATGACTTCAATGAAAATGGGTGAACCATAGATTCCCCCTTGAGGGAGCGATCAATAAAAAGGATTGCTAATCATTCCATCGAAAGGAGGAAACAATAGGACCAAAAAGGTAAAATGGGGTGGACAAGAATAATTTTCCCATAGGTGGTTATAATCAATGGAATATGGAGTTTCCATAGTTTTAAAGATAAACATGATGATTTTCCCACATCTGGTTATAATCATCAGCATAGGTAGAATGAAAAAAGGTAATGATTTACCCAAAGGTAGTTATAATCATTGAAAAGAGGATTAGGGTAACATGAGAATTATTTTACCAAATATGGTTATAATAATGAAAGGTAAAACAATGATTTGTGTGTTCAAAGAATCCAAGAAGGGAGGTTAGATCAAGTTTTATAACAAGTAACAAAACTTGCCTAGATCATAAGGGGAGTCTAATGAATTAAATACATATGACATCACAACTAAAATGAAAATAATGACAAATCCCTTGCCTTACTTGAGATATCCAAGTGATTAGTTCATGGCTTGTTTGGCTTGTACTCAAAGAGTCTTTGGCAATGGAGTTTGGCTATCTCCTTCTCTCCTTGGCACCATTGCTAGCTTTGATATGGCTTATTGATTGTGATGGATTGATGTATTGGATTATGATTTTAGAATTATAATAATATTGATTTCAATCTTGTTGTAAAACTTGCATTATAACTTTACTCTATCCAAGCTCTCCAAATGAAGAGGCAAATTCTTGTATTTATAGGTTTAGAAACTAACCCCAACTCATGGTGAGTTAAGGTGTAGTTTAAACATGGAATGGGATCAAACCTAACCTAAGTGAGTTAATTAACCCTAGTAGAGTTAAAATGTGCAAAACCTCATGATTTTCAATGAATAGGCATGGGTGAGATATTTTTAGATATTTGTAAAGGCTTAACAACTCACAAAAAGTAATTATGAAAACATAAGATATTCTTGATTTTTGAATTTCCATTTTTAGAATTTAATTAATTAGTCATGGATAATTCAAATAGACATTTAATTAGGTTTATAATTTTAATTAATTATATTTATTCATTTTAACATTTCTAAAATTTGATTTTATGTCCATTTTCCCCATTTAATAGGTTTATAGGCCAAATTACATGTTATGATACTACATGATGATTAAAAGTGAATCCACGAGAGGTTTTTGTTGCTTACGATAGGATACCATAATTAGGGATGCCTTAATGTGATTTTGAGATTTGATGGATTATGCACAAGTAAATTTAAGATGTTTAGTGATTCTTAGGCTTAATTTGTGATGATTGATAATAATTGGTTTGAAGTCGAGTTTGAAGCCATTGGTTGCCAGTTTTAGGTGTCTATAGTTTTCCCCTATTTGGGAAGATGTTACAAGATGTAAGCATAATAATTCCTTCTCAAATAATGATAAAGGCATGTATGTCTAAAAGAAGATGATGTTTGAATAATAATCTCCAAATAATGTTTGGGAAGCCTATAATGATGCCCCCTTGAGGGAGTGGCCATCATATGTTTGATGGATGGTCCCTCAAAAAGAAGCAAGAAGAATAATGAGGTTAACCCATGGGTGAGATTAATCCAATAGATAAAATGCTTGCATGTATTGATTTAAAAAAGTACTAATTTTACCAAAGGTAGTTATAATCAATAACAAAGGTTGAGACATTGATTTGCCCATAAGCAATTATACTAAGTGGTAATGACATATGCCCTAGTTAGGTTGATCAGTCAAAATAATGACTTGCATATAAGTTTTTATAATCATTAAGATGACTGAGATTGAATAAAGATGTTTGATTGTACCCCAATAGGGCTGATTAACAAGCATAACTCAAGGATATAACCTATTGTATAGAGTAAAGATGAGCAGGTAAAAATGCAAATACTATGGTATAATGACTAAAGAAGACACAAAAAACTAGGCACATGAGGATGTACAAAATGATGAAAGAGATGAATAAAATAATAAGAATTGATTAATGTGAAAGATTATGTTGTACCTACCAATGTGGAGATGATTATCCTTATTATCATTGATACACATATAATGATCAATGGGTTGATTTTATCAAGATGGGTAGGATGATATTTCAAGGTTACCGAGATAAAATCTTGATGCTCCATTGATTTTAAGTCTTCCCAAGATAATTTTTTCTATAGCACATGATGATATGCCTCATGATAGAACATCATGAGAAATTTTCCAAAATATGTATAAGGACTAACTCCTGATCCAATAAATAATTGAAAACAATACACTAACGATAAAAACCATGATGACAATGTTGATGTATGAATATTGATGAAATCAAGAACAATTCATAAGGAATCAACCAATAAACACATATAGACTAATTCAAGGCATGATATTGAAATCAAACAAATAGTAAAGCAAAAAAAAACAAACAAATAACACATAGAAAATAAACAAACAAATAAATAGAAAAAAACACATATCAAGCCTGAAAGTAAAAGTAATAGAAATCATCCTAACAATGGATGTTCTCCATTAGGGTGAATCAAGGATGACTAACTAGGATCAGATAGGACAAATGGTTTTGGATTTTAAAATTTTATGAATGTTTTGGAATTTTTTATGGATATCTTAACTCGTTAGAGATTGATAAGATACCACTCATAAAATGGTGAGAGAATATGGAAAGGGGACTGAGGTCACCACAATGTGAATTAAGCATGGCCCATATAGTCCCAATAGGAACTCAAGTTATAGTAGCTCCACTAACACAAAAGGTGGTGAAAACTGAGTAGGTCATAACAAGTTCTCAAATCTAGCAAATGGCCAGGCAAATGAGAATAATAATGGCAAGGTGATGTAATAATGCATGGTAAAAGGTGTTGTTCCTAATTTTCCTATAGGTGGTTATAATTAGGAAAAAACAACATAAGTCTATGGTACTAATTTTCCCATAGGTGGTTATAATTAAAAACACAAGGTCGATTACTGATTTTCCATAAGAGGTTATAATCAATAAAACTAATCAAACGTGAATGAAAGATAACTTGCTAGATCCACTATCACACTACTTTCATAGATCCTCATTGAAACATATAATTATAAAAACTACTAAAACTAGATCAAAATCCTCTTATGAAAGGTGTAGGAAGAACCAAAGGAACCAAGATCAAAAGGGGTTGGGTAGGACAACTAAAAATAGGTTTGGTCTAATAGGGATGACATGGTAAAATGGTATATGGTAGGCATTGTTTAGGATGATGATGGTATGAATACGAGATAAAATTGTAAGAAGGTTTCCCCTAAGTGATAAGGGAAATGGTAGGGTGTAAAACAATGGCAAGGGAATGGCAAAAGAAAAGGCATAGTTTTTGGCCAATAGAAAAGGTATGGTTAATGTTTTTGGCATGGGTATGGTAAATGATTCTATTATTATTTATGATGTGGAGATGCACCTCTTAATCAACATATGATACAACTAGAATAATCAATTATGTAACCTACTAGCCCACACCTCTTCTAAATAGTTACTCTATAAATAATTTGTTGTAGATTTAAACTCTAAAAATATTATAGTGATCTTCATTAGTCAGTGATTCTATTTCCTTTAAACTTTGAGACAAGGTGTCTTTGTAGCCTCTACAGAGGAAAGTATGGCCAGGGATGGTAAATACAGATAAATGTTAGATGATAGGTTTGATTTGATGATGTAAATGTGGATGATAATGGATAAATGGATCATAATGGTTGGGAAATAAATGAAGATTGGGGTTTTTAGGCACACACAATGTTGTTGATTTTGAATTTGACATAACTTTGGATGTGGCAGGGCTGAAGAATATTAAATATGGTCTTGAAAAGACCACCACATTTTTTTATTATTTGGGCCTGAGATTAGCTACCATCTGATTATGTTATAGATTGGAAGCTATATTGATTTCATCTTTTATAATGTCTTTATCAAGTAGTGAATGAATTTTGTGCTCATCTATTGGTGCCTTAAAAAGGTTTTTACCAATGAAGTTGTTTTGATTATCCCATAGCATCTCCAAAAAAATTTCACTAAGGAAGTTGAATTTTGACTTTGATTATCTTTTAGTGCCTCCAAAAAGGTTTGAATAGAAGATGCTAAGTTTGAACTTTGATTATCCCCTAGCACCTCCAAAAAATTTTCACTAGGAGAGTATTCTTCTTCTACGTGAATTTATTCATGGTCTCCTTTATGTTCTTCAACTGATATGTCACCATGGATGCAATTTAACAAGGTATGATTCTATCAGTCCTAATTGACACTTGTGAGAGATGGAATGGCAAAATAATGGCTAGGTTGGTTGGTGGTAATGACATGTAGAATGGTAATAGAATGGAAAGAGGCAACACAATCTTCAAATAAGATACTAGGATAACTTATGTCAAAGTTGAAGTAATCATCCTCAAAAATTGTTGAAGGATAAAAAATGTATTCAAATTGGTCTATAAGGCATGCATAACCAATATTGTAATAGCCATGATGTATTCTGATTTTGAATCTAATTCTAACTCAAGGGACTCTAAATCTGATGTTGAGACTGATGTTGATTATGTTTTTTATTCTAAATCTGATGTTGTCTTAAGAATAGAACCTAACTTCAATGTTGATTCTTCATCTGGTGTGGACACTACTATAATGATGTCTTGTTGAATGTTTGGTTTGGACAAGTAAAGGCTTATGATGGCATAATGGGCTCTACAGAGACTGGTTTGTCAAATTGATAATCCTAAATGATGCGTAAAAGGTCAAGATACAAATCCTTAGAGACTAACTTGTCAAGAGGAGGATCTTTAAAAATAGGCATATGGTTAAGATAATGATTTTCCCAAAGGTGGTTACTATCATTAAGAAGTGACTCAGTAAAGATTGGCTTATCAAAGTGAGACTCCTTAATAATAGGTACAATACTAATAGGTGATTCATCATAGGTTGACTCATCACAAATGGTTGGTTCAACAAAAATATCATGGATTAGTTGGTTGTCTTGGCATTTATTTACTATCAATTTTAAAATACTAGTTTTGAACATAACTTTGTCTTCAAATGATTAGCTTAGTTAGAGAGGTACTGAGTGGCTTGATTGGGGTTAGATGATTGACAATGATTTTATAAAGTGGGGAATGATTAGAAATAGATGAAGGATGACTAGTGGTTGGATAATGAGAGGGAGTTATAGATCTTGATTTCTCACACAAGATAAAAGATGAGGTCTTGGAATGATAATGGTAGGGCATCATGGAGCTTTATTACTAATATAAGCCAAAAGATGAGGTCTTAGAATGGTAATGGTAGGGCATTATGGAGCTTGATTTATCTCATAAGCTAAAGGATGAGGTCTTGGTATAGAAATGGTAGGGCATTGTGGATCTTGGTTGCTCACACAAGCCAAAGGATAAGGTCTTAGAATATAAATGGGAGGGTGTTATGGATCATGGTTGCTCACACAAGCTAAAGGATAAGGTCTTGAAATATAAATGGTAGATCATTATGGAGCTTGGTTACTCACACAAGCCAAAGGATGAGGTCTTAAAATGGTATGATAAGGAATTGTGGATATTTTTTACTCTCACAAGCCAAGGATGAGGTCCTAGAATGGAAATGGTAGGGCATTGTGGAGCTTGGTTGCTCACACAGCCAAAAGACAAGGTCCTAGTATAGAAATGGTAGGGTGTTGTCAAGTTTAATTTCTTGAACAAGCCAAAGGATGAGGTCCTAAAATGGTAATGGTAGGGCATTATGAATCTTGGTTTCTTACATAATCTAAAGGATTAGCTCCTGGTATGGTAATGGTAGGGCGTTGTGAAGCATGGTTGCTTGCACAAGCCAAAGGATGAGGTCTTGATATAGAAATGATATTTATTGGATGTAGTGGAGCTTGGTGCCTTGTGTAGTTCAAAAGAGGGTTATCAATATACGTGGGGGGTTGGGTGGTCATCAAAGGGCAAGTATCATATGTCAACCTGACAAAAGAAGGTAAGATTAAAATTGGTACTTGGCTTTGTTCCCCATATTGAGGATTGTAAGGAAGACATGGATCCATCTCACAACTCACTTTTTTACCATAGGGGTCTTGTGCAAAGATAATTTGTGTGGATATTTTATCATAACTTGGATTTTACACAACTCTACCATAAGTGTAAATAGACATATTCACATCAATAATAAAATATCCAAAAAAAATTTCTAGAGTTATATAAAATCTAAAAAACAATGTCCAAAGGACAAATGGTTCAAACTTGGTCTGACTTGGTTTAGGGGAGATGTATCTTCAAAATTGTTATGTACCTAGGGATATGATATATTGATGTATATGAGTTGGTGGAGATGCTGACATGTAGCACACATTCCTTTAGTTAGTTATATGGGTCCAATATTTTAGGATAATTGAGTAACTTGTGGAATTAGTGCATTAGGAAATTGTCAGCCTACATTGGGATTAGGAGATTAATCATCTATTGTTAGTTAGATAAAGGTTTATATAAAGGATAATATTATCATTTTAGTGAAGGAAGTAAGCATTAAGTCTTTTATTGTAAGAGGATATTGAGGTTGTCCCCTCAAAGAGACATTGTGGAGTTATTCTTTCCTAAAGGAATATTGTATGGTGTTTCCCTACCTTAAGGGTATTCTATATATGAATATATTGAATATTTTGACATCTTTGCCCACCAATATCTCTTTTTTTGTGTTGATATACATTCTATTCTACATATTTTCCAATTATTATAAGTGTGGATCATAACAAGTTTTGTGTGGAGCAAAACTCTAATTTTTTGGAATCAATAATATCTTTCAATCTATTTCAAAAATTTTCACAATTGTTTTACTAAATATTAATAATATTACAAGGAAGTCTCAATAAAAAAATTGAGCTTTTATGATCAGTTTTGAGGGATTATTCATATTTTATGGTTAGTACTCATTTTATCATATCTTCCGAAATATAAGGAATTTTTTTGGTGAAAATTTTAATGATGCTATATCATATTACATGAAAGCTAAGGGCAATATTTTAAATTTTTTTGATATATTTGGAGTGAGTTATTACGATTTTATGGGTTTTCATATATTCACTCTATAGGCTGAAATTTTTGTAATTTTTTCAAAGTTTTTGTATTGAATTTTCACTATTATAAGGCAAATCTACAATAAAAATTTGGGACTATTTTTTTTGAATGAGTTATTTATATTATAGGGTATTTCATTAACCCTAGTTTATTTTGTGGTTCACGAAGTTTTGGTATAGGATAAAGAAGGTCACTTTATAGGATATCATAGTGGGAAAGGCACCAATAACAATCTAGGAGGATGATATTGAAATAGGTGATGAAGAGCATGAAGAAGATTAATATGACATAGATAAAAACACACTACAATAAAAAATGAACACTTCATATACTCAAGATATAAATAAGGAAAAGGTGGAAGAGGTAGAAGAACATGTAGATAATGTCAAAGTATTAGAAAAAGTTGAGGTATATAGACACACACATCATCATGAGAGGAAGCAATCATGGAACCAGGTGAGGGAGTGTCATAACAATAATCATTTTGGCTATATAATAAATCATATTTCAAATCACTATGGCTATGCATGGAAGCCAAAGAAGAAACACATGGTTAGGTATGGAATTAGAGTAATGTATCATCTTATAGAACATGGCATGAATGGGGAAATCACTATGACTATGCATGGAAGAATAACTATTATGGTCATGGTTGGAATCATAGTAGCGTAGTGGAATATGGTACATAGAATCAAAAGAGGAATAATCATACATGGACACCAAAGTAGTATAATTATGATCATGAATGGAATTATAGGAGCATAATAGAATTTGAAAACAAGCTTAGAAAGCTATCACCTACCAAGATCACATATGGATGGATAGATGATTGAGATTAGAGACTAGTGCGCAATGATTTGAAACATACTCATTATTTGGTTTCTTCCTATGTTTTAGGGATGAAACATGTCAAGGAGTAAAGTAATGCTATGTACTTAGGGATATGATATATTAATTTATATGGGTTGATGAAGATGCTGACATGTGGCACACATACCCTTAGTTAGTTATATGGGTCTGATATATTAGGAAAATGGAATAACTTATGGAATTAATGAATTGGGTAATGGTCAGCCTACATTGGGATTAAGAGGTTACCCATCCATTTTTATTTAGA
Organism: Torreya grandis; assembly: GCA_037957365.1. Taxonomy (NCBI): domain Eukaryota; kingdom Viridiplantae; phylum Streptophyta; class Pinopsida; order Cupressales; family Taxaceae; genus Torreya; species Torreya grandis. The sequence continues at coordinate 2,685,772 of JARHVA010002149.1, forward strand.
TAGAGGTCTATATAAAGGAGATGATTATAATTTTAGTGAAGGAAGTAATAATTGAGTCTTCTATTGTAAAATGATATTAGAGGTTATCCTCTCGAAGAGACATTGTGGAGTTATTCCTTCCTAAAGGATTATTATATGGTGTTTCCCTACCCTAAGTGTATTTTATTTTTGCATATATTTCATATTTAGACATCTTGGTCCACTAATATCTATTGTATTGTGTTGATCTACATTATATTATGCATTATTTTTAAATATTATAAGTGTAGATCATAAAAAAAATGGTTTGTGCTATAAACTTGGTATAAAACAATCTAATGTCATATGTCTAATGTCAAATGTCTCACACATAAAAGGTAAAGTGGTTGAATAAAAATTGGCATATTGAACTCTAGGTTTAAAATATTTTAAATAAGTATAATCTAGGAAAATTAAAAGTTGCTAGGTATTTTGGCCAAATGCAATGTCAAATGCTAGGCTCAAATAAGGCATGTGCTAGGACTTTTGGCCAAATGCGGTGTCAAAATCTAGAATTTCAACAAAGGTGAGATTTTAATCTAACAAACTTGGAATATTTTATCATAAACTAGGCATACAAAATTCAAACATGAACTTGGTCAGTTGGCATAAGGCATAAGGCATATGGAGAGATATGTTATTTTCTCCCAAATAAAGGCACAAACAATAATGAAAACTAGGATCCTTTAAATAATCAAACTAGATAGAGTTTGAATGGAATAATGGCACTAGGAAAATATCCAAGAAATAGTTTTCAAAGTTGGGTAATGAATTAACCTAAATTACACAACTGACAATAGAAAGATCAATGTCTAAGCCCTAATTAAGCAAGGCATAAACATAAATCAATAATGTTTGAATTTAAACCTAGAAAAGTTAATTAAAAACTCAACTTAAGAAATTAGGAATCTTAAAAAAATAACAAGGTATACAAAATAGAATGGCATAATGATACAATATAAAGATTCAAAAGACATACATGGCATTAGTTCTAAAAAATGGTATTTGGCATAAGACAAACAATTTTGAAACAAATCGAGCAACATAAAAATGTTATCACATTGTAAATATGTAATCAATGGTTGGTTTCAAGACTCAAAGGCTCAAAATATTGAAATTATTTAGACAATGTAATTTTACCCATTTTAATCAAGTGACACACACAAAAAACAAGTTTGTGAAAAGTTTTTTAAGTCAAAGGTGTGTGACAAAATGGCTAGTGTAACACCTCATCAAACATAGTGATGCATAAAAAAACTCAACATGACATGACATAAACAAATAAATGGTTTTAAACTCAAGACCAAGTAATAAAAAGATGAAATGACATAACATCTAAATGTAACATCCTATATATTATAACTAACAAGGTTGGTCAAATGGGTTTGACTAAAACTATAGTTTTCAAACATCTATATTGGTACCAAGCATGGATAATGCTAGAAGTGCCTCACATCAATTAATTTTATACCAGTTAACTTACTATGCAAGGGTCTATTCCTTTGCATAGTAATTCCATCTATGGGCTATTTAGTGGAATCCCTAGGTTAACCAGACTTGACTTGGGTTTTTGTTATGAAATGAGAGGTTAACTACTCAACCCTCTATCTCTTATAGTATACGTACCCTAATTTTTATACCCCACCATGAAATGGGGTTGAAATAATGTTGGGAGATAAAACCTCAGGTCAAATCTTCTTAAAGAACTCATGAAGAAGCTATGAACTCCCCTTCACAAGATAAATTCCATGAAATAAATGACTAAGTGGGAAGACTTTAGAGGTTATTTTTAAATCACCCAAACCATATGGGTTTTGGGGAGATCCTAGACAACATTCTTTCCATGCCTTGGACTAGGCAAAAATTACAAGTGAAAAGTCACTTTTGGTCACCCATGTTCCCTATAGGGGATGGGGGGAGAGCATACATGCACTCTTCATTTTGTGAAAACATACAAACAAGTTCAAACAAACATGGCATAAAATAAACATTTTGCAAAGAATGAACTAAGTGATTTAAATTTCATTTTAAGGCACCAAAAATGAAACATGCTGTGAAGTTTTTTTCCCCCTTGGAATTAGTTGAAACTTGAAAAAACTTTGAAAAACATCTAAGGCATAAAAAATGAACCATGTTCTTTTTAAACACCAAAAGATGAAGTGAGAAAGATTAAAACACATTCAAATTTGATGTTTTCCCACTTTTTTGCACCAAATGAATTTTTTTGATAAAGTTTCTTGGCCCTTTGGCTTATTTTCAAAACTTGTAAGAACTTTGACAATAAAAACTAAGCAAAAAACACTCATGTTAATTTTAAGCACTTAAAACCAAATGTTCAAGATTTAGCTAAATTTATTTTAAACACCCAAAATTAAATTTTCATGAGTTTAAACTTGTAAATTCATGTTCTATTCACACCTTGGACCTCCAAGCATTGGAGAGTTTCCTTCTACTTTGAAGTACTTTCAAGGATGAGCAAACAATTTTTCAAAACATAGCTCTTGGGTTTCCTATTTTTAAAACATAGAGACTGATATCGATCACCTATGACTGATGTTAGTTACTAGGGAGCTAATTTTAGTTGGTATTAACCTATACCAATTGATAAGGATTTATATTAATTGCCTATCAACCCAAAGGTAAAACAAACATGATTTAAAAATGTTAATTAGCTCAAAGTTAGATTAAAACTTCTCAAAACCTGTAATGAGATGATTAGATAGGGAATATAAAGGTCAATGAAATCAATAAATAATGATTATGAATGATAAAATGATTCAAAATCCAAGTTTTGAAAGACATTTTTTCCCCTAAATTTTAATTGATGATGGTCACCTAGATTTGATATCGGTTAGGTGGAACTGATGATGGTTAGGCATAACCAATGTTGGTTGTGCCTGACCATTGTCAGTCTCTGTGCAAATCAGAGTTAGCAAAAAAATAAAAAATATGGAAAAAGGTAAAAATCCAATTTTAAAGACATTTAAGCATTCATTTAAAAATTTAGAAATTTCATCTTGGTCTCCTTGGTATGTGGGATACTTTAGGTTACATCGAGTGTGCCATTTGTGATCAAGGAATCTAAGTAACAAAACTTGAATAAAAACACACTAACATACTTAACACTTACTTGCCTAGATCATAGGGGGATCATAATGAACAAAATACATATGAAACCACAACTAAAATGTGAAGAGTGAAAATTCCCTTACCTTCCTTGAGATCTCCAAGTGATTAGTTCATGGATTGCTCAGCTTGTACTCAAAGAGTATTTGGAAATGGAATTTGGCTATCTCCTTCTCTCCTTAGCAACATTGTTGGATTTTATATGGATTTGGTTTGGATTATTATTTTAGAATTATAACACTATTTATTTCAATCTTGCTATAAAATGTACACCTTCCTTGAGATCTCTGAGTGATTTGTTCATGGATTGCTCAGCTTGTACTCAAAGAGTCTTTGGAAATGGAATTTGGCTATCTCCTTCTCTCCTTAGCAACATTGTTGGATTTTATATGGATTTGGTTTGGATTATTATTTTATAATTATAACACTATTTATTTCAATCTTGCTATAAAATTTACACCTTCCTTGAGATCTCCAAGGGATTAGTTCATGGATTGCTCAGCTTGTACTCAAAGAATCTTTGGAAATAGAATTTGGCTATCTCCTTTTCTCCTTAGCACCATTATTGGATTTTATATGGATTTGGTTTGGATTATTATTTTGGAATTATAACACTATTTATTTTAATCTTGCTATAAAATGTACACCTTCCTTGAGATCTCCAAGTGATTAGTTCATGGATTTCTTAGCTTGTACTCAAAGAGTCTTTGGAAATGAAATTTGGCTATCTCTTTATCTTCTTAGCACCATTGTTGGCTTTGATATGGATTTGGTTTGGCTTATTATTTTGGCATTATAACACTATTTCTTTCAATCTTGCTATAAAATATACATTATAACTTTACTTTATCCAATCTCTTCAAATGAAGAGGCAAGTGCTTATATTTATAGGTTTAGAAACTAACCCAACTCAAGGTGAGTTAAGGTGTAGTTTACACATGGAATGGGTTCAAACCTAACCTAAGTGAGTTAATTAACCCTATTAGAGTTAAAAGGTGTTAAAACCTCATGATTTTTAATGAATATGCATGGGTGAGATATTTTTAGATATTTGCAAAGGCTTGACAACTAACAAAAGGTAATCATGAAAACCTAAGATATTCTTGATTTTTGAATTTTCTCTTTAATATTTTTATTAACTATTCATGGATAATTAAACTATGCATTTAATTAGGTTTAACATTTTATTTAATTCTATTTAGGATTTTTATCATTTCCAATATTTGATTTTGTATCCATGTGCCCCATTTAATAGGTTCATAGGCCAAATTGCATGTTGTGATGTTGTATGATGATTAGAGGTGAATCCAAGAGAATTTTTTATTTCTTACAATAGGATAACCCAATTAGGGATGCCTCAACATTATTCTAAGCTTTGATGGATTATGCACAAGCAAATTTGGGATTTTTAGTGATTTTGAGGCTTAATTTGTGATGGTTGGTAAGAATTAGTCTGAAGTCTGGTTTGAAACCATTGGTGGCTAGTTTTATATGTCTATAATTTTCCTATAAGTAGGTATAAACATTGGTAGGATAAAAATATGCCCTATTTGGGAGGATAAAGATAATGGTTTGCCCAAAGGTGATTATAAGCATTATCATAATGAAAATGTACCCTAGTTAGTGTAGAAGAAAGAGAATGATTTACCCATAAGCAGTTATAATCATTGGTACTTGGATGGGAATATGATGGCAAATGTGAGAATGGGGCTTAAAAACTAAATCTATACTCATGGAGTATGAGTAAGTATGTATAGAGGAAAAAGATGAATTTAGGGAACCAAATAGTATGGAGATGGACATCCTAACTAGTAAGGATTAAAATTATTTCATGATTTAATTACTCTATATTTGGGAATGATTTGGGTAAATCAGGAATTTTTTCAGGTGACAAGGATAAGTATCACTACCTCATTTCTTGTAATACTTCCCAAGATGTTTTTTTATATAACACATGATGGTAGGCATCATGATATAAAACATCACGAGAAATTAGCTAAAATATGTATAAGGATTGACACATGATCTAATAAATAATTAAAAATAATGCAATAGTGATAAAAACCATGATGATAATGTTAATGTATGAATATGGATGGACATAAATATAATGTGCAAGGAGTCAATCAATGAATGCAAAAATACTAGGTCAAGGCATAACAAAAAAGCAAAAAAATAGTTAAATGAAACAATTAAAAATAAATACAAAATATGAATAAATAAAAATCACAACAAAACAAGAAAAAACAAAAAACAAAAAAATAAACTATGGTTAATCACAATGTCAACGTAAATAAAAAATAAAAAAGATGACAAACATTTTCCCTAGGATATAAGAGATAATTAAACAAACAAATGAAATGTGTGGGAGTAGAAGAAAAGGAAGGGGTTAGCTCAGTTGGATCTAAATGCACTAGGCAAGTGGATGTTGTATACAGAGTTCCATGGATGTGATGTCCAGCATAAACTTCAAGATACATGTAGTTCTCCTAAGAGATGGGATAGAATAAAATGATGATAAAGAAAACATGACTAATGTTTATAGAGGAATATGGGAATGGACCCATAAATTGGTGAGAGTATGGGATGCTAGGTCAGTAAAGATGGGGAAAATAAATGACAAGTGGTTTATTATGAAATAACTATGGGTCCTAGAGTCTTTAAGGCAAAAAAGTGATCAATTTGATAATGAGTTTGAGATTTTCTAGATATTTTTTTAAAAAATAGAAATTTCAAAGCATCTCAACTCAATAGAGGATTATGAGATACTAAATGGCCAAGCTCATAAAATGGTGAGAGCGTTCAAACTTAAAAGTGCGCACAAAATGGTGAGATCATTCTACTTAAAATTGCCCATAAAATGGTGAGAATATGGCAAAGGGTGATTGAGTTGACCTCAATGTAAATTGAGTGTTGCCTACATAATCATAGGATGGGACCTCAAGTCACTATAGTTCCACATTATAGTGGAGGAATCTGACTAGGTAGCAAAAAATTCATTAGCGAGGAAAAGTAGGCAAATGGCATAATATAGTATAGGAATGGCAAGATGGTACTTCAAGGCATGATAAATATGTTCCTAATTTTCCCATAGGTAGTTATAATTAGTGGCATGATGGTGGTATGTTGATTTGCATAAAAATGGTTAGAATTAGTAGTACGTAATAGAAAAAAACAAGGAATGAAGGATGTGTTGTACCTAGCATCCCCCTTCTTTCCATAGGAAATGGGGACCCACTTTTTCATATTATTGTCCTAATTTTGAGCCCCCTTTTTTATATGTTTGTGTAAATTTTGGGAAAATATCATGATTTGGCCTTTCATATTTTTGGCAAGATGGCATTGGTATTGTGTTTTTGTAGACTAGATATTTTGCTCTATCAAGTTTGTTACTTTGAGCTAAATTGTTTTAGACTTATGTTTTTATGGAATAGCTTTGCTATCCTCTTGGGATTTGTTATTTTGGAGCTTATTATCTTTTCAGACTTATTGTTTTAAGGTTTATCCTATATATCTTTGTCAAGATTTCTGACACATATGAATTCTTGTAAACTTATCTTTATCAAATAAATTATTCCAGACATTTTGTCTAAAACAATTCCTTTAATGGAATTATTCAATAAGCTTTTTTGTTGTAAGCATTTTTTGTTGATGTAATAGACATTGCCCTTTGGCCCCTTTGATCCTACCCTTTGACCTTTTTGAGATAGTCTTTTGGCCTTTGCAAAGTAGATACTTTAAGACTTTTGTTATGGATATATGTTCTATGAAGAGGACCCTTTAGATTCTTGCCAAATCACCCTTCAACATTTTAGAATTTCCTTTCAAGACTTTTGAAATGCCCTCTTTCCTTGCCAAAATACCCTTCTGTCTTTGTGTAATATGTCCTTCAACCTTTTTTTTGTAACCTTTTTACCTGATAGAATCTCTTTAGGACTTTTACAATTGCCCTTCACATAATTCCTTTGGGACTTTTGTCCTACACCTTTACCCTTTCGTTCAGACATTTTGTTTAAGACACTTTCTTAGAGCCAAATGCATTTCTTTAGACAATTTGTCCAAAAGAAAAGACCCTTTTGGAGAATTGTTTTGGAAATTTTATCCAAAATAATTCCCTTGATGAAATTCCTTCAAGACTTTTAAAAAGACCATATTTTTCTAACTTACCCTTCAAAAGTTTTGTCAAGGACATATACCCTTCAGATTTTATGAAACTACCCTTCGGCCTTTTAAAAGTGCCCAGGAATTTTATGGTTACCCTTTGAGAATTTTGTAAAGGCCCTTTCCCATAAAAATATACCCTATGAAGTGGACCCTTCAGGCCTTTTCATCATGAAGTAGACCCTTCGACCCTTTTGAACAATTCTTTTAGGACTTTTATCTTACAACTTTATCCATGACCAATTCCTTCAAACATTGTGTTTCAAAAAAAAATTTGCTACAAAAGTCTCAAAACAATTCCCTCGAAGGATACCTACCCTTCTCACTTCCTGAGCCTACCCTTCAGACATTTTGAAAGTGACATTACAATATTTTTGAAGTGGCCACTTACCCTTCAAGAATTTGTCCAAGATCCTTTCCCCTGCTAGACATGCCATTCAGGAATTTTATCCTTAGCCTTTTGTCCTTTAGCCAATTCATATGGACATTTTATCTGAGAGATAAAAACCCTTTGGGAGAATTATTATAAACATTTTGTCTGAAAAAATTCCCCTGAAATAAAAAGTTTGAAATAATTCCCCTAAAATAGAAAGTTTCAAAACAAATCTCTCCACAAAAGGCCTATTATAATTCCTTTGATATAATTCCTACTAAATTTATGTATCAAACATTTTTCCAATGAGATTAGGGTCCTCAAAATATAAATGTTTGAAACAATTACCCCAAAAAACCTTGTAGAATTGTCGAGTGTCACCTCTATGTCAAGCACTTTATTATATATATATACTAAGTCATTCTACATTTATGATTGTAGGAGCAAATCCAAAAATGCCAAGTGTCAAAATTGTATGAGTCAAAAAGGTTAAGCACCAAGATCTACAGTGTGCATTAACTCACATGCCGAAGATCCAATGGTGCATAATTAGGCATAGTAATAAAGGCTTTTCAAAATCTCCACAAGAATGATAAGTGGTAACATTATAGAGGCTTTTCAAATGGGCCTAGATCTAGTGAGAGACTATTACATCATGCAAAGGTGATAAATGATGGAGTGTGTTATATAAAAGAAATGAGATTGCCTATAGAGCTATTAAGTGGAATGCTCACATTATATCATGCATATAAATCTAATGATACGAGTCACTAGTGGAATTTTCAAAGATCCAGACTCAATGAAAATCATGGGCAACATGCAATGCATAGTTATTTTTGGTTAGTCACTAGTTCTAAGGGATTGATACGATGATAATTATCTTTGATGCATGTCTAAGTTCTATTTGAAGGTGGCTGATAAAAAAATATCCAATAGGTTGTTCTCATAACCTATAAAAGGAGGTATGTATAGTTTTGGTAAACAATACATCTATTTCTAGTTTGCATATAGTTTAAGCTGTAATTTTAAAAATTGCCTTATCATTTTTAACATGCACATGTTGCATAGCTTTGGCAAAGGCTATTTTAAATAGATAACTACAAGTAAACTTCTATATGATTTTAGACCAAAGTTATAACTACATGTTCTAACTATCACATGTAATGACCTTGCATAAAATTAGAGAATGAGGCTACCCCCTCCCCAAGCCTATAAAAAAAATTATAATCTAACTTGGATTTTAGTCAGAGAATTATTGAATACAGGGACAACATCATTTTCGATCGTCAATGAATGTGTTTGTGTATTTTTTTCCCAATCTTTATGTAATTAGCTGTTACTTCTTAGTTTTATGTTTCAATAGTATTTAGTGTGTAAAAGTTGTGAATATATTCTTGGTTGTTTTGATTAATATACTAATTTTTAGGTGTGAAGAAACTATGCACAGATTGGTAAATATAATGGTTAAGATAGTCAAGCTCAAATTGTTTCATAATTTTGATTGTGCATAAGTGATTTCTTAGATATAGTTTTTTATGTGTGTGCAAAAACTACCTTAGATATTTCAGTAGCCTAATCCATAATCTTATGATTAAGGGTGTGCAATAACTACCCTAAAATAAGTAATGTTTGTTTGAGGATTTTGAATTTCCTACATTGTTATTTCCTTAGATTTCTTAGTTATGTTTGACTCTGTGTGCGCAATTGCTACTAGCAACAATCATAGGTTCTAAGAGTACTTTTCATTTTACACACTAGTCAGGGAATTAATTCCTAAAAAATATAAAAGCTTTCTTTTTTGCCTTACCCTTCCCTTATTTTTTGAGTTTATTTTGAGATATACCCACTCTAATATATCAAACAGCCACCCAACCAACTCACTTAGAGATTCACTACCACTATTAAAACCACACCTCCATCCAAAAACCTTGTCAATAACCTACATCCTTACCCACTATTCCATCAATAGTTTGAAATAAACTACATACCTACAACTCGTGCCCTAGAGTAGAGTTTAGCTCCATTGAGATCCTAAAATGTTAGAGGCTACCTTGTTATAGATGTGGTGTGCATAAAACCCACACCAATAGTTAACTAAAATAAGGAGGGATAACACCTATGATAGTAGTAGTTATCCTTTGTGTAAATTTTCACTAGAGTAACCCAAGAGAGTGATTTAATCTAATTCCCAGGCTAGTTTATTAGTCTTACAATTGACAAATCATAGGATACCTAAAACTGTGCTGATAACCTCAATTCAAAATAATCCCCCTTCATTAGGGAAACCCTTAATTGTAAGAAACCCTTCACTTATTAATCATCCAATGGCTCAAAAACAACATTGGTTAGTAGGATCTACTATTTCCATCCTAAGAGACATGCATGCTTTGCCTCAAAATCTTGAAAAGTATTTACCATCTTTTTCTCCTTCAAGAATGAGGACAATAGAGGAGCATATCAAATTAATTAAAACTAATTTAATATTAATGAATGTCTTAGATGAGTATGTTTCATGAATATTATTCCCTTTTACTTTGATAGATGTTTCTTATGATTGGTATTTAAATCTAACACAAAATTCCATAACTTCTTGGGATGAATGTCAAGTAGCTTTTTTTACATAGTTTAGATAGATCACCAATCTTGGTTTGGTATACCAACACTTTACTAGCATGAAGAGAGAACCTAATGAGCCCATCCATGCTTTAAATTCAAGATGGAAAACTAATGTATAATTTATTGACCATAAGGTATATACTATAGGTAGCACTAGCATTGGAAATATACAAGAATGCCTTGGACCCTATCACTACCATGTTATTGAGAAGAACAATTGTGGATAACCCTTTGGTATTAGCATTAGAAGAGGATATTACCCTAGATAATCAACTCAATCCTTAGACACTTGGAGCACCTAATGTCAACAATGGTTTTCTAACACTAAATCCAATTCCACATGTAAGGTAGAATCTCCTGGCATTCAATCAGAACCAAGTATATATGCTACCTCCATTAATGTAAACAACATAGTAGAATTTTGGCTACTTAAAAAATCATGATATGGGTGATGCTTACCAATTAAAATAGCAAGAAATTTCTCTTGCCAATATCATTCTACAAGGTACAGATTTCACAAAGGCAAAACTATTGTCTATTGAAAATATGATTCAAATTTTGAGCAATGATTTCCTGAATATGCAAATCAAGATGGGAAATGCAAATGGTCCAACTGGAAATCAGAATACTAGATTCCAAAGATATAATAAACCATTCAACAAGCCTAAAAAACCTAAAAAAATTCTATAAATCAACATAGTATAAATGACTCTTCCTAATTGGTGCAGAATCCACAATACTTTCGAGCATGGTGAGCTTAACTACATTGAATTTTGCATAGCATTCAAAATATTTTAGAGAAAGGTGGTTAGACAAGATTAGATGCATAATCCACTTTATCATCATTTAGATCCATACCCTTCCAACATTATTATGTTCTTTGAAACTCATAAGTTTCCTTTCTTAGGTGAAGATACTAATGAATCTAAAAACAACATGGATGAAGTATACACTTTTTAGCAGTTTCAAAGAGGTGCATACAATATAAGGAATAAGTAGCCACTCACAACATTGACTCCTCCAAATACCATGACAATTACTCCAAATCCCAAAGCATAAAATAATCCACCCCCTTCAAAGGGTAATGATCAGCAGTAGAGTAAGGAAGAACCAAGCAAAGGAGGATAAAATATTGTTTAGGATATGAAAAAGATCAAGGCAATATAACTCTCCATGAGTTAGGTTAGATCATTGAATAGAAGGAATTGCTCTATAAGTCCATTACTAGAAAGTCACCTATGGAAAAATAAAAAACATCTATAGATCATATAAATATCTGAAAGTTTATGACCCTCAAGTCATCACTCAGATGATTCCTTTGAAGCTAGATCACAAACCATTCAGACAAAGTCAAAGCCCAGTCAATCCAATTATGGAGCCTCTCATTCAGAGAGAAGTGGTGAAGATTTTAAATGCAAAATTCATCTTTCTAGTTTGACATTCTACCTAGGTGGCTAATTTGTTCCTAGTAATAAAGAAGAATAGTGCGATCAGATTATGTGTGAATTTTAGAAATATGAACAAGGATTTTGAAAAGGACAATTATCCCCTACTTTCTTTGGATGAGGTGATACAAATAGTAAGTGGTTATAAAATTATGTCCTTCTTGGATGGATTTTTAGGTTACAATCAAGTATTGGTGTATTTTGAAGATAAAATGAAGATGGTGTTCACTAAGAAGTGGGTAACTTATACGTATAAGAGGATTCCATTTGACCTAATAAATGTAGAAGATACCTTTCAATGTGCCATGTATCATGATTTCAAAGGACTAATAGAAAAGTGTATAATCATATATATGGATGATCTTATGGTATTTTCAAAGAATAAAAAATACCACATAAGTCACCTATAGTCCATATTCAAAATATGTAAAAGGTTCAATATTTCATTGAACCCAAAGAAGAGCATATTTGGAGTGATTGAAAGAAATATTTTAGGGCACATCATCACCAAGGATGGGATCACCATTGATCCAAATATAGTTCAAGTGATTTAAAAAATTTAGCTACTAAATAGAAAGAAAGAGCTCAATTCATTCTTCAAAAAGATTAACTTTGTAAAGAAGTTCATCTCAAGACTTGTAGAGATCATTAGACTTTTGAATGCCATGCTTAAGTAGGATGCCAAAGTAGAATGAATAGATAAATATTGAAAGTCTTTCTAGGACATTAAAGATGCAATATCATAGGCTCTAATTTTGATCAGTTCAGATATTAATAATGATTTCTACCTATACTCATTTGCTTCAGAGCATTCGATTGCTACTATCATCATGTAGAATAAGGATGAGACTAAGCATCCAATCACATTCATGAGCATGAGCCTAAAAGATGCATAACCTAGGTACTCTGTGATTGACAAATAGATCTTTAGCCTTATCAAATTTGTGAAGGAAATTTGGCACTATATCTTGAGGAATAAAGTCATTTCCATTGTTCCTGATCCTTCTATCAATCTCACCCTATCATAGAATGAGTTAGGATAATGGTAAGGCAAATAGATGGACAAGCTATAAGAATTTGATATAGAGATCAAGGTTTTAAAGATAATTCTAGGGCAAAGTAATGTTTAACTTATGACTGAACTAGATCCGTGCATCACAATTGAAGAGGTATGTGAATCTCAAATATCTAAATGAGAATGGTATACTAATATAGTACCATATTTACTTACATAAACATATTCTCTGGAGATCAATAGAGAGAGAATAAGACCTTTGAGGCTCAAAATTTCTCATTACATGATCAAGAAGGGAGTCCTTTATAAAAAAAATTATGAAGGTATTTATCTCAAGTGTGTATCTATAGAGGAAGCTAAAGACATCTTAGAGAAATTACATCAAAATATAGGAAGTGGTCATCCTTTTGGGAACACCACAATTCATAATATATTAATAATGGGTTATTACTGGACAACATTTTTCAAACATGCTCATGCTCATGTGAGAACATGCCATGAATATCAATCTCTAGCCAAGAGATAACTACATGTAGTAATGTATTTAAAGCCAATTGTTGAAGTAAGGCCATTTTCCCAATGGGGTTTAGATTTTATTCATGTCATCAACCCAAATTCCTCATTAAGCCATAATTTTTTGCTTATGGCTACATATTCTTTCACTATATGGATTGAGGCCATATCCATAAAGAATTTCAAAGTAGAAGATGTGATTTACTTCTTGGAGGAACACATAACAACTAGATTTGGCATGCCTATTTATATGGTTTATGACAATGGGCCAAATTTCATATCAAAAGAATTTATTGAATGGGCACATGACAACCAAATCATTATCAGGTCAAATTATAACCATTACCCTTAGGGAAATGGACTAGTAGAATTAAAAAATAAAAATTTAATCAATACAATTAAGAGATTAGTTAGAGACAAGCCCATGGATTGGCACAATTTATTAAAGTATGCTCTTTAGGAAGATTTGACTAGACACAAGCGAACCCTTAAAGCTTCAACTTACCTATTGGTATATGGATGCAAGCCTATGTTCCTAATTATGTTGAAGTTTCCCACTTATTAGTTTATGTAGGACTACATGGAACTGAGTGATGAAGGAGAATCAAGGTTGTTGGACATAATAAAAATGGAAGATTCAAGGACTGAGGCCTTACAAACATTCCAAAAACACCAAGATATAGTCAATATATGGTTTGATAAGTGAGCAAAGGTCAAATCATTTAGGATCTTAGATCTAGTACTACTTTGGAATAAAACCCAAGAGAAGAAAGGATGACATGACAAGTTTTCTCCACTATGGATTGGACCACACCAAATTTTAGAGATCATGGGCAATAACATGTTTCTTCTAAAGGACCTCTAAGGCAATGAGCTTACACATCCAATCAATGGATAGTTCTTAAATCACTACTTCAAGGTTGTATCATCTACTAATGTCACTAAGTAATGAAGGAGAAATGAATGTAGTTATAGGATTAGATTAGATTTATTGATTTCATAGACTAGTTTCCTACTTTCTAGATTAATCTTTCTTGCTTTCAATATTTTTTTCATAGATTAGCTTTCATGTTTTCTAGATTATATTTCAGTGCTTTCTTAGTTTAGTTTCTTATTTTCTTAGATTAGTTGTTCTTTACTTTCTCTAACAATTAGAATTGTGTTTGATCTGACTATAACCAAGTTAAAATCCAAACCAACTGAGCTTGTGACTTGCGGAAAAGTGGAAAATTAAAATCTTAACACTTTGCGACTAATATATAGATTGGGTGTATTTCTATGTTTTTGAGCCTTTAAGATGAAGGTATTTATTTATAGAGTATTTTAAATAATGAAATAATTTAATACTTTTACAAGGCATGTGGAAGTTACTCTCAAAGTACTTCATTAAAATTTAGAAAGTTTTCTTGTTTTATTGGATCAAATGCACTTATCATATTAAAAACTTACTGGAAATGATAATTCTAGGAATAGATATGGCTAGGAGGGACATTATAGTAATGATTTTTTTATAATTATACCAGCTCACTGGGGTTCTAGCTCTTCTCTTTTCTATTTAGGAACAAAAGAAGATCAAAATAAAAATAAAATAAGAAATAACCAATGGATTCAAGAAAATCAAAAGGTTCAAATGATGAAATAAGGTTAATGTACCATGCATCATGGTCAAAATAAAATAATGGAATGAGAAGAGAAGGAACCCAAGGTATCTCTGTCAGGGATATGGACACCTAGATGATAGCAGAGCAATGTCTAAGCTTCCCTTATTTTTGAGATTTAATAAATGATAGAATGAAACCTATATCCCCATCAAAGTCTTTGAAAAAATCATCACAACAGGGGTTAAATAAACTACACATTTTTGACACACACATCCAAAAAAAATAGAAAGCAAGTATGTTTTGTAAAATAACTTAGGAGTCTCTTTCATGTTTCTAATTTAAGTATTCTTATATGGCACACTTCATGATTGATTTAGGATTGTAAACCAAAGCTCTGGGTTCTTGAATACTCAAGATTACTCCCCCTACAAGTTATCATTTATTGTACCCAACATCCCCCTTCTTTCCATAGGAAATGGGGACCCACTTTTTTGAATTATTTTCCTAATTTTTATCCCCCTCTTCTATATGTTTATACAAATTTTGGGAAAATATCATGATTTGGCATTTCATATTTTTGGAAAGATGGCATTGATATTGTGTTTTTGTAGACTAGATATTTTGTTCTATCAAGTTTGTTACTTTGAGCTAAATTATTTTGAACTTATGTTTTCATAGACTATCTTTTCTATTCTCTTGGGAATTATTCTTTGAGGGCTTATTATTTTTTTGGACTTATTATTTTAGGGCTTATCTTATCTATCTTTGTCAGCCTTTTTACTGCATATCAATTCTTGTGGACTTATCTTTATCAGATAAATTATTATGGACATTTTTTCTAAAATAATTCCTTTGATGGGATTAGTTTGTGGCCTTTTTTCCATGAGCATTTTTGCCTGACATAATGGATATTGCCCTTTGGCCCCTTTGAGACTACCCTTCAACCTTTTTGAGATAGTCCTTTGGCCTTTATGAAGTAGATCCTTTAAGATTTTTTTCATAGATAGATTCCCTATGCAGTGGACCATTTAGATCCTTCAAGATTTGATGAGCTTTTGGAATTTCCCTTTGATATTTTCAAAATTCCCTCTTTCCTTAACAAACTACCCTTCCAAATTTGTGTAATATGTTCTTCACCCTTTTTATTTCAGCCTTTTTTCTTGATATAATTCCTTCAAGACTTTTACAATTACCCTTTGTATATTTCCTTTGGGATTTTTGGTCCACACCTTTTCCCTTTCCTTCGGACATTTTGTCCAATACACTTTCTCCGAGACAATTGCATTCCTTCAGACTTTGTGTCTGAAATAAAATACCCTTTGGGATAATTGTTTCAAACATTTTGTTTGAAATAATTCCCTTGATGGAATTCCTTTGGGACTTTTGAAAAGACCCTTTTCCTCTACCTTACCCTTCAAAAGTTTTGTCAAGGACACATGCCCTTTGGATTTTTTGAAACTACCCTTCGACCTTTTGAAAGTTCCCTTTAGAAATTTTATGGTTAACCTTTAAGACTTTTGTAAAGGCTCATTCACATTAAAATTTACCCTAGGAAGTAGACCCTTTAGGCCTTTTTGCCATGAAGTAGACCTTTTGGCCCTTTTGAACAATTCCTTCAAGACTTTTGTACTGCACCTTTGTACTTGGCTAATTCCTTTGGACATTGTGTTTCAGACAATTTATCCACCAAAAAATTCTCCAAACAATTCCTCCAATTGAAACCTACCCTTTGAACTTCCTAAATATACCCTTTGAACATTTTCAAAGTGACCTTTTAGCATTTTTGAAGTGACCACTTGCCCTTTGGCACTTTGTCCTAGACCCTTTCCCCTACTAGACTTTCCCTTCGAGACTTTTGTCCTAGGTCTTTAATCCTTTAACTAATTCCTTTGGATATTCTTTCTAAGAGATAAAATACCCTTAAAGAGAATTGTTGTGGACATTTTATCTAAAATAATTCCCCTAAAATATAAATTTCAAAATAATTCCCCTGGAATAGAAAGTCTTGAAACAAATCTCCCCACAAAGGCCTCAAATAATTTCCCTAAATGAAATTCCTATGGACTTTGTGTCTTGGACATTTTATCCAATGAAATTAGGGTATTCATAACATAAATGACTAAAACAATCACCCCAAAAAACCCATGTAATTATCGAGTTTGAACTCTATGTTGAGCACTTTATTATACATATATGTTAAGTCATTTTACATTTATGTTTGTAGAATCAAATTCAAAAATGGCAAGTGTTAACATTGAGGGAGTCAAATAAGTCAAGAACCAAGGTCTATGGTGCACGTTAACTCACATACGAAATATTTTTTGGTGCATAATTAGGCAAAACAATAAAGGCTTTTCAAAATCCCCATGAGAGTGACAAGTGGTAACATTGCAAAGACTTTTCAAATGGGCCCAGATCTAGTGAGAGACTACCACATGGTGCAAAGGAACTAAGTGATGGTGCGTGTTTTGAAAATGAACCCAAAAAATGTATAGAGATACCAAGTGGCATGATCACGTATCATCATGCATATAAATATGATGATGTGATTCAATAGTGGACTTTTCAAATATACAGACTCACTTAGAAGCATCGGCAACATGCAATGCATAGTTATTTTTGGTTAGTCAATGGTTCTAATGGATTGATATGATGATACTTATATTTGATGCATGTCTAAGTTAAATTTAAAGGTGGATGATCTAAAAATATCCAATAGGTTATTCTCACAGCCTATAAATGGATGCATATATAGTTTTGGTAAATAATGCATCTATTTCTAGTTTGCATATAGTTTGAGCTATAATTGTAAAAATTGCATATATCCTTTTTAACATGCACATACTGCATAGCTTAGGCAAAGGCTATTTTAAATAGATAATTTCAAGTAAAATTATATATGGTTTTAGACCACATTTAGAACTACATGTTTCAACTATCACATGTAATGACCTTGCATGAACTTAGAGGATGAGGCGACCCCTCCCCAAGCTTATAAAAACAATTATAATCCAACTTGGATTTTGGTTAGAAATTTTTTAAATATAGGAGAAACATTAGTTTTGATCATCAGTGAATGTGTTTGTGTATTTTCTTTCTAATCTTGGTGTAATTAGTTATTACTTATTAGTTGTACATTTGAATAATCTTTAGTGTGAAAAATCTATGAATATATTCTTAGTTATTTTGATTAATATACTAATTTGTAGGTGTGAAATAGCTTCTCAAGGATTGGTAAATATATTAGTTAATATAGTCATGTTTAAATTGTTTCATAATTTTGATTGTGCATAAGTGCTTTCTTGGATGTAGTTTTTTGTATGTGTACAATAGCTACCTCAGATACCTCACTAGCCCAAGCCATAATCTTTTGATTAAGGGTGTGCAAAAACTTCCCTAAAATAAACAACCTTTGTCTAAGGATTTTGAATTTCTTACACCATTATTTCCTTAGACTTCTTAGTCATGTTTGACTGTGTGTGTGAAATTTATGCTAGAAAAAGGCATAGGATCTGAGAGCACTTGTCCTTTTAGAAACTAGTCAGGTGAGTAGTTCCTAAAAACCATAGAATATTTATTTTCTATCTTACACTTCCCTCCTTTTTTGAGTTTGTTTTGAGATCTACCCACTCTAGATTAGCAACTATCCACCCAACCAACTCACTTAGAGATTCACTACCCCTATTAGAACCACACCTCTATCCAAAAACTTTATTAACAACCTGCATACCCTACTCATTATTCCATCAATAAGTTGAAATAAACCTACAACTCATGCCTTGTAATAGAGTTTATCTCCAATGAGATGATGAAATATTAGAGGCTACCTCATTATGATTGTGGTGTGCATAAAACTTGCATGAACAAGATGTAATTGTGAAACCACTATCATACTACTCTAAAAATGGTCATTATCTAAAATGTTGAATCAACTATGAAAAATTGATCTAAACATTATTGTTGAAAGTGATTGAAGAACAAATGAAATGGAACCATGGTCAAAGGATTTGGATAGGGAGGGTTAAAACAAATTTGGTTGATAGGAAAGGTATGGTAGAATAGTATATGGTATGGTGAAAATAAAATAATGATATAGTACAATATAAATGGGCCTCATAGAATATACTTTAGGTCTCTCAATCATAGTAATGCTTAAGGTGTATAATGTTTATCAGCACATCAAGTTCATCCATGTTTGGTGTAGTGAGATTGTATGCTCCAGAGCCATAGTTTGCAACAATGATATAGGGGTCTATCCAATTGGGTTTGAAATTTCCCTTATGAGTTTTTTTGACCATGGTATTATGTTGGTTTTTTTGAGAACAAGTTCACTAAGTTCAAATTCTCTATTTTTGACCCACTAATTATAGTGGCCACAAAGTCTATTCTAGTATGTTTTTAGGATATTAAATACAACCATGCATTTTTAATCAAGTAACTCCAGCTCTTACAGGTGAGCTACTCAATAAGATTCATCATCTAGAACATGTTTCAATTAAATATACAAAGAAGGTAACTCAACCTCAATGGGAAGAATGGCTTTAGTGATAAAAACTAGGGAATATGGATGGGATCTTGTTGGGTACAGTAATTAGTGTGGTATGCTTAGAGGGAATAAATATTTAGAGGTGCCAATCATGACCAACATCATTGACAATATTTTTAAGGATGTTGATAATGGTTTTGTTGGATGCTTCTGCTTAGACATTACCTTATCGATAATAGGTGGTAGAAAAATGTTGAGTAATATTGTACTCATCACACAATAATTTGACATCCTTATTATTGAATGATTTTCCATTATCAAATATAATTTTGGATAGGATACCATAGCAACATATGAGATTGTTAAAGATGAACTTGGAAATTTGGTTTCCAGTCATGTGAGGGGTATAGCTTTAACCCACTTAGTTAAATATTTGATAGTGGTAAGGTTATGTTTATCACCATTAGATGAGGATGGGTTAATCTTCCCAATGAGATCTAATCCCCATGTGGTAAATGGACATGGTATAAGCATTAGTTTTAGCATTTTGTTTAGGGCATGAATTATATTGGCATGCCATTGAAATTTATCACACCTTTTGATGTAAGCAGCTACATCTACATCTATAGTTGGCCAATAAGACTTGGTACATAGGAGTTTTTTAGATAGGATGGCCCCATTGGTGTGGAATCCACATAATCCTTCATGAACTTCTCATAATGCTAGTGTTGATTCTATTTATGTTAAAACATGAAATAGAGTTCTATCAAAGTAATGGCAATAAAGGGTTAGTCCAAGTAAGGTATATCATGTGACTTGGTGGGTAAAAGCCTTTTGTTGTTTTTGGGATATGTTTTGTAGCATAATATGGTCATGAAGGTACATAAAAAGGTTTGAATACTATATAGCATTGGGACCAAAAATATCACATATAATTTCAATAGTTGAAGGTTCATAAGCTAGTGCTAGAATATTTTCAATGAGGAATTGATATTTTTTTTCCTTGTCTAGATGATAGATCAAATATCCAATGGTGTTCATGGCATTTACTATTTTGTTACTAGCTCTAGGTATATATTCAAACTATACATTAGTAATTTGTTGTTTGAGAGTGTCAAACATGACCTTATATGGCACCATCTTTTCATCCTTGGTCTAAAATTGGTTTGTAACTTGATTGATGACTAACTAAGAATCACCATAAACCTTGAGATGATAAATATTCCATTATACTACCTATTGAAGCCTTGTAATGAGTGATTTATATTTATCTATGTTGTTAGTACATAAAAGTTGATACAAAATGATTTAGGGATAAATTCCCCTTATAGTGTAATGAAAAATAGGCCTACCCCTGATCCATGTGTTTTGAGTGATCCATAAAAATATAGATTCCACTGCTACTCCTCAAGAGGTGTTTCAATGATGGTCATAATGGACACATTTAGGAATTGAAAATTCAATGGTTTGATATCTACAAGTGGACAAGCTAATCTATAAATACTTATCCCTTGATGGCCTTCTGGTTGACTATTATATCTTAATATCACTAAGAAGCATGATCCATTTAGCCATGTGACCTTGTAAAGCTATCTTGGATAGTAGATACTTGAGTGGAGTTACTTTTGAAATAACTTTGGTCTTGTTGTTTAACATGTAATGTCATAGTTTCTAAGCTATAAAAACCATAGCTAAATAACCTTTGTTAATGGAAATATAATTATGTTTATATGTAACCAAAGTATGGTTTAGATAGTACATGCCATGTTATTTTCCATTATCATCATGTTGAACTAGAATTACCCCTAGGGCTTTGGCTATGGCTAATAGGTATAGGATGAACAACTTTTTTGGCATAGGTAGCAACAAAATAGGTGTATTTGCAAGATAGTTCTTTAAACATTGAAAATCTTTTTGGTATTTGTCATCCTAATGAAAGGTGACACCCTTATTCATTAAGTGTGTAAATGGATGGCATTTGTTAGCCAACTAAGAAATGAATAATCTAATAGATTGAATCTTGCCCTATAAACTATGGAGCTGCTTCAAATTGGATGGTGGTGGCATCTCTATAATGGCTTGTACTTTGGTCATATCAACTTCAATGCCTTGGTAAGACATAATTAAGCCTATAAATTTGCTTTAAATAACTCCAAAAATGTACTTAGGATTGAGTTTAACCTTGTATTCACATAGTCTCTCAAATATTCTTTATAGTATTGTTGGATGATTGGTCCTAGTCTTTGATTTTCCTAGTATGACACTGATGTTGTATTCAATAATGTCATGCATCATATCATGAAATATGATCATCATGTCCCTTTGGTATGTGGCCCTAGAATTTTTGAGACCAAATATCATAACCTAATAGAAAAAACATCCCTCATGGAGTGGTGAACAATATTTTATGTTGGTATTCTAGTGCAATCCTAATCTAGTTGTATCCTAAAAATCCATCCATCAGTGAAATAATTTCATACTTAGATGTGGATTCAACTATCATGTCAATATTTGGCAAAGGAAAGTCATCTTTTGGGTAGGCCTTATTTATATCTTTAAAATCAATGTAGATTATGATTCCTTATAGCTTCTTATTGATTAGCACAATATTTGAGATCCACTTTAAATATTCAATCAGTTGAATACATCTCACTTCTAAGATTTTTACCAACTCTTTCTTTACTAATAATTCAATGTGAAGATTAATTTTGCATAGTTTTTGCTTCACAAGTTTGGCATCAGGATATACAAGGTGTTATATAACCAAGGCAGGGTCAAAACCTAGCATGTTAGAATATGCCCAAACAAATATGTCAAAAAATTCCATTAAAAGGGCTGTAAAGATGTCACATTCTTCCTTAGTGAGGGATGCACCTAATTTGATCCATTTTGGGTGATTTGGAGTCCTGATGTTGACTTATGTAGTATCCTCCATAAGAAGAGTCAAACTATCTTCCAAAATGGTTGATAATGATTGGAATTAGCCTACAATATCAAAGTCCTCTATTTGGACTAGCTCTTTAAGTCACCCTAGGAAAAATGAATTAGAATCTCCCAATGGTAAGTATGGCCATGTGACAAATATTGTTGGAAACTCTTAAATAATTTAGTCAAAGGAATAATATTATTCATAACTTAACTCAGACCCATAGGTAAATTCATCATTAGTGGTCTCCTAAGATATGTTTGAGGAAAGGTGAACACCCCCATCTAGTGGCACCTAAAATAGGTTTTCACTAGAAGATTGACCTTTCTCTTTACTTTTACCCTGGTCCAAAAGTGTCTCAAAGATATTTTCACTTTGGGACCTTAATGTTTTATTTATTTTTTTGTGGTTAAGGGTGTTCACCCATTAACCAAATTAGACTATATTATTTATTTTGATTGAGAAACCTTGTTTATGTTCTCCCAATAGAACATTGTCTCTTAAGCCTAGAAAATCACAAAAGGCCTCATCATTCTCAAACTCATCTACAGGCACTATCAATTCTTGTTGGTCTTAGGCTATAATTTGAGGGTGATATAGAGGAAGTGGATTATGTTGGTTAATTGAGGTAAGACTACAAATGGAATGGGTGTCAAATATATTGGTATTGGCTAGGTCTTCATAAATGCTATGACCAAATTCTGCTTCACTACTAACATTATCATCATCACTAGTTGTTATCATTAGAACATGAATAATATATGTGAGGTCACCCCTAGGTAGGTTAAATTTAAGAGCATAGGTTCCTTTATATTGAGTGATAGAGATTGGCTCAGGTGTTCCTTTTTGATTCAACTTGAGTCCTCCTCCTTGATAGGCATGATTCTCCATGATCTGATTAGGAATGGGCTACTTTGAATTTTTGTAGTAATCAGCTAGGTTGTCATTATGTAACCATGATTCATCATTTTCAAGTGGTTCCTCTTCTTGACCAGTGGTCAGTGTGAAAATGATAGGTGTTGGACTATGCAATTTACATTTTCCCTTTCACTACCATTATATGAAAGGTGGCTTGGCTTTAGGTCTTCCATAGGATTTGGGGTTTTATGAAAGTTTGGTAATGTGGAATGTATCATGGGTCAAATATTCTCTTAGGATATTAATTGTGATGGTAAAGTGGTTAGAAATTTTAGGAGGTGGCATGTGGGAATATGAATCAAGGCTATCTAGGTCAATGTAATTGGCTTTTGGTAAATCAACAAGAATTTATTTCCCCTTATCCTTTTTTAAGAATTAGATCTAAGACAAAATGATAGTTATATCTTTTGTACTTGACCTATAAATGTGCTCAATGTTCATAAGGTTATAAATCTCTATTGATAGTGACCTCTATACCGCAATGAGAGAACTTGATACATTGATACAATGTTGAAGGGATTGCATGAATTTCATATATCCAAGGTCTACCCAAGAGCAAATTGTATGACAAATATAGGTCTAACACATGGCATAATGTATCATTCATCAAAGGTCTAATGATAATTGGAAAGCTGATGGTGTCTTTAGATTGTCACTCTTCATTATCATAAGACTTGATTGTGATCATTTTTGGCTGGAGATTGGCTATTATGTATCTGAGATGCTTGATAAGCTTTAGAGACATAATATTCAAGCCTGATCCATTGTCTACAAGGACATGTATCACTTTGTGCCACATTATGATAACTTCAATATATAATATATTTTTATGGAGAGGGACAAAGGATGACATATCACTTTGGTCAGAGGCTAGCTATTGGCTTAGGGATAAATGTCTAAACAAAGCTTGGAAAATTGTCTGGGAATATGTCACTTGGCACTTAGGATTGGTTGAGAAACTCTATTAAGATATTTTTGTGGATGGTAGACATATGTAACAAATATAAAATGGAAATTTATGTGGGTGTATTTTTAATTTGTTTTACAATATCAAACTATAGTAGGAATTTTGAGAAAATGGATTAAAATATGCAATTTGAACCCAAAATATCAAACTACCTAGTAGGAGAGATTATGGAAGCAAATCAAAAACTAAAAATTATTGAAAAAACTCTTACACATCCCTTACTTTAACTAGCCTCCATCTAATATATTCAAACAAATTATTGATTGTGTATTGCAATAGACTCAAAATTTTGACATTATGTTGGCATGATCAATGATTAAGGATTCATTGATTTGACATAGAGATTATATAAATTTTAATGTATGTTTGTGATTTCTAGTTAATAGATCACAGAGATTCCAAAAAGTTCCATGAAGGAGTGGATTTTTTTATATAATCTAAGGGAGGGAGAATCAATGGCTCATATTCAATCTCGGGCCATTGGGATCAATGGTTGAGGAATTTCCAAGGAATTAAAAATTCCTTGAAAGCCTCTAGAATAGAGGCTTCTAAAAGGGAAAAGCTAAGTTAGAGAGGATTATAGAATTTGAAGATTTTATAATCCTCTTAGGGATTGATTAGTATTAAGTAGGAGATTAGATAGGGATTAGGTGGGTGATTAGGGACTAGGGGTGTAGAAGATCTTAGGAATAGGCTTAGTAGTTAGGTAGGTGGATCATGGGAATTTAAAATTCTCAAATAATGGATAAGTGGAGTTAGGATAAGATAATGGGGATTTAGGATAATTAATGAAGTGGGGAAGAATAAGGTTAGTAAATTAGGAAATGTTGAGGGGGGATATTAGGTAAATTACTAAGACTAGGATAAAGGGGAAAAATTAAAGGGATTAATTACAATAATTAAGGTGAGTAGATTTAGGTTCATAAATTTTGCCTTTATTTGAAATTTAATTATGAGTGGAGTGAAGTGTAAGGAGTAATGGTCTTTGAAATAAAAACCATTTCATGGATGAGTATTAGTAGATGATGTTATCTGACAAGATGACCCCTCGAGGGGGCATGCAGGTAAGAATGAGATAGAGGGCCACTCAAAAGAGGAAATAAGGGGTGGGATGTGATGGATAGATAAGGATACATGATGATAGATGTATGATAGATGATGAAGAAGATAAATTTGAATTGAGGAATGAGCTATAGAATGAGGATGACCCTGATAAAGACATATGCATAGGGAGTGAGAACTTTTTATTATTACGATTGTCAATACATCCCAAGGGGGAATCAACCATAAAATGATGATGAAAGGACAAAATTCCACAAACTTTTGATGTATCCCAAGTAAGGATGCATATAAGGGAGAGGTTTTAGCTAGGATAAGACAATGATTTTATAAGATTGATGATTATAAATCAAGGCTATAGTTGAATGATAAGACAAAATGTAGATGAAAAAGAAGAAAAATATGATCGAGTGGCTAAAATATGAAAGGGAAGAATCAAATCAATGAGCCATAATGTGATTAATAATAATGATGCCCCTTGTAATTACACATGTAAAGGAGTAGGAGATGAAGTTATGTTCTTGGTTATGCCCTAATTGAGGGAGGAACCATAAACTATAAATGATGAATTTACCAATCAATGATAATGGAAGAAGGGTTGGATGTTGTGATTCATTGAGCCTAATCTATACATATAGGTGATTGATGAAGAGATTAAGGAGATGAAAATGGTTAGGTGATTGGTCAGTAGATGGATTGGTTAATTATTGATATTATAGCTCAATTATTTGACTAATGCAATCCTAAAGGTTGATGAGGGATATGAGAGATGAGATGATGGATGATGAAGAAAGAGGTGAGAGTGGTTGATCTATCCTTAGAAATTGATAAGTAGCCATATTCTACCTACATAGTCTAAAAAGACCTCAAGCTAATGTAGTTATGATTAGAAGATGATGATGAGGAGGAGGATTGGTGATTAGAGGATAAAATATTGGATGTTGGTTGGATGAGTTGAGAGGATTAGATTAGTAATAAGGATGATTAGATAATGAGATAAATGATGAGGGTTTATATGATCAAGCCATCATAACTATCATAAGGAATATCATAATCTAATCCATCTAATAAATATGGCAATTGAAAGTTTATACCATGATATAAATATGACCAAGTAGTTGTCGTGTCAAATCACGTGGTAAAATATAAAAATCTACATCATTGAGGGTACTTATAAGCATTATTGTAGCTTGGGTGACATCATAGCATCCTCATTCATTACCCAATAGATAAAAACTAGACTATATAAGACTATAGAAAAAAAAAAGACATAATACAATCATATACTTGAAAAATGACATAAAAACAAACCAAACAAAAAAGAGAAGACAAGTAACACACATAATTACTTGCATGCAATGTCATAATGTCTTGTCTAATGACTTGGATTAGAGACATCGAGATGATTGATTAGGTGATAAAATTGGACTAAATTGGTTTTGATGATGATGATGTGATTGCGGATTAGGGATAGGAGATTAGATAAGGTATAGACTTAGAATAGATTAATCATGTGGATGACGATAATGATTTGGATAAGGATATGGATTTTGACTAAATGAGGGACTAGGATTAGGATAACATTGTTGAAGACCATAGGACAAGATGAATAGGATAAGGAGATGATTAAGATATAAAACAAGATAATATGATATGATGGATAAGACATTAGATAGGCTAACTAGGATATGCATAGCATAATACAAGAAAATATATGACAAGGTAACTTATATTATTTTTGGATTTTGTGGATTTTTTATTTTTTTATTTTTGACATATTTCAATTTTTAGGGCTTTTTGGGATATGTATGTACACTATAAAAATGGGGTTACTAGAAAAGGGAATACCAAGCCTAGTAGCTAGGATAAGGATGGATGGAATAATGGATGGTATGACAAAAATATGAGGGTTATGATAAAAAGGAGATGAGGACCAAATAATAATGGAATAGGGATTACTAATGGCCACATCATGAAGGAAAAAATATCGAATTGATTGAGTGTCAAATGGAAGATATTCCAAGATGAATTTAGAACATGTCTCAAGACACATTCCTCATCCTTAGGAAGATCAAGATGGAAAGGAATGATTTGATGTAATGGATAGAGTAATAGGATATGGATGGGTAGATACAATGGATAAAGGAATAGGATAAACATGGATGACATGGAGGGGATTTACAAGGGACATAAAATGGATGGATTTTTCCCCCAAGTTTTGAGGTACACTACTGGTAATAGATTTTTTTACCATGATGTCAAAAACTAATTTTCATCATGGTACTTACCCAAGGCACCAAAAGACTAGTTTTTACCATTAGATGAATGATTTTTTATTTTATTTTTTACTTTTTTGATTTTGTTAATATTTTTAATTTTTTAGCTTTTGTGCATTTTGATTTAATGGATGTGAGTAAGATATGTAATAAATGTTGTTAATTTCATACTTTTTATCTAACACCTATTCTAGAGATATGTGATGCTAGGGCCATGCTATCATCATTAGATGTATTGAGGTCTATGTGACCAATTTTGATTCTTGATTATAACCTCTTTGAATATCTAGACCAATTATCTTCATCCCCCATATAAGAGATAATTTCTTGGGAAGGTGATGGAAGGTATGGATTGGATTAGATCTTGATATTTATGGGGGTGTATCAGACTTGAATGGATGATATGATCATGATAGGATGGTGTGATGGGTGATTGGGGATCATGAATAGTAGTCACACACATTTTTAGAGATGTTAAACATTCCATATTTGATTGATGCCATATGAAAAAATACTATAAGAGATTCAAGACACTTTGGATATTAAATTGTTCTTTGATCCAATTATTTGAAGGACTATCAACCATCATGATACTGGTTTCAACATTATTCTAATGTTTAGACTTGATTATATTTAGGATCCATCTTGGTGCCTGACATTGGGCTTCACGAGAGGAGATTTATATTTGATGCAGTTGAGGATTATTTTGACTTTTTTGGTACTTTAGTGTTTGATATTGGGCTTCACTAGGGGAATACACTTTTGGATTAGGTATTGGACATTTGTATTTATGGAATATGTCATATTACTTGGGGAAGATTCCAATGATGTGTGTTCATGTTCATCCCTATGGAGGAAGGCGATTAAGTGATCATTGATAGGAATAAAAGGATCTATGATATATGAAGATAATAGAGATGGTATAATGAGGTTAATGAGGTATGATAGGGTAGCATGGTTTTGATAAGGGTTCCTAGGAAACCCTTTTTTAACATCGAAGAAAATCTCCTTAAGATCAACAAAAGGATCACTAAGACTAGTTTAAAGACATGCCTTTGATATAAGATCAGATTTACTCTAATAATTTTTTATAGATAAATCTTATAGGAGCTTTGTTATAACTTCATCATCCTAATTGGGATCAAAAGATATGCCCAGTGATTGATTATTATCCAATTTATAAGGATTTTCAAAAAAGGAGTCATAATTATCATATGTTATAACATCTATGAGGGATGTTATTTTTGATGAGGAATCTAATTTAGATACTGGTGTTGAACATGATCCTGATGTAAATAAAAATTGCATAGACTTTGATGATGAATCTAATGTACATGATACAATGCTACTAGTAGAATATTTATTATCCATAATTTAACTTTCATCATATGTATTTTGATATGGTGGATGAGGGGAAGATGATGGAGGAACAATAGATTCTCCAAATATAGGCCCATAGAGGAAGGACCCAAGATTATAGGGGATAGACTTGTTTTCGATGGAAGATTTGTCAAAGATGGGGAGACCATAGAAGATGGATGTGAAGTCTTTACCCTGGTTTGGAAAGGGAAGAACTTGATCATGATCGAGAATGGAATCTTGGCATTCCTCTTCTTGTTCTCCCAAGGATTTAGACTCATCTAATTAATTCTTGATTTTTATGTCACCACAATCGATGAGGTATTAGATATAGTTTTGGAAATTACAACATTGATTAATGGTATGCCCCTAGGTTTGGTGATATACACAGTATTGGTTTAATTTATATCAAGAGGGTTTAGGTTTATTAGATTAATATGTTGTATGGGTGGATAAACCATCATGTCATTGGCAACAAGCTGGTGGAAGAGGGATTCTAAGGATATAGAGAGAGGATTATAGGGGCTCTCTTCACTTTGTGACTTAGATGTAGAAATATTGGAATTTGAATCAAATGGTTATTGATGTGACTAGGTGGGTGGACTAGTAGTAAACAAGGTGACCAAGATCATATTCACTTTGCTAGTGTAGGAAGGGTTAGACAACTAGCTATGACTAGTGGAAGGACGATTTGAATGGGACTCATATGGATGGCTTTAGACTAGAGGTAATGGTTGGTGGATGGGGTCAAAGCATGTAAGACATGGAGTGCTCATATAAAGGAGGAAAGAAAGGAACATATCCTTATTGGCTATGAGGTAGTGTTCAATTAGGGTATTAACCAAATTTGTTTTAGATGCCATGGATAAGGATGGGAGAAAGTAAAAATGATGTGGATTTTTTTACCCCAATCAACACATGTAGGGGATTTAATATAAATAATAAGGGCTAATGATGGGATGTGTGAAACAAATTTGGACAAAGGTTTGCCTTAAACCTATCTCAAGTTTGACTTGATGTGTGAGGTGATGTGACATTTGATAAAGTAGAACAAACTGGGATGTGAGATTGACATTGATGATTGAGATTGGATTAGGATAAGTGAGTGATGATAGGATACAATATTGGATGAGGGGCTAGACTAGCTTGAGAGACTGATTTTGATTATGGATATATTAAATTAAGGCTAGTTTAAGACTAAGATGATATAATTGAATAGGATGTGATGATTGGATTAATAGGTGGATAAGTTTGTGACTTTGATTCAAAATTGATTTGACATGAGTGAGATAGTGATAAGGACCCTAATAATAATGTTTTTCTAACATGGATGAGGACCAAATGATGATTATAGACTTGATAGGGGGATTAGTATAGACAAGGGGATGAGATGGGTTGGATTAGGATTTGGACTAAGGTTGAGAATATGGTAGACTAGGCAAGAAAATATTCAAGACAAATCATTGGTTATGGATAAAGTGGACTTAGAACAATATATAGATGACAAGATGTGATTAGGATATGTATGTGATGTGGATGGATGAGACTAGACTAGAAAGTGATCAAGATTGGTTTTAGACAAGGTGGACTAAGTGATAAAGATGATGTTAGGAATGATTAATGTTAAGGATAAGTGAATAATATGAGCTTGAACTATGATAAAATGTGATGGAGGGATGAAAAAACTTGATTAGGATATGTAACTGATGGGGGTATGACTAATGATGGGTGGGTATGACTAAACTAAGATGAGATTAAAACAAGAGAGTGATGGGAAATAATATGAGACTAATGAAAGGATGTATAAAGATAATATATAAAATATGATGATGATAATGACGTGATGATTCAAGGATATAAAATATGATGAAATGTGCAAAATATCTAGATAGGTGTGTATAGGTTTGGGTGAAAGGCTGACTTGGCTCACAAATAACACAGGTCTATCACAACATACACCAAATCAAGTAAATCAAAAACCTAATATTAGTAAACTAATTTGGGTGTGTAACCTAATGAATACACTATATAATGGATTCATGGGTGAGGCTATAGGCTAGTGAGCCATTATGGAATCTCCTAAACCCTCTCAACCTTATCTACACATGATGGTCACTTGGTAGCTAATACTGACTCTGGCATCAAGTCGCCTATTACAACTGATGGTCTTATACTAGGTTAAATGGGAATTTTAGGGTCATCCCTAATATACGCTAGGTATAATGGGTCCCAAGTCCATATAGGGTGTTTTCTAATGCCTGGTTCATAGAATTAACTCTTCCCTTTTCATAGTTAACCTTTATGGGGTCAACTGCTTAGCCTAATGAAAATTATCCTTGATATTTATACTCCATTATAACATAGAGTGTGGATTAGTGTGTGGTAGTAAAATCCATGGTCACTATCCACCTAAGACTATGGAAAGTGTATGGGTGTCAATTCCATGTCATTTTTCCCCCTAGAAAAGAAAATGGGAGGTTTTGTTAGTGGTTTTTGATCCTCTAGGATTCATTACAAGGACATAAGGAGGAGAGGATATACCACTATAGCCCTTGAGTGATAAATAGATAGGCTAAAAAGAGATTAATTAGCCAATTAATTAGATGTGAGATATATACAAGATGAAATAATATACATGATATATACAAAAGAAGTTAGATAACATAATTTAAACAAAATGATTAAAATGATTAAAATTCTTAGACAAAATGATTTTCAAGATGCTAAAATGTCTTTGATAGGTGTATTATAAGAAAATGGTTAGTATTTTGATTGGCACTCATGAAAAGGAAACCTACAAGACAAATGGTTAGTAGTTTTGATGGATAATCTTGAGGGGTAACATGCAAAACAAGATATTAGACCAAAATATGACCTACAAGATAAGATGTTAACAATCCAAAATCACTTCTAGATTCACCCTTGAAAGAAACACAATGTTAGTCAAATAGGCCTTGATAAAAACCACTAAAATATATATATTTAGCTCTATAAGTCTTTTAAGTGAATGAGCCACGATGTGGGGGTCTATGGGTGGTACCTCCTAGCAGGGTCAAGGGGCAGTGCCCCTTATCGAGTTAAGGGGCAAGGGTAGTACCCTAGGCATGCTCCCTATCATGATATAAGGTAGGGTCGAGGGGTAGAGCCCCCAACACAAAAGGAGTCACAACCTATTAAGGAAAGAGACTATTAGTGGTGTAGATCTGGTGGTTATTGCAATAGTGTAACTCTCAAGGTAAAACTATCACTTCAATGTCATGATTTGTAGGGCAATATCATGAATTCACTTGTGCATTAAAATTTCCTCAAATTCCAACACTTATTCTTGATTTATTCAGCCCTACAAGCTATCAAAAACACTTCTAACATTCAAAATGGTTAAATTTGGAGAGTGTCCCATCATGGTCACCAAAATTTAGTAGGAATTTTGAGCAAATGTATTAAACTATGTAATTTAAACCCAAAATATCAAACTACCTAGTAGGAGAGATTATGGAAGAAAATTAAAATTGATGAAGAAACTCTTACCAATCCCTTGCTTCAGCTAGCATCCCTCTAATATATTCAAATATATTGTTGATTTTGTATTGCAATAGACTCCAAATTTTGACATTATGTTAGCATGATCAATGATTATGGATTCATGGATTCAACATGGAGATTGTATGGCTTTCAATGGATGCTTGTGATTTCTACTTAATAGATAATGGAGATTCTAGTTAGTTTCCATGGAAGAGTGTAATTTTTTATATAATCCAAGGGAGGGAGAATAAATGGCTCATATTCAATCTTGGGCCATTAGGATCAATAGTTGAGGAATTTCTAGGTAATTAAAAATTACTTAGAAGCCTCTAGAATAGAGGCTTCTAAAGGGGGAAGGTTAAGTTAGAGATGATTCTAGAATTAGATTATTCTAGAATCTTCTTAGGGATTAATTAGGATTAGGTATGGGATTAGATAGGGATTAGGTGGGTGATTAGGGACTAGGGGTGTATGATAGCCTAAGAATAGGCTTAATAGGTGGTTAGGTGGATCATGGGAGTTTAAAATTATCAAATAATGGATAAGTGGGGATAGGATAAAATAATGGGGATTTAGGAGAATTAACAAAGTGGGGAATAGTAAGGTTAGTAAATGAGGAAATGTTAAGGGGGTAAATTGGATAAATGACTAGGGTTAGGATAAAGGGGATAAATTATCGAGATTAATTAGAATAATTAAGGTGAGAAGATTTGGGTGCATACACAAATATCTTTTCCTTCACAGTGGAAAATGGCTTATTCTTAGATAGAATGGTGGGTTGGATGGGTTTGGTGGAAGATGGTTGTGCACCTAAAATGGTAATATTTAAATATCAAGTTGTGATTACACAATTAAGATTAGATACGGGACCACTATTGCTAGTAAATGATGGTGGAGGGGGATAGATAAAATTAATATCAATTGTCAATTCACTTGTATGTGTTTATGGGGTAATGATGAGTTATCAATATAAGGTCTAAAAGTAGTAATCCTTGCTTGTTGGTATGCTTGTATGCAGTCCCAATATAAGGAAGGATCAATGGTATAGGTTGTTTGATTGGATTTAGTTAGCAATGGTCTTATTTGGTTAGCACTTGGTCTTAAATTAATGGTAATGGTGGAAATGCAACCTCCCACAATATGACCTAAAACTTTGTTGTAGTCATGTACAACTATGTGGTAAGTATATTGGGTATTGGCATCATTATAACCTTGGTTCTATCCATTTGGTGGATGTTGTTGTTGTTGTTGTTGGTATTACTATTATTGTCTCAACTACTGATATTGTTATTTCTAATGTTTTGGCCTTAGTTATTGTTACCATTGGTTATTATTATGTTGTGGAAAATGGTTTTGATAAATACCTAGGTTTTGATTAGATATAAAAGATATATTATATGATATTATCTCCCCATTTTTCAACATATTTTAAATTAGATGCTTGATTTACATAAAATGTCATAAATTATGCCCATTAGCCTGATGGTATTCACATAATTCATTTTGTCTATACCATTTTGGATAAGGAATGCCCTTATAATAGTGTTTTAGAATTAGTTAGCTAATCAAATTAGCAATGGATAAATTGTAAAATATGACTTTAATGGGTTCTCAAAGGTCACTAAATATGTGATGATTAGGCACATTTCTCCTTGGAGGAGGGGTTTACAAAGGCAAAGGTTGTTGTGCTTGTCGAGCTAGTTTAGGATGTTGTGAAGGTTATACTTACTAATTTGAATTTGTGATGTTGGATGAACATATGGTGTTTATACCATTTGGACATGTTGTGAATCAGTTTCTCTATTTTCAAAAACATTATTGTTATGATTAAACTTCTTAGATTTTTCATAATTATTGGCTTGGGCTAGTACCAATGCTTTCTCTTAGATTTGGTTTTGGTTATAATTTTGGCCATTTCCTTAACTTTGATTTTGATTTGACAAGGTAATATTGATAACCCCTTTGTTAATAAGGGCCTTTCTAATTAGTAAACCTTTGTCGATGATCTCTTTGAAAGTGTGTGCACATTGTAGCTCTAAATGGTAAGATATATCACTATGCAATTTTTTGGTAAACATAGTGGCTAATTATTTATCTAGTAATCTATAGGTGATGTGGATAACAAGTTCTCTCCATCATTTTAGATATCTTGTAAAACTTTTACCAGCCTTGTGTTTAGCTTGAGTCAAATTACCAATGAAATCTCATGTTCAAGATTGTAGGAGAAATACTACATGAATTTATTTAAAAGGTCATCAAAATTAGATATTGAGTTCTTTGGTAATTTCATAAACCACTCCAAATCCCATATGATTAGACTTTGATAAAATAAAAGTAGGAGTTATATGTCATTATAAGCCACTGGCTAGCAAGCAAAAAAGAATTTTTTTAAATGAGCCTTAGGGTCTCCTTTACCTTTGTATTTTTTGAACTTTTGTGGTTAGTACCCTGGAAGAAATGGTATCTATAGATACTCCATGTTGAATGGGTAGTTATTGGAAATATGATTGTCATTGATGTCAAAAGGGACACTATGGATGTCATTGATGTCAAAAGGATTAGGTAGGATTGATGGAGAGAAGAACATGTTTCATAGTTTCACTATGCAAAGTTGTCATTCTTTTATAGAGACCATTTATGTATGTTTAACATCAAATAGATAAAATATCCATTATGGGGTTTTTATGTACATTATATAAATATGGTTTATAGGTTTAGAGGAGAAAGAATGGGCTCATAATTTATTTATTTAGCTCTCAGATTAGATAGGGTTTCTTAGTAAAACCTTAAGGGTTTAGCCATGCCATCAACAAAAACTTTCTATTTTAATGTTGACTAGATATATCTTGGACTAGTAGCTTAAGTTATAACTTAATCCTTTGTCACTATTGTGAAATCAGCCCCCTCAACCTATAAACTACCAACTCTAAGCAATGTTCAAATTACTTTATATTTTCCTAAGTCTAAGACTTAGTATTTATCCCAGCTTGATCAATAGCATGTGCTTCATCATACATAGATGATCCAAATGGGTGAAGCAAAGTCAAATTATCAAAAATATCTCTAAGTGAATTCATTAATGATAAGTGTCACAAGTACATGATTCTATTAGATATAGGACCAATGTGAGGATGCTAAATGTCTCAATAGTAAGAATTAACAACTATGTATAGAAGGCATGCACTTACGTCAAGTTTCATATCCTTAAGGACTGGATAGAGTTAATGATAGAGCTTGTCAAAAGATATGATGGTGCACAGGTGATCATGTAAAGGAGATCTAATAGATCAAATAGACTCAAACATTATAAAGTGATCGATGCTTATCGACATAGTGGCAAGTTATATACTAATCAAGATCAAGAAAATTGAATGAGCATAAATGATCCAAAGATAAAGAAGTAGTGAGATGAGGTCAAAATGTCAAAGTTTAATGACCAAGTAAAAGTAAAGGTCATGCATATTCAAAGATTGAATGGCATGTGGAAGATTGGATGATAAATATCCAACAAAGTGTGTGGAATCAAATGGAACAAAGAGCTTGATGTTTAACATCAAGAAATAAGTAAATATCATGCATTTATGAAGATCAAACAACATGCGAAAGCCCAGATCAAGAAGATTGAATGGATGTGTTTTAAATTTGATCCAAATTAATAAAGACCATTAGATCATGGCACCAAAGGCAAGATCAATTATTAGCATTTAAAGTCATGTCTAGACAAATGGGCAGTTGGAGAAACATGTATGAACTTGCATATAAGCCATGAACCTAGACATAGACAATGAGATTGATCGATCTAACCAATAAAATCTACATTAAATATCCTATGAATCAAAACTTGAGTATAAAACATGTAATAGAGAGTAAAGAGACCTATAAGTATGGTTTGAAGCATGGAATCTATTGCAAGGTGTCATGGTTTAACTACCTCCCATAGATCCATTAGCTCTGGCCATTGTATAAGGCACTAACAAGTCAATCTTTTGGTGTAATGGCAACCAGTGGGATAATAGAATTGAGACATGAGAACTTACAGTTCAAGCCATAATGAACTAAAGTCCAAAATTAGCATGATGTGTTATAGTTTGAGTGTGAACATAGAGAGAATAAGAAAACCCTAGATCATTTGTTTATATATATGATATCTAGGACAAAGAAAAAGTTGTTTAACAATTGCACTTGCTATTGAGCCAAATTGAATGTAGAGTAGAGTGGTTGGTGAAGGTAATGAAGCGTGTCAAATAAATAAATATCCAGACATGGGACCAGAGGGATAGAGAGGAGCATAGAGGAAGAAAGAAACAAAGAGAATGTGTAGAGTATGATTAGTTGTAGATTAGACCTATAACAAAGAACATAGATCTGGATCCATGTATGAATCTAATTTGTAAATTAGAGTTATATATCCATAAAAAAAATGATAGGTTGGTTCCATTAGATAAGATGAGTGGGTACTTGGATTATAGAGTGGGTGCTTCCTTAGAGTTGGTTCTCTTAAATTAGGGGGTTGGTGTCTCCTTAAGGTTGGTGCCCTTAAAAGTGTAATTAGTGAGGTTTTGCTAGTGAGGCTTTAAACTTTGAGGCTAGATTATAATATTAGATTTTAGAAAATATTCTCACCATGGTTTTTCCCTTTGGGTTTTCCACGTATAAATCTTGTGTCGTTTGTATTTTTGCTTGTATGTGATTTCTATATTTATCTTGTAATCTGCATATGCTTTTGAATTTTTTTAAAAAGGATTGAAAAACTAGTTTTAATTGATATATCAATTCACTCCCCCCTCTTAGTATCTATTTGTGTTCTAATAGTTAGTATCATAACCTAGGGTTACTTTAAATAGGTTTAATCAACTCAGGTAGATTCTAGAACATTAAACATAATGGCTAGTCAAGAAGGATATTCATCAAACAAGGCACCTCTCTTTGATGGATCTAACTATGCATTTTAGAGCATAAAAATGGAAACATATATGTCATCATTAGGGTTTGATGTATGGATGTCTAAATTAAAT
The DNA here is from genome assembly GCA_037957365.1 of Torreya grandis. NCBI lineage: Eukaryota > Viridiplantae > Streptophyta > Pinopsida > Cupressales > Taxaceae > Torreya > Torreya grandis. Next base: position 2,723,168 of record JARHVA010002149.1, read on the forward strand.
GGATATACAACCCTTGCTACAACTGCTATTGATCAAGCTACCAAGAAGGCATATGAGAGCAATGTCAAGGCAAACAATGTTATTATTTATAGATTATCAAACTTAGAGTTTGTCAAAGTTATGCACTTGTATAATTCACAAGATATCTAGAATAGGTTGAAAGGCATCTATGCAGGAGATGAAAAGATAAATCAGGCCAAGCTACAAACTTACAAATGCAAGTTTGAGAGCCTTAAGATTAATGAAGAGAAGATCGTAGACTACCTCCTTAGGGTAGATGAAATAACAAATGCAATCAGAGGCCTTAGAGATGATATAAAAGAGTCAATCATTGTCAAGAAGGTTTTAATATCTTTTCCATAAAGATATGATTCTAAAATCTCTATAATAGAATAAGCAAGAGATCTAGATAAACTCACCATTGATGAGTTGCATGGGACCTTCATAGCCTATGAGATGAGAATAGGAGAGATAAACACCTTCAAGAGTGAAGATGTTTTCATTCAAAATAGCCAAGTAAGTAAAGGGAGAAACATCTACATCTAAATATAAGGAGACTAATGAAGAAGAAGCTAACTTTGACATAAGACTAAAGAGAGGATCTAGAAAGTATAGAGGTAAGTTACCCTTCAAATGATTTAACTGTAATAAATTAAGACATTTTGTTGATAAATACCCTCATAATAAAAAGGATAACTTTGAATAAGTAGAGAGTATCAAAAATATGAAACCCTACTTTCCTAAGAAGAACTTCTTTAAGAATAAGAAAGTTCTATACACAAAAAAAGATAGTGACTCAATGTAAGACAATGATAGTTCAAATGATGACCATGACTATGATTTTGTGGCTAAGGGAAATGAATCCCTATTCATGATATTAGGATCAAGTTCTATAAATCTAGATCAAGATGAAGTTGAAGACTTGGATGAAGAATAAGGAGAAGTGGATCTAGAATGTGAGCTCATATGTTCTTTAGATGAGATTGACAAGCTAAAAAAAAAGAACTCAAAATAAAAGAAGCTTGGACAAAAGGAAATTGAGAAAATGTTTAAAAGTCTTGATAAATCTAATCAAAGGGTAATTATCCTAAATACACAAGTTAAAGAGGCTAAAATAATAGATGTAGTGAAAATGGAACTATAATATAAATCTCATGAATGTGTGAAACTTGAGGTAGAAATAGTGGCTTTGAGAAAAGAACTTGAAAAGGCCAAAGGTTAACTAAATAAAAGTCTAAAGTGAATAGGAAGATCATACATTCTTGATGAACTGATCAACTCTCAAAATCCCTCAAAATAAATATTAGGTATTGGTTATGATAAGGGAAAACATTCCTCAACTAGCACATCTACTAACCTATATGAAAACTTCAAACCAAAAGGATAATCAAGGGAAAATAAAGAGAAATCTTTCAAGGATATAATGAGCAACTCAAACATCGCTAATGCGAAGAAAGCAGGAATTGAAATGAAACTTGAATAAAAGAGAAAGAAAAATGTAATTGGTGATGATGGATACATCAAGGTGAGAATCTTGAAGAATCCAAAACTTAGAAGAATTCCTAATATTTTTATGGTCATTATTATAGCTATAATCATTTTGGTCATAAGGCTAGTAATTATATACTTTTAACTACAAGGAGAATCAATTTTGTAATAAAAATTCATTTGTACCCTTGGTAGATACAAATGTAATGTGTTATAATTGAAATAACTTTGGTCCCATAGCTAAACATTTTAGAACTAGCTTTGTAAAATCAAAAGTACACAATTTAAATAAAAAAATGCCACCCAATGTGAACAAAGGTTCAAAAGTTTCTAAAAATAATATAAATAAGAAACCCAAGGATGTGTGGAGAGTGAAAAATCAATCCATGATTGCTTAGACTGCACTCTATGCCAAGGAAATTTTTTTATGGGTGATAGACATTGGTTTCTCAAAGTATATGACTAGTGACAAGAGCAAGTTCACCAAATTGAGCAAATGGAAGGAAGGATCTATCATCTTGGGAGATAACACAATAGTAAAGATCAAAGGTAAAGGAACTTTGAACATAAATGGTAAAATACCTACACATGATGTCCTTTATGTTGAAGGATTGAAGCATAATCTGCTAAGTGTCATCCAAATGTGTGATAATGGATATAAAGTAACATTTGATGCAAAAGGCTGCAAGCTAAATAAATCTAGAAAAATATTTGAAGAAGGGAAAAAGACTAAGAGTAATATCTACAATCTTATTGAAGTGAATGGTAATAGTTTCTTGGTGGGAAAGATAGATGAGAGTTGGTTATGGCATAGGAGAATGGGTCATGTCAACTTTGATAATCTAGTCAAAGTGAGCTCAAATAAGTGTGTAAAACACATTTCCAAGATAACCAAACTTGAAAATACTACTTGCAAGGAATGTCAACTAGTCAAGTAGACAAGGTTCAAATTTCAAACAAAGGAGTATGTAACTACAAAGACTCTACAATTAGTTTATATTGATCTTTGGGGTCTTATCAAGACAAGAGGATCTAAAGGAGAGTATTACTTCATGGTATTCATAAATGAATACTCAAGAATGACATGGGTAACCTTTTTTAAAGACAAATCTCAAGCCTTTTAGAGATTCAAGATCTTTATAACCATGGTTGAAAATGAGATTGGAAGAAAAATCAAATGCGTAAGATCTAATAAAGGTGGAGAACTCACCTTGAATGAATTCATATATTATTTTGAGAAACATAGGATCAAAAGGCACTACTCTATAGTAAGGACTCCACAACAAAATGGAGTTGTTGAGAGAAAGAACATAATAGTCAAGGAAATATCTAGAATAATTCTAAAGGAGGTCAAGTTACCAAATGGATATTGGAAAGGAGTAGTCTAAACAACAATATACATATTGAACAAAGTTTAACTAAGGATAAATAAATAAATAAAAATCCCTATGAGCTATGGTATGTAAATCCTAACTCTATTAGGTACTTCAAAGTGTTTGGAATAAAATGCTACATCAGAAGAAAGGAGAACAAACTAGGAAGCTTTGAATCAAGATGTGATGAAGGAATATTTCTTGGTTATTCCACTCAAAGAAAAGCCTATGTATTTTACAATAAGAGGCTACACAAGATGGTGGAGATAATAAATGTCAAGGTATAAGAAGGCATAAAACATGTTGAACCTGACAAGGAAACTAGTAATGAAGAGTCAAATATTGAAGAAGAATCTGGATAGTGAAGAGGCTGAGGGAAAGAATGAAAAAACACCTTCAAAATTTGTTCAAAAGGATCATCCTAAAGAGAAGATAATTAGATATAAGAATGAAGGAGTTTAGACAAGGATAAGAGATGCAATGAATAAAAAGTAAGTAATTTTTGCTTTAATGTCTGAAATTGAGCCTAAAAACTATGTTAAAGCCAACAAGAATGAGAATTAGCTAAAATCCCAGAAAAAATAACTGAGCCAAATAGAAAAGAACAAAATTTGGCAATTAGTTCTAAGACCCTCAAATAAGAATGTGATAGGAACAAAATGGGTCTCTAAAAATAAGCTCAATGAAGATGGAGATGTTATAAGAAATAAAGCGAGATTGGTGTGTTGGGATATGCATAAGTAGAAGGCATAGACTTTGAGGAAACATTTGCTCTAGTTGACATATTGGAAGCTATAAGAATGTTTCTAGCATTCTCTATTTACAAAAAGTTCAAATTCTATCAAATGGATGTAAAGTCTAGTTTTTTGAATGGGAGCCTAAAAGAGGAAGTCTATATTGAGTAACCAAAATGTTTTTAGTTGTCAGATGAAGAAGATTATGTGTGTAGACTAAAGAAAGCACTGTATGGTCTAAAACAGGCACCTAGAGTATGGTATTCAATATTGTACCAATACCTACAACAACAAGGTTTCAATAAAGGATGTGCAGTCAGTAATTTGTTCTTCAAATCAGAAGGTAAGCATATGTTGATTGTTTTTGTTTATGTAGATGACATCATATTAGTGGTAGCAATAATAAAATGTGCAAATAATTTTCTACACAAATGCAAAGTGAATTTGAGATGGCTATGTTAGGAGAAATTTATTTCTTCTTTGGTCTACAAGTAACATAAACTGATGAAGGGATATTCATATCCCAAGACAAGTATGTAAAGGAGATGCTCAATAAATTTAGAATGGAAGATAGAAAACCATTAGTACTCCCATAATAACTGGATGCAATTTGAGCAAAGAGGATGAGTCATTCGATGCAAATCAAACTATGTATAAATCAATGATAGGTATCTTGTTATACCTAACTACATCAAGACCAGATATCATGCAAGCAATGTGCATGGTTGCTAGATTTTAGGTTGCTCCTAAAGAGTCACATGTAAATGTAGAGAAAAGAATATTTAGATACATCAAGAACACAATTGAATATTTCATATGGTACCCTACAAGTGAATATTTAACTTTGACAACATATATGAATGTTGATTGGGTAGGAAGTATGGATGATAAAATAAACACTAGTGGTGGTATATTTTTCCTTGGAAACAAACTTGTTTCATGGCTGAGCAAGAAGAAAGACTTAGTTAATCTTTCTATAGTAGAAGCATAGTATGTAGCAATAGTGGCATGTTGCACTCAAGTCTTGTGGATGAAGCAAATACTCAAGGACATCAATGTTGAATACACATCACCTATTTCTATTCTTTGTGATAATTCAAGTTCTATAAATATATCAAAGAATCCAGTGATGTATTCAAGAACCAATAACATATCAATAAAGTATCACTTCTTAAGAGAAAGGGTTGCAGAGTAAGAGGTCACAATGGAATATGTGTCAGCTAAGGACCAAATTACAAACATATTCAAAATGCCTCTTCCCAAAGAATATTAAATATCTAAGATAGAATTTGGGAGTAGTGGTTCCTACACCACATCACTAAATCACTAGCGATAGGGCATGAGTCAAGAGGGAGTCTGATCGAAGCTTTATTAATCCTTGGAAGAAGAGAGAAAAGTCAACTTAGGTATGTATACTTGTAAAATTTAATAATGAGTTGAAATTTGTATATTTTTAGACACACTCATTTATCTGATAAAGGGGGAGGAATATTTGGATAAATAGTCAGCTAGAGTCCCTTTGCCATTGATGTCAAGGGGGGAGAAAAATGGCAAATGATCTTTGTAAAAGTTGGGAGAAAAATTGTAAATACTCTATGTAAAAATTTGGTAGAACAAGTGTCCAAGATGATTCTAGGAAAATATGCCATTTACTAAGGGGAGAAACTTTGGTATGAATAGATTCAATTTATACTCATTAGAAGCTAATGCAAGCAATCCCAAAAAGGATCAAATTTTTAAAAGATCAAAACATTAAGTTTGCATCGAAGCATTTAAGTTTGCCATCATTGCCAAAGGGGGAGATTGTTAGTAATATGATTGTCATTGATGTCAAAAGGGATACTATGGATGTCATTTATGTCAACAGGATTAGTTAATATTGATGGAGATAAGATCATGTTTCACAGTTTCACTATGTAAAGTTGTCATGATTTTATATAGACCATTTATGGATGTTTAACGTCAAACAGATAGAATATCAATTATGGGTTTTTTAAGTACATTCTATAAATATGGTTTGTAGGTTCCTAAGAGAAGGAATGAGCTCATAATTGATTTATTTATCTCTCAAAATAATTAGGGTTTCTTAATAAAACCCTAAGGGTTTAGCTATGGCATCAATGTACACTTTTCAGTTTGATGTTGATTAGATATAGCCTAGACCTGATAACTTAAGTTATAAATTAAGCCTTTATTGCCACTATGAAACTGGATCCCTCAACCTAACAAATACCATCTCTAAGAAATGATCAAAGTATTTTATATTTTCTTAAGTCTAAGACTTCATATTTGTCCTAGCTTGATCAATGACCCACACTTCATCATACGTAGATGATCTAACAAAGTAAAAAAAAGTCAAATTATCAAAAAGAGCTCTAAGTGAACATGTTAATGATAAGTATCACAAGCACATGAGTTTGTTAGATAAAGGACCAATGTACGGATGTCAAATGTCTCAATAGCAAGAACTAATTGCTAGTATAGAAGGCATGTACTTACGTCAAGTGTCATATCCTCAAAGGATGGATAGAGTTAATGGTTGATCTTTTCAAAATATATGATGGTGCATGGGTGATCATGTAAGGAGATCCAATGAAGTGAATGGACTCAAATGCTATAAAGTGATTGATGTTTATCAACATAGAGGCAAGTTAATGACTTGGTAGGATCAATAAATTAATGAAGTGGAAGTGATCCAAAGATATAGGAAGCAACGAGATGAGGTCAAAATGTCAAAGTTTAATGACCAAGTCAAAGTAAATACCTTGCCTCTTCAGAGATAAAATGGCACATGGAAGCTTAGATGAGAAAGATATAATGGAGTGAATGGAATTAGATGGAAAATAGAGCCTGATGTTTAACATTAAGAAATAAGTAAATATCATACATCTTTGAAGATTGAATGGCACACAGAAGCCCAAATCAATAAGATCAAATAGACATGTTTTAAAGTTGATATAATTTAAAAGAGACCATTAAATTATGGTACCAAAGGTAATGTCAATGACTAACATTAAAATTTATGTCTAGACAAATGGTCAGTTGGAGAAACATGCAGGAACTTGTGTATAAGCCATGAATATTAACACAAACAATGAAATTGATCGATATAATCAATCAAATATACATTGAAGATCCTATATTTCAGAACTTGAGTCTAAAAAATATAATAGAGAGTAAAGAGATCTATAATTATGGCATGATGCATGGAATATATTGCAAGGTGTCATGGTTTAATTACCTCCCATGGATTCATTAGCTTTGGTTGTTGTATAAGGTACTAATAGGTTAATCCATTGGTGCAACAACAATTGATGGGCTAATAGAATTGAGACATGGGAACTTACAGTTCAAGTCATAATGAACTAAATTCCAAAACTGGCATGATGTGTTATAGTCTAAGTGTGAACACAAAGAGAATAATCAAACCCTAGATCATTTGTTTATATATATGATATCTAGGACAAAAAAAGTTGTTAAATAATTTCACTTGCTATTGAGCCAAATTGAATGTAGATCAGAGTGGTTGGTGAAGGAAATTAAGTGTGTTGAATAAATAAATATCCAAACATAGGACCATAGGGATAAAGAGGAATAGAGAGGAAGAAAGACACAAAAAGAATGTGCAAAATATGACCAGTTGAATATTATACATATAACAAAGAATAGAGATCTAGATTCATGTATGAATCTAATTTGTAAATTGGATTTATAGCTCCATATAAAATTTTTATGGGTTGGTTCCATTAGATAAGTTGAGTGGGTGCTTAGATTAGGGAGTGGGTGCTTCCTTAGAGTTAGTGATCTTAAATTAGGGAATTGTTGTCTCCTTAGGGTTGGTGCCCTTAAAAGTGTAACAAGTGAGGTTTTTCTAGTGAGGCTTTAAATTGTGATGCTTGATTAGAATAGTAGCTTCTAACAGCTATTCTCATCATGGTTTTTCCCTTTAGGTTTTCAACATATAATATTTTGTCATTTGTATTTATGCTTGTATGTGATCTTTGTATTTATCTTGTAATCTGCATATGCTTTTAAATTTTATTTAAAAGGATTGAAATACTAGTTTTAATTGATATATTAATTCACTCCCCCTTAGTATCTAGTTGTGTTCTACTAGTAGGAACACATGTCATCTAGTTTAAAATTCTTGATTTGTTTCCCATATTAGATTGTGAAAATTACATCTTTCATTTACTACAATTTTTATTCTAGAAACTAGATGGAACATTGGCCTAAGGTGGAGGATGGGAGGCCAAAGGTGGATTACTTTAGCTAGTGTATAATGGAGGCATTTTGTTGTGGAATGTTGGTTTGGTTAGGGATCTGACCAAGAATATGCATATGTGGATTATGGTGTGATTTTTGAAAATACATGTGTTGAGATGCAATATTCTAGTTTAGATTTAGTATATAGGCCTAGTTTTGAGGGAATTATGGTAGAGATGGAAGGATATGGCTTTGGGTGAAGTATTGTGTTTAATGAGGTTGAATAGGGACTTGCTACTAACTAGTCAAACCTAGTTGAATGAGGGGGAACTTGTTGTGAGACAAGGCCTTGTCATTGAATTTATGGCACATTTGGAATAAAAGGCAATTGTTATTTAATTGGCACTTGCTAAAAAATAATACCCCTTGGTTTTTCAAACACTTATTGTGAAGTAGACATTTGTTGAGCATTTGTCATTATCGTTGACTAATAGACATGTGTTTTTTATTGGATAATGTTTGCAAAAGCATGTTGGTCTATGATTGAAGAGGTATACTTGTTAATACCTAATGAGGTGGTAGACTATTTTACCTATGATGCATTGATATACTAGACTATGCCTATTATTATGGAATGTTAGTCATCACCTAGTGTGGTGCAGTAATATTCATCAGGTTTTGTTAAGGCAAGGCACTAGTTTGCATTTAATTGCTTTATCCTTATGATTATGTACTTGATGAAGTAGTTGGTTGAGGATTAGAGGTATCTTTTTGTGGTTGGGAGGTAGAAGTTCCTTCCCCTTGATGTTGCAAAACACTTATGGTTTTTACTAAATGTACTTGTTTTAGACTAGGTGTTTGTGAATTTAAACCACTTTGGTCTGGGTTGGACAACACGTGCATGTTATCCACTATGTTTAGCACATTTATCTAGTTATAATAAGTAGGAACTTATTCAATAGTTAGGGCATTGAACATGTCTCCAACTAAAGTGTTTTACATAAATGGGTCTATACCTAAATTGTCTTGGCCTATCAATTTGATCAATACTCCTATTGAAGGAGATAACTTGATGAGAGGATCATTTGACATGGTTATGTTATTGAAATTATGTTATATGTTTAAATAGGTCTAGTATGATACCTACATATATATAAATTAGTCCTCCATGAGGCCCTTTACTATGACAATCATATATGGGTCCTAATATGACATCATCATGAGTGCTTGAGGATTTCTAGTAGAGGCCTATTTGATGGTTTGGTTGTAAGGCATAGTTTAAGGCACTTTAACTAGGTTAGGCAAGTTTTCATAGGGAAGTCTGCTATAAACTTAGACCCTACCTCTATGAATATGATTAAAACTTCATGCTTGTTTTAAATTAAGTGACATTAAAAAAATAGGGTTCATATGTCGATGGAATCATAATGTAGTATGATTGTTTTTATATTTGTTCTACAATGGATGGTATGCTAACAAGGTACTACGCTATTTGTTCCTGGTCCTAATTTGAGTATGAAGGCATTATAACCAAATAGTGAGCTAAAGGATCTCATATTTTTTCCCTTGATTAAGTGTTATAAGGAGGATAAGGATCCATCTCAAAAACTACATCATCACCATAGTGGTCTTGAACAAAGTCATCTTTTGTGACCACATTATCATATCCTTGATTGTACATGGCTCCACTACGAGTATAGTGAGACACATTTAAATAAATGATTAATGTTTCATGGAAAAGGATTAGAGTTATATAAACTCTTAAAAATAATGAACAAAGGACAACTATTTTGAACTTGGTCTACCTTTGTCAAAAAGTGGAGCTATATCTCCAAATAGTCTATGCTAAAACTTGGTATAAAATAATCTAATGTCAAATGTCTCACACAAAAAGGTCAAGTGGATGAAATAAAAATTAAAATGCCAAAATCTAATTACAAAGTGTTTCAAACAAGTCTAATCTAAATAAAATATAATTTTTAAGGTATTTTGGAGAAGGCACAAAAGCTAGGCTCAAAACAAGCATGTGATAGGTCTTTTAAAAAATACACAAAAGCTAGACTTTAAACAAACAATGTAACATACTTAATTTAACAAATTTGAAACACTTTGGCAAAGACTAGGCATTTGGATTTAAACATGAACTTGGTCAATTGGTATATGGTATGAAACTCTAGGAATATGGAAGATAGGCTACTTACCCCAAAATCTAGGCACAAACAATAGTTTTCAAATTTGAACAAAGAATTAAACTAAGTTACACAACCCAAAAGAGAAAGATCGATGTCCAGGACAAAATTACATAAGGCATAAGCATAAATCAATCAATGTTTGGATTTGAACTTATCAAGGATAATTTTGAACTCAATATAGAACACTAGGCTTATTTGAACAAAAAATAAGCTAGATAAGAACATACAATATACTGATACTAGGTATAGATCTCAAACACATGGCTTTGGTTTCAAAAATTAAAACTTGGACACAAGGCAAACAAGTCTTTTAAATGATTTGAGCAGTGTAACGATGTCATCACACTCTAAAGATGTGATCAATGGTTTATTTAAGAACTTAAAGGCACAAGATTCAAAATAAATTGGGAAGTATAATGACACCCTTTTCAATCAAATGACACACATAAACAAAACTTGATAAAAAGAGTAAGGAACATGTATGATGTCAAAATAGCCAACATAATGCCTTTTCAAACAAAGAAATGATGTATAAACAACACTCATTTTTTACATGGTATGAAAAATAGATAGTTTAGGCTCAAGACCATGTAATAAAGGATTAAATGACACAAGCACCTAAGTGTAACATTTTAAATCCTGAAACTGACAAGGTTGCATAATACTATCAAATTTCATCAATATACTCACTTTTGAGAGGATTTTAATTGTTAATACAAAAAGTAAAAACACATGTTAAGTAGGGTTTTTAGGCCCCCTCTTCTATCAAAAGATTTTATTATGACATGGAACTTCGATCTACTCACCCTTCATCAATAGTATGTTCACAACAAGTGCAGTTATTCTAAACTATCAATTTTTGGCCATTTCTAGATGGTCCCACGTATGGATAACACTAGAGATGATCACATCAATTGGATATTTGTCAACCAAATTATTGTAAAATGTCTTGTCCTTTTCATAACTACTACATCCATTTCTTGCTCAGTATAGTGTGATGTTTTAGTTAATCATACATTTTGAGGGTAGTAGTCACTAAAGGAGGTAGTTTAACTACTCAAACTACCATCACAACAATTCACTAGATCAATTTGTATACCCAACTATGGAGTGGGATTGAAAGGATGCCAGAGATGATTTTTTGGGTCAATATTTCCCTAAAGAACTTATGAGGAGGCGATGCACTCCTTCTCACAAACTAAAATGCATAAAAATAAAGACAAGTGAAAAGACTTTATAGTCATTTTGGGGTCACCCAAACCATAAAGATTTAGGGAGGGCCTTAGAAAATTTATTTTCATGCTTTTGTAATAAAGAAATAAAGTCAAATACTAATCACTTTTGATCACCTGAGTTCCCTAAAGGGCATGGGGAAGAGAATTCATGCATCACTCAGTTGATTGAAACAAACAACTTGCAACAAGCAAGCCTAAAATGAATAAATCTTAGGAGTATGTAATTAAATTTGAAAGTTCATTTTATTGCACCAAAATGATGTGTTGTTAAATTTTAAGCCCCTTGGCATTAGTTATTTGAAAAAAATTTAAAACTTCAAAAATAACTAAGGCATGAAAAGAACTAAGTTCATTTTAAAAACCAAAGATAAAGTGTACAAAATTTAATCATGTTCAAACTTGGATTTTTCCACCTCAGGACCTATAATTTTTTAGAGGGATTTTCTACTTAGAAGCCCAAAAGTGAGTGACATAAAAATATTTTAGAATTAGCTCTCAGGTTTCCTATTTTTTTTGTCTTCAAGAGATCAATTCCAGTCCACACAGTGATCAATGTTGGTACACAGAGATCGATGTCGGTCAATCCACACAGTGACCAATGTTGATCCATAAAGATTGACATAGATTCCTATAAAAAACACAATATGATTTTTCATAAAAATATTATTATTAAAATTAACTTAAAACTAATAATTATCACTATATCTTATAAGTAAATGGTCAGAGAAAATAATATGCAGGTTCTTAAACATAGAATAAAAGCTAAAAAACTCAAGAAAACCCTTGTTAGTCATATTTTTGTCATTTTTTTATTTGTACTAAGATCGATGTCAGTTTTGGTAATTAACATCAGTCAAAGAAAATTGATGTTGGTCTCTATCAAATTTTAAAATAAACCAACATTAGTTACTTGCAACCTATGATTGTTTAAAATAAAAATACATGAAAAATGAATTAAAAAACTCAAATTTTTAAGATTTTTAAGCATTTATTAAAAAAAAATATTTGATATTAATATCCTTGATTATATGGGATGTTTTGTGTTGCAACAAGCATTCTGACATGTAAAACCAATGAAATAAACACACTAAAATCCTAACACCTCTAGCTTAGACACTAGGGAGAGATTAGGTAACATAAACTAAATGAAATCATAATAATATCATAAAAGACACAACTCTTTTACCTTCCTTGGGAGCTCTAAATGGATTTGTTGAATGGCTTTCTTGGCTTGTGCATCAAGAAGTCTTTGACAATGGAGGTTGCTTAAATCCTTCTCTCCTTGGCACCTTGGATTGTGATTGCTTGGCTTAATATTTGGGCATGGTAACACTACTTTCATGAGTCTTATAGAGCAAATACTACATAATAACTCTATAATATCTAAGCTTAGAAATGAAGAGGTATAGCCTTGTATTTATAGCCTTAGGAATTAACTCTCACCCAAGGTGAGTCAAGATTGATTTTAGGCTTGGGACGGTTTCAAACTGACCCTTGGTGAGTTAAAAATAACTCCAATAGAGTTAATAGTTTTCAATTAGTTATGATTTAAAATTACTAGGCATGGATCTCAAATTACATATTTTAGGATGTTTTCAAAGAGATTGATAACTCATAAAGGTAATGATGAAAGGCTATGATATTTTGAATATTTGAATTTCCTTTTTTAGATATTCATTAATTGAAAATGGATAATTCAACTAGGAATTTAATCTTGTTTAGATTTTTAGTTGATTTTTATTATCATTTTAAATATTTAAAAATTTAATTATCTAATTGCCCCACTTAATAGGTCCATAGGCCAAATTGATAGTTGTTATGTTACAAGGTGATTAGGGATGAATCTGTGAGAGGTTATTATTTCATACAATAGAACACCCCAATTAGGGATGTCTCAACATGAGTATGAGCTTTGATTAATGACACAATTTTTTTTTGGTGATGTTAATGATTCTTGGGCTTAATTTTCAATGGTTGGTAGGAATTAGTATGAAGTCTGGTCAAGAGCTAGTTGTGGCCAGCTTTAGGTATCTATAGGTAGGAGTTAATCATCATATGGAGTGATTGGGATTAGCTTAGCCCTTTAAACTCCCCAATTTTTTTAGGTCCTAGAACTCATAAGAAAATATATGGTTACAAGTAAAAGGATGTTGATATTTAGATCTACAAACATCTATAGGGTTCAATATCACAATTACATAGAAATCAAATATTATCACAAGTGACCATATAATCAGTGTGTCACACTTATACATAGCTCATTTATAAATATAAATTTAGTATCAATTTTTGATACTAACCTAATCATGTGAAACTAATTCAAAATATGAAAAAAATCATTTCTTGAACTAATTGAACCACATACAAGCTTATCCCTGATTTCCACTTCTATAACACAATCATAGTCAGATAGTCAACCATAAAATATATCTCTTTGCTCTATGTTTTCACATTTCACACTAGATATTATTTTATTTTATTCTCCAATATCATGAAATATTCAATTTTATGTTGCCTTATAACTCTACAATACACACAATATATATTTCTCTAAGGATTAATGGGACAATTTCATGAAAAATGATTTTACTCACCGCATAAATAGCATTGGATGGATTGGAAAACTTTTCAATTATCATTATTATGACCACATTGATAACCTCATCAATATCTTCCTATATATCCTTCTTTTTATCCTCCTCTATATCTTCCAGTATTCTACCAAAATCCCTAATCACGTGACTATTATCCTCTTCCTCTTCCTCCTCCTCCTCCTCCTCATTATTATTATTATTATTATTATTATTATTATTATTATTATTATTATTATTATTATTATTATTATTATTATTATTATTATTATTATTATGCATTGTATCCACCATACCAATGATGAGGGGATGGTGGAGCCCAATTTTATTTTTTTTGTTGAGGGATTGCATTGTTATATGAGGATTGATAATTGTATTATGGTGATGATGGTTTTTATCTAGCCAAACCTTGGGGTTAATATTGATATTGAGGTGATAAAGGCATCCATTTGGAACTACCTTGGGTCACACAAGTCATTTCTACCTCTGGGCCTATAAGTCCTTACTTCATTATGGATAAGTATTAAACTATGATTGTGAAGACATTCTTGGTGATATCTTCCTTTAATTCCTTCAAGGATCAATACCTCTCTTAATCATAGTTGGCCAATTTACAAAAATTATAGTACAAAATCTGATATTTTTGAATTTATTATTGTAGTAGATGACATTTTGTCATTTCATTCCCTACTACTCTATATATTTCACAATATTCTATCTAGAGTTTGGGACAATCATTTGTATGATTCCCTTATTGATCACACACTATGCACCATAAACACAATTTAGGTTTATCACTTTTGTGCATCTCATTTATCCTCTTCATGAAAGCATCTATTTTTGCTTCCAATTTGGAGCTAGTGACTAGAGCATCTCCATAATCTTAAATTTTTTCTATTCATATGGTAGATTATTGAGCATCAACCTTCATTGAGAATTAGGACTATGAAATAGCAAATTTGATTCTTGATCACAACCCTTATATAAACTAGACAAATTTATCCTTATCTCCATGATATAATTAATTTTATTCATCATATTTGATAATTTATGATCATATCCCCATCTATATTATCCAATCTATTGTTTTATCTCCTTTAGGTCTTCAATAGTCTAGCTTGTGTACTTTTTCATTTTAAATTTACAACTAGCTATGGTTTAGCTTGTTGGAGATCTAGGAAATTAACATATCTCTTTCAACTAAATTCCAAAGTCTGACCTACTAAAGCTTATATGAGATCACACTTATTTACATCATAAAAATTTATTCCCCTAACCTACCATTCATGTCTCAAATTTAAAATATACTACTCAAAGTCTATAGACCCATCGTATGGCATTAATATAACAAACATGTCTTGATTAAACTGCATATTTGGTGCACTTTCAATGTCTAATACTAGTTATTGTGCACTAACAAATGTGACTATAAATTGTTGTCCACTGGTAACTATGACTATAGGCTTCTACTCACTAATTTTTATTGGCATTTTAAAATTGGCCTCGAAATCAAATCCAACCTCTTCTAGCTTCTTCTTATCTACAAACTTCTTTGTCTCTGTATTAAGTTTTCCAAATTTATTTGTAAATGACTCAAACCAACTTTTACCCATCCATTCCTTTACACTTTATATTTTTACTAATGATAAATTGGGTTGGGGGATGTGTACTGAATAAATGAATGATCTTTATCCTTAGCTTCATCTAACTATGATCTTAAACCTTCTATACTTATGCACTTTTGCATAATATCTTCTTTTTTATTTCATTACTTTAAACACTTTTCTTCTTAACTATGATCTACTCCTATCATTTAACTAATCTACTTTTATTCTAATTTCATCTTCTTTATCACTCTATGCCATCACCTCACTACTCATAACTTTGTATTTTCCTCCTCGATACCTTTCTTTCCTACTCTATGTCTACTCTAGTTCCCTCACCTTATGAAGCCTCTCTATGGGATCCCCTTTATTTAGCATTTTCTACCTTAATCCTGATCCTATTCATAATTAGTTCTAGATTATTCAATGTGTTCCATCTTCTTCATTTTCATAGTTCTCTTTCTAGTCCCAAAAACTTCTTTTCAATCTCGATCTTTTCATCCTTTGTATTATAAGTTTAAATTATAGTTTCTCTACTAAGCTCTACATCATTCATTCCTACACTACACACATCCCCATAATTATTGAAGTGACTAATACATGTTATCAGAATTAGGCACCATGGCCTTTTCTATAACCAATATCTTAATCAGAGTACATATTCACTAAAGGAACTTCCTACAGATGCCTGTGACAAACTGGTCTTGCATAGCTTCAAAATCTAAATAGCCTTGTACAATAAATTTGATGATATATTTATCAATGGTATTATTGGTCTATTATTCTACCACATAGGTTTAATTATTGTCCAAGTTTCATAGGTTTATATTTTTATTCCAACCAGGTTATGAATTTTGTCCTTCATGGTTAAAAACAATAATGCTCCAATCTAGATAACTAAGAAGATAATATCTCAAGCAACTTGCACCAACATATTTCATTTATTTCATCATAGATATGCTCCTCAATAGTTTTATTCATATTTTTCCCCATTCTTGATTGTCAAAATTTTGAATTCTTTCATCAAGCCATTTCTCTATATCTCTTTGTCCTGGTAACCATATCAACATGTTTCAACAAAGTTCCATGCTCATAATATCATTATTAGAAAAGGTTCTTATAAACCCTTAAGAACATGTTAATTCATGGATAACTTGTGCATAGAGTAATAAAATTAAACATTTGATTACAATTCAGATTGAATATATTCATTAGTTAGATAAAATAGATAGATGCATGGATAAACATAGGTTTATTAGAATATGAATAGTTGATATAAACTCATATGATTAATAGGTTAAAGAAAACAAAGTACTCACTACACACCAAAAAATTATAAAATATACATAGGAAAACCATTTCAAAATAATATGTATTACATCACATTAAAACCATATCCAAATACAATTGAGTGTTATATATAGAGTTTTACCTAGTGTTGCCTCTTCATATTCTAGCCTTTCAATATGGCCAAAAAGAGTGTCTCTTCACATTATAACATCTATCATTATGATTACATAGGTCAAATACATACAAATATATGATACAAAATACAAAATGAATACAAGTCCTACATGTTTCGAACATACATACTCTAGAATTTTGATAACTTTGTTCTATACTCAATAATAGAGAAGCTAAAAGACTTAGCTGATTTTACATTTTAATTTGGCTGCAGGTCCATGAGATGTTTCAAAGTGGATGACTCTCAGTGAATCTTATGTTTAATAGGCCCCACTATTTGAATCAACATTTTGAGTTTGTATTGACTAGGATCATACCATGTGGTATGATCTCGAGCATTTAGGATATTATAACTTCTATAAACTTTAACCAACCTTCTGTAGCTATGTGTCATTTATTGAAAGGCATGCATCCCAATCTTAGATAGAGGAATATTTCAAGACTTGGAACATTTCAATTAAAATCAAAAATAATCCCAAAGCTAAGAGGAACATGATGCTACCAAGCGGTAAATGGGAATTAAATCTACATTTGGGACTCATTGAAAGAATTCCACACAAAAAAGACAATAAAAAATACTCAAATGACATGCTAATAGGTTAGTTTAATAAATTTAAATCAAATAAATATTATATCAAACCTAATTTTTCATAGACTAAGCTCATATTTTAATTAGAACAAAGGCCATTTGCACATATTAAATTAGACCATGAACAATTAGAGGTAGACAAAGCCAAATAAAGATTATAATTGCTTGATAAGATTGAAAATATTGTCTAAAGTCTAATAGAAACCTTATTATTTTCTTTAATAACTTAAAACCAAATCCTAAAGTTGAAGGAAATAAAACATTTAAATGGAGGGTCTTTAGACTTTGAATGACGCATTTAAAATAACAAGGATATAATATTTTAAAACATTAATAATGTGTCAAATAAAATAAGTATAGATATTTAACCATTATACTATGAATCAAGAGGGTCCCCATCTGAGGAATTAAGGATGGGGCATGTTGGACACAATACAGTTTTTTAAAACCTAAGGCCAAAATCATTTCAACTTAATCAAATAGTCTACCAAAAACATTCCATGTTTGAAATTTCCTAAATGATCAAGTTTCTTTTCCACATTCACTAATCACGTTCCCAAAGTAAGCCCTTATAATTTAAGTCTAAGTTCAAATACTTTAAAAAATCCAAATATTGAACACTTACATCCTTTTACAAGACAAACATTTGAGAATATTCAAAATACCTAAACAAATTTGTTCATATACATGTCTTACTAGAAAAGTGACATTGATGCACCTTTGATTGAATCATTCCTCTTTTGATGTTAAATTTGATGCAATGAAAGTAGTTTAATTTCAAACATTCCATCCTATTCTGATCAAAACCACATTCCAAATCCAAGCAAACTTTTAGACATTTCAACTTATTCCAAGAATAATATCTTAAACCCAAACATGTTGAAGTATACTCACAGTGGAACTATTTATAACCCCTATTTAGATGAGGAGATAATTTACAATCCATATGGATATGCCCATAATGTTGAGGATGAGGTATATCAACAATCCATCAAAAATATAGCATTCAATACCGATCGGGACAAGATCAATAGTACCTCACGTACATGTTGTCTAATGTTGAACCTAGGTGACATAAAAAATACTTCCTAAGTATACCATCTAGTGATAATCATGGACAAAACCATCAATACTTCCCAAACATGTTGTCTAGTGCTGACTATGGGCAAGACCAATTTACAAGACACCTTTTGATAACAAAGATGACAACCTTTTAATACTGTTAGATCTCAATACTAATTTTTTGACTAGATTTTTAATATAAAACTTATGCTATTTGGTTAGATATATTGAAGATACATCCCTTACATTACCATATAATCATTCTACTCTTAAACAAATTCAAGCTCTTATAACAGCCTCTAGTTGAGCCCTTGTAATATATAGAAAAGGAAAAGGTCAACTTGTTGAATCACACTCACAAATCTAATTCATTTCCTCTCAAATACATTAGGCTAGTTAAGTCTTGGCTACTTTTTATAACTCCATAACTTCTCTTGATATTCAAAAATAACCAATTACAGAGATAAATCCACTAACTAAACTACAACCAAAGTTGTTAGTCCACCCTACACCCAATACTAATTCATTTTCTTCTAAGACATTACTCTCAAATTTATTTAACATGTCTATATCTAAAATTAATATATTAGCTAATCCTAATCTAAAATCCCTCCTAGATTCTTCCCATCACATGGTTTAAAATTCTCAACTAATGTAATCTAATCCACATTAAGTGTCATCCAAATTTTAACAAAATTTTATTCCAACCCACCATCAATTTCTTCCTTTCAATATTCCTAATAGTTTTCAATAATAGTTTAAAAACACATCTGAGCCATAACATCAAGTTGATAATACCCCTCCACTTCAATAAGTGGTGACCAATCCTCTACTTCAACAAGTGGTGACCAATCATCCACCTCAACAAGTGGTAAATAATCCCTAATAGATGTTTTCTAATAAATAAAATGATATTATTAGTCAAACCACATATCACTTATACTCAAAAATATGCCTCTTCAAGCCAACAATGTATTTTACCCAACTAGAAACAAGTATCATTCATCCAAAAAATTCTTATGAATCAACAATATGCTCCTTTCAATTATCAATAAGTCTCATTCAAAACCCAACAAAACATTCCTCCATTCAGACCATAGTTATCTTCAAATTTACATCACACTCAGTACTAAGTACCTTACCAACAATAAGTTCCCTATCAATAATATAACCCTAATCAAAAGGAGAACATTCATATTGTAACTAATTAGGTACAAATTCCCTAATACCTCATACCACCACTTTAACTAGGTCAAGGTAATCCACCTCTTAATAAACAACAACATATACATAATCCCTCTCAATTCATTCCCATTTTTTAGTACTTATAAGAGGTGAAATATGCAATTTATACCATCCAAACAAGAAATTAGGGTAAGAAATTCAAGTTAGATTACATATTTTCTTATCCCTTTGATATGAGCTATCTTAAGATCCCATTCCTACATAGGTTTGAGATGCCAAAATTTGACAAATACAAAGGGAAGGGTCATCCAAAATATCACTTAAAAGAGTAATTCATTTCTTGTTAAGAGGTTGTATACAATGGTGTGTATTCTATTTACTTATTTCTTCATATTTTGGTTAGGTAAGATTTGGAGTGGTTTCTCCATCTACCTAAAAAATATATCAATAACTTTGATGATTTATCTAAAAATTTTGTGCAACACTTTTTCGATAACTTATAAAATGAGGTGACTATGGTTGACTTGTGTCATGACCAAAAAAGAGAAGGAAATAGTTTTTCTATTAAATTACAATTATGTTACACATTAGCCAAATGATTTCCACATTATCTCATCGATAAACAATTGGTCATAGTTTTTACTGCCTTTGCAACTAGATATAGATTATAATCTCATTCTTCATTATGAAAACACATATGAAAATATTAATGCTAAAGGACTAAAAATTAAGCAAGCCCTCATTGATAAAGGGGTAATCAAATTCTATTCTCAAAACCAAATTCAGAATAAGGTATAGATGTTAGCTCTAATGTTAGCACAAGATAGTACATATAAAAATCCTAAGCCATTCAAAACAAACAAAAATATTAGAAGTGATGGGATAATCAAATATATAAATATGAAAATGGTGCAGCCACCACTTTCCCAAGTAACCCCAGCTACTCAGCCACTTACCTTGAAAAAACCACCTCTAATAAGAAATCAATAACAAAACAAAGTTTTTAATGATCTTGGTGAACCTATTAAGGTAGTGTTCTAAAATTTGTTTGTAACTAACATGATTATTTGGTCAATTTCAAATCCATTTCAATAAGGCCAATCTATACCTAATTGGTACATGGAACATGAGTTCTATGACTATAATCAAGTTAAATGCCATTCCATTCACAGATGTGTGTTACTTTTCCACTTCATTCAAGATTTGATAGAAATGGTAAAATAGATTTGCACAACATTGCTTCAATGTCTAATTAGAATTTGGGTATTTATTGAAATCCTTTTCTACAACATAATTATAACAACCAAAATCAAAATAATCATAAATCCAACAATCTAAATCATAATATGCCTCCCAAAAATCAGAATCAAATGCCAAATTAGTATTAGAAAACTAATCAAAATCAAGGGTAGGACACCCATTCTAACCAATTCATATACAATAATGTATCCTATGACTATGTTAATATTTTAGGTCATATTACTAATGAGCATATAGCCACTATTAAGATCAATCCTATGCTAAAAAACAACAATACCTAGCATCCACCACCATCTATTTTAGGACATATTCTCACATATGCCAGTAATGCTCCTTTGGTTTGAAATGGTATTAATGTTATACAATGAGCAAGAGTTACCATTCCAAGCTATAATTTCATTTCTTCTAGGTATAGTATCCAACTACCAACTTAGAATTGTGTAATCAAAACTCAATGTTCAAAGGTTATAATTCAAGGTCTCACACCTTCTTCCTCTAATAATCCCATTCAGGGTACTCTACCTTAAAAGTTTAAACTAACTTCTTGTACTAATGACAAGACATATGATATTATGAAAAAATTAAAAAATACACTAGCACAAATTTATATCATATATCTTTTGTATACATCAAGCATCCATAAAAACATATTGAATGCTATTTTAAGCCAATCTAAGGTCCCAAGTGACATTGCTCCTAAAAAATTCCAACCTCTTGTGTGATTCATTTGGCCATAGGACAATATCTTACATTTTACCAAAGTGATATGTCACCCCTTGGTCCTCTTCATAATAACCCACTTTAAATAGAGGTAGTTATTTCAAGACATAAGATCAAACACGTCCTCATAGACAATGGTTTAAGATTGAATATTCTAACTTTAAATATGGTAAAACATTTGGGAAACATAACAATGGACCTTAAACTAGATAATATAGACATCAAGGCCTATGATAATGATGAGAGATAACCATAGGGCATAATCTACTTTCCTATTACCTTGGATACATGAAGTACCCATAGTACCTTATACTCTACATCAATACATCAAATTACCTTATTCAGGATTAGAGGTCACCATACATGGAAATTTGTATCCATACCAATATTGTAAACATCTTGAAGAAGAATATAAAAACTATAATTATTATCTAGGCCTAGAGCATGCCCCTAAAAAGGATAAAGAGATAGTTGTTCTACCTTCTAATTCAAATTATCTGGATCCAAATAATCTTGTATCTAATTCATCTACACCATCTCCATTAATATATTATCATTTTACCATTACAAAAAAGGCCATGATGCATACCAAATTGGTAATTCTTTTCATATAGCCAAATTGCCTAAAAAACCTAAATCACATGATAGGCCTAAAGTGAAATGCCAAAATGGAATGGTATAAGAAATATGACTCTCACTATAAAGGACCTATTGATTTTGTCAAAACCACTAAATAGATAAAACTAGATGATGACTCATGGTTGTACAATGATAACTTTGTTATTTGATACAAAATCAAAAAGTTTCATATTCCCAAAATAATAATGGATAATTAAGATTATGAAGGAAAAGGCATGGGGGTAAATAAAAATGGTCCTATTGATCCAATATATTCTACCAAACACAAAGGAACTCAAGGTAGTGGTTACAAACCACCTGGGGGTGACCCCTTAGATCTTGAGAGTGATGCCAATTTATGTCTAATGAGGAATATGTTGGTAACCACATAGAGTATTATTATAACATGTATGATAAATTAGTTTATACCAACCTTTTTAATACCAATACCATTTATACCATTAATTTTTTCCATCTAATTACCCTATTTTCCTTCATCACCCCCAATTAATTTATTGGGACCAACAAGATTCACATATATCATTAGGCAATTTACAAAATGACAAGGAAAATTTTGAATTCATAGGGCCTTAGAGATAGTTTTCCAATTGGTTATCATATTCAAAGCTTTGCTATTACATTAAAATTTGTCACATATTTTGGAGAGTAGGTGAGCTTCCTTGGTTATAAAGAAAAATAAAAAAATGAAAATGAAACATTGAGGTGCCAAAGTGAAAACCTCTTTGAATCACTTTTAGACCAAGAAAATAGTAAAGAAAAAGATGAGTCACATGGTGAAAACCTATTTTTGGCATAATTATATGGGGAATTTCATCCTCTTTTCAATGAAGCATAGGGTGCCTCCAACCCCATAATCTCATGTCAGTTAGAAATCAATTAAGAAGATTAAAAAGTACTCAAATAATTGGTTCAAGATTTCTTGTATGACTTTAATGAGTGAAATTTACTAGCATTTGGTGATTCATATTATTCATTTATGGGGGAGCTTGATGATATATTTGAGACACAAGATGATGAAGAATATTAATGAACCTCATTTCCAAATATTCTTGATGATGGTTCCATATTGCTTGTATAAGACACCATAAAAGTAAACATTTGAACCCCATATGATCCTAGTTAGATCAAGTTTGGAACATCCCTCACTGAATAATAACATGATCTTCTTACTTCCCTCCTTTATTAGTTTATTGATGTTATTTCTTAGTCCTATTCAAATATGCTTGGCTCAGATCCTTCTTTAGTTGTGTATTGCCTTGTTGTATACCCAGATGCCAAGCCAATCAAATAGAAGCTAATAAAAAATCATCCTCTCATTACCATACTAGTAAAAAAAAATTAGAAAAATTATTATAGGTAGGATTTATTAATCCCATAGACTATTTATAATGGATATCAAATATTTTTAGAGTTAGCAAGAAGCCACAAGGAATGCACATATGCATAGATTTCAGAGATATCAATAAAGCATGCCCAAAGGATGATTTTCCTTTTCCAAACATTTATATGATTATATATTCCATATTAGGGTATGATATTTTATATCTCATGGATATCTTCTCAAAATATAATCAGATAAAAATAACACCTAAAGACAAGCACAAAACAATGTTCACCACTCCATGGAGGATGTTTTGTTATCAAGTGATGTTATTTGGCCTTAAGAGCATTGATTCTAATTACCAATGTGTGATGATTATCATCTTCCATGACATGATGCATGATATTATAGAATACTACATGGATGACATTTTTAGGAAAATCCAAGGCTAGGGAAAGCCATCCAAAAATGTTATTAAGGATCTTTGAAATGCTTCATGAATATAAGGTGCATCTTAATCCTAAGAATTGTGTATTTGGTGTCACTTCCAACAAATTTATAGGCTTCATTGTCTCTCATATTAACATCAAAGTTGATACATCCAAGGTTAAGGCCATTAAAAAAATGTTTCCTCTGTATAATATGAAATAAATCCATAGTTTGCAATGCAAAATTTAATCTATTTGATGCTTCATTTCATAATTGGCTGACAAATTTCATCTTTTCACTCACCTTTTGAAGAAAGGCACCACCTTTTTTTTGAAAGTTGAATATCAACAATCATTTGATAATTTTAATAATTATTTTTCAAATCTACTAGAATTAGCTCCACAAATGCTAGGGAAAACACTACTCTACATTTCGGTAATAGAACATGCCTTGGAGACACTCCTTGCCCAATATGATGATCAAGGGAACTAATGAGCAATGTATTATTTAAGGAGAGAATTTATTGCCTATGAACACAATTATAATCTAATAAAAAAATACTACTTATTAAAGGTATTCACATCTCAGAAGATACAACATTACATGTTTAACAATAAAACCATTGTTATTACCAAATTAGACCCACTCAAATATCTACTTTCCACTGGCCACATGCCCAATTGGGTTATGCTCTTGAGTGAGTTTGAGATTTAATACGTACATCAAAAAGAAATTAAGGGATAATTACTTACAAATCAACAAACTAAATCACCTTTATCAGATACTAGGATACTCACTTTTGGTTTCCCTAATGAGTCCATATTGACTCTAGATGAAACCTCTTTTGAATCACAACACTTGACACTCTACTTTGATGTTCCTACACATTTTATGGATCTAGAGTTGGATTTTTTTTAGAATGCCACAAAGGTATATTATTCCCAAAGTCTTCCACATTGGTTTCACTTGTACCAAAAATAGAACATAGTATGAAGCACTCATTGTAGGGATTCACCTAGCATATAATGGAATATCAAGCTATTGCATCTTCATGAAGATTCTTATTAATTATTAACTAAGTGACAAGGCAATTCCAGACCAAAGATAATGTACTTATACCTTATACAAACACGGTGGATAGTCTCAAGCAGAACTATGAACATATCTAATTTGAGCATATACCAAGAGATAGTATTAGGTTTGTAGACACAATGGTAATAATTGGCTCATTGATCAAAATCACAAATCATGTTCCAAATTACAAGTTCCTTATTCAACATATTTTGAAACTAGTTCATGATGTTCAACATATGAAATGGTATGTGATATTATTGATCCTAGCTCAGTTTGGTACCTATTGTGACATGAAATTGCACCCTTATGGATGATTTATTTAGGCTACCCCACTCCCAATCACAATATTGGGATAACCCCAGGATGTGGGTAACCTATGATAGGGCTAAACCTATAGAGAAGGTTGACTTCCTCTTGATGAATCACCTAAACTAATGTTATCATTGGGAAAAGGGTTAGAAAGGGGGAATAGGGCTTCTAAGACTAAAAGGCGATGCACCAAATAAAAATGGGAAATTCACTTAATCTTGAACCACACTAGATTTGCAAAAGATAATGCTAGCTCATAAAACCTCATAGACTAGTTGATTGCATAAGTGTTTCATAGACTAGGTTTGGGCATAACACTAATCCAAACCTGAAATAACTTGAAAACACCTTAAAAGAGGTCATAAAGGAGGAAAATGGATGAGAAAGATTCTCCTTCACAATGTCATCATGCATAACTCACTCAACACAAATCCAAGGAAATATATAGGTAAATAAAGTCTTTTACTGCATCAAGAGGTAGTTCTTACAAATGCTTGACAAGGTTTAGCCTAATCAAGATGAGCATATTTATAAATATCTTAGAGAGTCCCTTGCTCTTCAAAATCAAAGTTTTCTTATGAGAGTCTAGAATCCAAGGGAGAGCTTACAAATAGAAAGAATGGGTGATATAGAGAAATGGATAAGAGATAAAAGGGAACATGTTAACCAAAAATAATTAATGAGCTACCACCTTTTAATGAATGCTCCACCATATTTTGATCAAATCAAAGCTAATACATCATAGACAAGAATGTCTTCATTTTCTCTAATAGTCCTTGAATCTTCTAAATGGCTAAGAAAAATGCACTAGAAGATAATAATTTTCCAAAGATGATTAATCATGATCTTGTTATGAATAAAAACCCTTAGGCACCTTGAAAATCTAATAAATGCTCCAACTTCTTTCTCCAATCCCCAAATATTTTTTCTTTGAACTTATATACCACCCTCTACTTGTTTTCACTATTTATGGGAAAAAATTCTCATATCTATAATTCTGATAGAGCCATCACCATGTCTACTTTGGGAGGCCATAGGTACCTATTTGTCAAAGCTATGACTATTTTAGAAGATAAGACACTCTTCCATATCTTATTTATATCTTCTCCTAATACAAACTTGAACATAGGTTTACTATAGATTGAAAACCAATCCAATTTATTGGTTTTCCTATAGTCATAATATCAATCAATCAATCTCTAATGGTAGATGATCCTTACATGATTTACTTCTATTTTGACCTAGGTCACAATTTTTCTTTATGAAGTCCCTAGATTTCAACTTTTAGCATTGGCCATCGATCTTGATCTGGGTCCTTGAGATTATGATACTTTGTAATTGCACATTTATCCTCTAGATACATTTTTAGCTCCATGATTTAATGTACTTATGTCATATGGTGGCCTTGTATGTAATCTAAGATCCTTAACTTTTTTACCTCGCTCACACCGTTGATCTGGTAAGCTCAATGAATGCATGCCATTGATATTTGGTATACTTGACCAAACATGCACCTTTGATCATTTGATTCATTGTGATCATACCACTTTTCATCCCCTTGCTTAATCTTAGGATCCTCTAGCTTGTTGACCTTGTGCTTTCCATTGATCTTGGATTGCATGATTTAACATGCTCTATTGGATCTTTGGGACCCACTAACATCATCCTTGCTCGCTCACCATCAGATATTTTGATCTAATTGAACATAGACTATTGATATTATTCTAGGGACCTTTTTTTCCTTTTGACTACCCATGTGCCATTAATCTATGATCTGATCAAGCAATATTTTGACACTTGTCAACCATGAATTCATCCTCAGGATCCTTGGGGGTTTTTGAATTCAAATGGCTATTCACTATGACTTTTATTTGACATCCCCATGCACATCTCATTCTCCTTATTTATATTTAAACATTGTAACTTGATATAGACAACTCATCAAGTCACAAAATTTTCAAATAATGTTCAAGGCATAAATAACCTCATGTCCATGAAATATTTGGCTTTGAGAGGCATCCTAAATGAACCTATGAAGTGTGTAACCAAACTGACCTATATATTGTTTCATGATGTTTAATGATAGTCTAGTCCATCTTCTTCACTTGTTTACATCATTTGATCATTTGGTTAATTAGGAACTTTGCTCAGCTAATCTATCTAGGTAGAAGCTTTGTATGTGGGCCAAATTTGGACAACATATTTGGCACCTCATAGGGAAGCATGCCTATTATGTTTTAGAATCTAGACTAGTTGACTTGTTTGATCCATTGGGAATGGAGTCATAAGCTGATCTAAATTGAGTAAGGTTGTCCCTTTCTTGAAAACCCTCTCTTAAAGCAACAAGGACCAAAAGAAACAAAACAAAATAAATTTCCCAAGGCACTTATTGAAGGGAACATAGAATAGAAAGGAAACTAACCTACAAGGGAAACTAATATATTAAACAAATTTATACACATGCACTTAGAGAAAAACATGAAATCTACTCTAATATATATAATATCATACAATAATTTATAGGAACCTCCCTCCTAGGTCAAATACAAAACTTTGAGTATCATTCACTTGTAATACCTTGTTTTGGAGGTACCAGAATTGGTGAACTAGGTAACTTGATGGCCAATCCTTTTGATGTGCTCTCTAATGGATGAAAAATGAAAAAAACATGCCTACAACATAGACATATTGGTCCAAGTCTTCCAATCTTGGTTTATGTTGGACTATAGGAGTATTTGATGTTGTTCATCACCTTTGAGAAAGCCTTGCATGAAGACTTCATTTAGGCTCCTGGGAGAAACTACACTTAGTTCACTTAGTGGTTCAAAAATACCATATCATTCTTCCTTATCCTTGTGAAAATTATGATTGATAATGCTTAGATCAACATGCTCATAGGTTCTTGGAATAAGGACATGTCCTTTAATCTCTTCTAAATATTTGGTTTTGGTGTTGAACTGCTACCACAACCCTTCAAATTCTTGACTTGTATATTCATCAAATTGCATTACTTGAGCACTTGATATGTCTCCTTCATCAACCTCACTCAAAATTTAATCTTGATCTTCAACTACATAAGGGTTGACTTAACCATCTAATGTATGAAATATCACACCTATCTTTCTCAAGCTCTAATCTTCTTTCCTCTTACTTTAACATTTTAGGGCTATCCTCAACTGACACCTCATCTTGAAGTGGACCAACCTCAAGCACTTGATTTTGATCCTCTTCTTGATCTATGTAGGATGGGCCTTCAGTATTCCATTCAATGTCTATTATATTTTCAACTTGAATATTGTCCTCATTAGGATCTAATTCATTAGTGTCCAATCCATATGAATAAGGTTGGTTCAAACCTAATTCTTCCCCTTCTGAATGAAGTGGGATACCTATTATGATATCCTCATCATAGACACTTGAATTGTCCTCTTTAGGCTCACCTATGACTGAAATATCCTCATTTATCCTTTGTAAAATAGGCTCTTTCTCTAAGAGGGATATGGTGGGAGGGTGAATAACTTCACCTTGATTGTAGCTTAAGAGAGTTTCCTTCTAGCTAGGTACCTTTTAGGATCTCTTTGGTGGCTTTTGAGGAACTACCTCAACTAACACCTCCTCATTATCTATGAATTTTTAAATTGATTTCCATTATGGAAATTAGTAGGGAACAAAACACCTTTTCTTCATTTTGAATGGTTATAGGAGAGGGTGGTCTCATAAGTGAGGGCATGACATAGCTAGGGTTAAATGTGTTGGAGAAGATCTATGATGGAATGGCTTCATGCTATTGAGTGGGAATAGATATAGGGGTAGGAGAGGGAAAATTGATTAACTTAGGTTTGACATAATCTTTCTCCCACTACTCAAACACCATTTCAATGGATAATACCCACCATTTCAATTCTTGTTTCTCAACATATGGATAGTCAGCTTATTTAATGGATGCCCACACATTCCAAAACTCATGTAAGAAGATCCTTATCCCCTCAATGGCATGAATAGGGAATTATTATCCAACTTTAACCCCTCATTTATTTTCATGATTGTTCTACCTTAGTTCAATATTTCCTCTCTAAATTTTGATAAGGATGGACTTTAACAAGGTTGACTAAGGGGCTGATCAAGAAATCTTGAAGGTTGAGCTTGAGGCTCTTGGAGGGGAGATGACACATAAGACTAATCTAAATGAGCCTGATGCTCTTCATAAGATATCAACACACTATTTGCTTTTGGATCATGATTTTCATCATTATTATGTCCTCATTTATACAATATGAACATTATTCACCCTCATAAATTGACCATCTATTATTAACCAACTGAAGAGCACTCCTTTCCTCTTTTAGAACATCGATAAGGATGATAGAAGAAACTTATAAAACCCTATCAATATCCCTTATCAACTCAATGTAAATTGATAATGCTTCTCATAATTTCTATGTCCTCATTCCTACAAGATGACCATTTTCCACCCTCATAAACTGACCATCTATTCTTGACCAACTAAATATCTCTCCTCGCCTCTTGTAGAACATGGATAGGGATGATAGAAGAAACTTATAAAACCCTACCAATCTCCCTTATCAACTCAATATAAACTAATAATTCTTGATTGAATCCTAATAAGGATCTAACAAGTTAAGCTTGGTTTTGACAAGGGATTAGAGTATTGATTTAAATGCAAAGGAGTCTAACATTGGTCATATGCAAGGGTGGGAAGAGGAAAAAGGCCATGATAGGGCTGATAGTTTATTTAAGGGCCACTTTGGGGGGCACATAAACATTATTTACTTGATAAATATGATATTGAGGTAGATAATAAGCATACTAATAAAAATATGGTTGATTTTGCATACTATATTATGATGATTAGGCACTTATTTATGACGCTTAAAGCAATTGATATATGCTTGGAGTCACCATTGATGTTTAAACACTTAACTTTAAAGGCTAATTGGATGAAGAGAACACAAAAACTCTTTACCAGTGAGCAATGTTGTAAGTCCCACTAGGCATGTCAAAAACTATTGTGACATGAGATTTCACCCTTGTGGGGGAGTTATTTAGGCTCCCCCACTCCTATTCACAATATGGGAGCAACTCCAGGTTATGGGTAACCTATTATGGGGCTTAACCTCTACAAAAGGTTGACTTCCTCTTGATGAATCACCTAATCTAATGTTTTAATAGGGAAAAGAGTTAGAAAAGAGGAATAGGGATCCTAAGAAGAATAAAAGGTGATGAAACAAATAATAATGGGAAAATCCCATAAGATTAAACTCACACTAGATCTATAGAAGATAATGTTAGCTCACACAACCTCATAGACTAGCTGATTGCATAAGTGTTTCATAGACTAAGTTCAGGTAGAAAACTAATCTAGACCAACAATAGCTTGAAAACACCCTAAAAGAGGTCAAAAAGGAGGAAAATGGATGAGGAAGATTCTCCTTCACAATGACATCATGCACAACTCACTCAATACAGATCCAAGACAAGAGATAGGTAAATAAAGTCTTTTATTACATCAAGAGGTAGTTCTTACAAATGCTTGACAAGGTTTAGCCTAATCAGAATGAACATATTTTACAAATATCTCAGAGTCCCTTGCTCTTCAAAACCAAAGAGTCCTTGTGAGAGTCTATAATATGAGAGAGAGATTACAAATAAAAAGAATGGGTGATATAGAGAAAGGGAGAAGAGAGAAGAGGGATCACTTTAACCAAGAAAAATCAATGAGCTACCACCTTTCAATGAATGCCCCACCATATTTTGATCCAATTAGAGATAATACATCATTGATAAGATATCCTTTATTTTCTCCAATAGTCCCTAAATCTTCTCATTGGCTAAGAAAAATGCACTAGAAGATAATAGTTTGCCAAAGATGATGAGTCATGATCTTGTACAAATAAAAACCCTTAGGCAACTTGAAAATCTATTAAATGCTCCCACTACTTTCTCCAATCCCAAAATCCTTTTTCTTTGAACTTCTATGCCACCCTCCACTTGATTTCACCATTTATGAGAATATAATCCTCATATCTATAATTCTGATAGAGCCATCACCATGTCTACTTCGGGTGCCCATAAGTACCTGTTTGTTAGAGTTATGAATATTTTGGAATATAAAACCCTCTTCCATATCTTGTTTATATCTACCCCTACTCCAAACCTGAACATAGGTTTACTATATATTGAAAACCAATCCAATTTATTTGTTTTCCTATATTCATAATATCGATCAGGCTCTAATGGTGATAGGATGATCCTTGTAGGACTTACTTCTATTTTGACCTAGGTCACAATTATTCTTTATGAAGTCCTTGGCTTTTAAATTTTGCCATTGGACATCAATCTTGATCTAGGTTCTCAAGATTATGACACTTGGAAATTGCATGTTTATCCTCAAGAGCTATCATCTCCATGATTTAATGTTCTTACT
The DNA here is from genome assembly GCA_037957365.1 of Torreya grandis. Classification (NCBI taxonomy): domain Eukaryota; kingdom Viridiplantae; phylum Streptophyta; class Pinopsida; order Cupressales; family Taxaceae; genus Torreya; species Torreya grandis. Next base: position 2,755,088 of record JARHVA010002149.1, read on the forward strand.
CCACATGGTGGATTTGTATTTAATCTAAGCTCCTTATCTTTTTGACCTTGTTCACACTATTGATCTAGTAAGCTCGATAACTACATGTCATTAATATTTGGTCTACTTGATAAAATGCACATTGTTTATCCTTTGATTCATCATGATCATGCCACTTATTATCCCTTTTATTAATCTCAAGATCCTCTGATTTATTAACCTTATGCTCACCATTGATCTTTGATTATTTAACATGCTTTGTTGGATATTTGGGACCCATTGACATCATCCTCTCCTACTCACCATTGGATATTTTGATCTAATTGAATTCAAACCATTAATCTTGTTTTAAGGACCTTTTGAGCTTTTGAATACTTGCGTGTCATTGATCTATGATTTTATCCAACACAATTTTGACACTTGTCATCCACACATTCATCCTCAAGATCCTTGAGGGTTTTTTGAATTCAAATGGATATTCACCATGGCTTTTATTTGACATCCCCGTGCACATCTCATTCTACTTATTTAGCTTTAAAAACTTGTAACTTAAGATAGACAACTCATTAAGTCACAAAATTTGTAGAGAATGTTCAAGGCATGAAGAACCTCATGTCCATGCAATCATTTGGATTTGAAAGGTCTCCTAAGTGAACTTATGAAGTGTGTAATTAGACTAACCTATCCATTTATGCATGATGTATGATGATGATCTGGTCCATTTTATTCACTTGCTCAAGTCATTTGATCTTTTGGTAAATCAATAACTTGGCTTAGCTAATCTATCCATACAAAATCTTTGTATGTGGGTCAAATTTGGCCAATAATACCATGATTTATACTACTATCTCCACAACCATATTCTTTATAATAACATTTCCCACAACAAATGGAAAGTCTTTATTTTCAATGCCTTTCATCATACCTTACTTAGTGCCATACTTTATTGTAGAGGATATGATGGAACTTTACTTCATTGTTTAACTTTGGTAGAATCTGTATTAGTGATTAAAGAAGTATATGAAGGGATTTTTGGATCCCAAACTAGTGGAATGGTCCTTTCCAAAAAACTTCTATGTATATGGTATTATTCTCCCACTAAGAAGTATATATACATGTGTTTATGCTAAGAAGTACTTGCCATTTTAGAAACATGCCAATATCATTTAGTCTCTAACACAAAAACTTCATCTTATTACCACTCCTAGTCCATTTTCCATGTGGGGACTCGATCTTGCATGGAAAATCAATTATACTTATTTAGATGGACATAAATATATCCTCACTATGATCAAGTATTTACTAAGTGGGTTGAAGTCATCCTCCTTACTTACATAGCCCATAAGAAAATTTACAAACTCATTTTTAACCACCTTATCTACCACTTTGGGATTCATTTTGACATCATTTTTGATAATGGTGTCTCCTTTAAAAATAAGGATGTCAAATCCCTCTATGTCAAGTACCACATCAAACAAAGATTTTTCACTCCTTATTTTACTTAAAGGAATGGCCAAGCTAAGACATTTAAAAAGACCTTGGTCCAAATCCTTATAAAGACTATTAATGTCATTGGCCATGATTGGAACTTGTAATTATTGGACCTACCATTCCAATACTTGAACCCAACATGAGCCATACCATATTCCATTTATGTCACTGAAGTTATTCTCCCTATTAAGATTGAGTTGCCTTCCTTGTGAATTTCATTTCAGGATATCATTAATAATGAGGAATATAAATTAGCTTGGTTACAAGAATTGGAACTACTTGATGAAAAATATATTTTCACATTGAATAAGTTCAAGCATATTAGAGTAGGTTACACTGTAACTAAAACATGTGTATCAATCTTATAGAGTTTACACTTGGTGATCTTGTGTTGAAAGATAATCATAAAAATACCAATGTAACACATGAAAAGAAAGGCAAATTTGAACCTAATTATCTAAGACCATTAATTATTATAACTAAATATGGATCTGAAACATACATGTTGGCTATAAAATATGGAAAAGAGATAGATGAGACCATGAATATCGTACATCTCAAGAACTTCTATGATTGATTTGATTGAACATTATCTATGAAGAACCCTATTTGGGGGAACATCTTATCATATTCCTTTCATGCATTTTCCTAATTATGTTAGTCACTCTCATTATCCTATCCTATTACCATCCTAATATTAATTTTGGTTTATAGGTACAAAAAATAGATTCAAATGCTAGATTCAGAGAAATATTTAGTAGATAATGCATATCTGGTCACCATCAACACATTCTTAAAAATAATATCTTAGAGCAACTCAACATAGTTTTTATATGTGGTGGTCTTTGAAATTGTATCTTTTAGATTTTTCAAATCCTATGCCATTAATACCACTTTGTCATTCTCTCACCTCAACCTATTGTTCATTATTAATATCTCTCACTATAGGTTGAACTACAATGACCTAAGGTCCATCTAACTATGTAGGTAGTGCTTAGTTTTTAAAGTCAGCTCAGTCACCCTATTACATGCTATCATTGGTTTTTAAGTAATTTAAGCCACACTCTCACCATTTTATGAGTCAATAATTTGAACCCCTACCCAAGGTTGCTTTTTTCCTTTCGTATATCATTCCCTTTTCAATTTATTTATACTCCCTTGTGTATCCTACTTAACAACTATTCCTATTAATACCTTATTTTGGAAAAGGGCCTAAAATATTTATTAGAGATATAAAACCACAAAAACACCCCTAAAACTTGAAAACTTACAAAAAACATGTGTGTGTGTGTGTGTGTTTTATAAATATATTAAAATATCAATGAGAGATATAAAGACACAAAACCTTTTGTACAAATTTTCATCTTATTCATGGACTCACCCTTAATACTATTTTAGGTGACTTTATTTTTAGGGTGGTAACTTCTTATATTGCCATGATAATTTCCATTCCATATTGACATATTTTCTTGATCCTCCCATTTTAGGTTGAATTACAATAACCTAAGGTTCATTTGGACTATGTAGGTAACATTTAATTTTTTTAGTCCACTTGTTCACCCTTATTCCATGCTTTCACCATTTTATGATAAATATATTCCATGCTCTCACCATTTTTTGAGTTAGTCATTTGAACCCCTACCCAAGGTTGTTTTTCCCTTTGCTAGATGGTTCCCTTGTACATTAGTTTATAATCCCTTGTGCATCCTACTTTATAACTATTCTAATAAATAACTTATTCTAGAAAAGGTGTTAAAATATTCATGAGAGATATAAAGCCACAAAAACACCCCTAAACACTTGAAAACTTATAAAAAACCTAAAAACTAAAAATTTAGAAAATAGCCTTAAAATCTCCATGAGAGATATAAATCCATAAATGTTTTTGTATATCTTGTCATCATATTCATGGACTCACCCTTAATACTATTTTGGGTGACATTATTTCCAGGGTGGGAACCTCTTGTATTTCCATGATCATTTCTATTCCACATTGCCATATTTTCATTATCTTCCCATTTCTGGTATAACTACATTAGCCTGAGGTCTTAATGGACTATGTAGGTAGTGCTTAGATGCATGGGGCATACTGAGTCAACTCAAACAATCTTTCCATCATCCATCATTCCATAACCATTCAATGATCTCATAATTTTATGAGATAAACCTTCCATGCTCTCACTATATTGTGAGCATTTTACACCATGTTCTCACCATTTTGTGAGTCCATCCCTTTTTCTTCTATAAATTGCATTTTATCTCTTAACATTATCATTTTTCTTATCCTGTTTCCTAGGATAACTAAATTTGGATTGAAGATTTCATGGAATATGTAGGGAATTCTTGGATGCATGGGGCATCTTAGGAGAGTTCATCCACTTCCTTCCTCTTTTTTATTCCCCCTATCCCAACATTGTTAAAAGTATATAGCTAACATGTCTCTTGCCATTAGGAAAGTGCCTAAGATCAACACTTTATTTTAACACATGCACAAACACTCAATTAACATTATTTATATTTATAAAATTCTTTAAAATATCCATGAGATATATAAAACCACAAAATCCTTGAATCATTTGTCATCCCATTCAACAATTACCCGTGGCCACTTTCTAGATGGAACTATTTAAAATCCTACATGAGTAATCCTCCCTTTGCATTAAAACCACTTCCTAGGTAAGAACCTATTATATTATCACACTCATTCCCATTATTAAATTTATTTTCACCATTATCCTCCCATTTTTGGGAAAAATACATTATCCTAAGGTCAACATGGACTACATAGACAATGCTTGGATTTATGGGACATATCGAGTGAATTTAGCCACTCTTACCGCCATCCATATTTATCCATCTATTTAACATTTTCACTATTTTGTGAATATTTTAAGCTATTCTCTTACCATTTTATAAGAATTTTACAAAACAATATCACCATTTTATGAGTCCATCCACGTTTCTTCTACCAAATTGTATCTTATTTATGATGCATTGCCATTCTTCTTATCTTATTTATTAGGAGAACTAATTTTGGTCTAATGTTCATTGGACTATGTAGGCAATATCCACTTGTATGGGGAATTTGGATACATCTCAACCACCCTTCCATTATTCTTATATTCCCCCTTATGTCTAGGTTTTTATATTCTCCTATCGATTATCCCCTAGATCTTAGGGGAAAATATCCAAGTATAATACCTTATTTACACACATGCACAAATAGTAAAATTATTACTTATTTATATTTGATTGTGTGTTTGTGTGTTTATTATTATTTTTTTATTGTTTTTAGTATTTTTATTGTAATCTATTTTACTTAGTTAGCTTTGGTTTAGTGAATTTATTTTACACTTGGGTCTAGATCCTTTATATCTTTATCTCAAGTTATTCATGTTTGTATTTAAATAATTTTTTTACACTTATGGCATCCAATTTTATCATAATTAATTTATAATTATGGTTGATAATGTCAAATTCAAAATCAAAAATCAATTACTGGAGGTCAAACAAGTAATGTCACAATAATAAATCTCCTTGTCTACCAATCTCAACCCAATTAACTGAATCCAAATGACTGCATTATATGCTACTTGTGATACATATACAAATGAGAGTATATATAAAGTAATAATCATTTATTTACCATTATTTCATTATTATTTAACATTTATTATCTTCTTCCAATCACTTCTTTCATTAACTTTATGCATTATTATTATATTCACTATTTTTTATTTATATATCACCTCAATATTGTACACTTGGAAAATACATATTATGAATGTACATTCAAATTCTAGACCCTTCTCATTGCTAATAATATCACATACACTATCTATTTATGCCAAATTTCTTATCTCTTGGTTTTACCAACATTATTCTGATGACTCAAACCTTCTATCTTGTCCATAATTTTATAAACATGCTTATCTTTTATTTATACAAGTTTTGGGCTTACATCTATTTTTCAATTGCCTATACATTTGCATCTAAGTCAGATGCCTACATCAACATAAGTGTCCAATGCAATAAATTAATCTAATTTTAAAATGACACGTATCCCTATGGTCAACCTAAGTACTTTAATGTGATATATTCTCCATAAGGATTGGTATAAATACAAGTTCAATTCTCATTCATTCCTCACCTAACATAGAACAAAAATTCACTCAATCAAGTACTCAAGTGAGTAAATATTCAATATTTTATCCTATTTCCATATCAATCATATGGAAAACACATATATATGTCTAAAATACTAAAGAATCCTTCTATGATACACATTTTACAAGTTAAAATATAGGTCACTATTATACTTGATTATCACACATTTCATGATTCACACATAATCCAACACGTAGGGGAGAACTACATAAGTCTGAGGCTCTCTTTAGATTATTTTATATGTAAGTAGTGCTCATTAATAGAGGCTTATTTAGGGAAAATCAACACCATGTGCCCATAAACCCATTTTTACCACAACCACTAAGAAGATGAAGAACTATGGTTTTGCTATTTGACAAGGAGCGATAATTCATGACCTAGATTTGAATGCTTCAAAGGAAGGTGACACAAAACATAAAATAATTTAGGTGGTCACATATAATTTCATCAAACATTCTTTATTAAACACATGCATTTGAGTTAGATAGTAGTGTTGATACAACCATTATAGGTTGATACAACTGTTTACAAATATAGATGTACAATTTATAGAATCAAGCAACTAATCCAAAATCTAAATCCAGTCTACCTCTTACTTGTTCCAAATATAGATCTATATTATCATAAAAACTAACTAATTATATCATGATAATTATCATTACAATATCTATCATAGTTATACTTTCCATTTTAGCATATCTCAACATAATAAGTTTAGTATAGGTTTATCTAAGTTTTGTAATTTATTAGCCCGTTTTAGAGATAGTCTACCATCCTTGTGCATTAAGCTATCTCTACCCCTTTAAACCTAGATTTACTAATTTATATTTTAGGGTTAAACATTTGGTGAACCATATCTCTGGTCCCCAAAAACCCTAAATATTTATCTAGGGTTTCCTTATTCTATGTTTATGATTTTTAATAATCAAAATGGATTTAAAATTTGAAAAACAAAATCTATTTTTTTCTTTTTTTTCAAAAAACCATATTTAATATGGATATATATGTTAGTTACATCATGTCTTAATAATTCATAGTAATTGTTACATTTTATGTTTCATGCATGCTTAAATCAATCTAGTCTATAAGGGGTTCAAAATCTAATTGCTACAAATCAAGTGTGTTCTTTCATACCCCTTCTTGTTATAATGTTTACAATGAGCTTCTACCTATTACTACAAGATGCCAAAGGGAGTGCATGAAATAGTATTTCTCTTATCACCATGCTACAAAATATTCCAATGATATTATAGATAAATATTCACTCTAGGACTTTCTACACCATTCTTCCCATTACAAGGATGATCTTTTGTATGCATTACAAATGCCATTTTTACCAAGTAATGTGGATATTCCATATTTGACTTAAGTGTTAAATTCCATCAAATGGAATGAACATAATATATCTTTTTAAAATGATAATCTACCACCTCAAGACATCATAAATTGTTGTTTACCATTATACATTTAGGTTTGTGTGTACAATAAAATTGTAAAAAGAGTCCTTGGGGACACTAGTTCAGGGCTCAAAATTTGCAACATGTCTTTTTTATCCTTACTTGGAATTGGGACTAATGATTTTGACCCTTCTAATATGAGCATCAAAGGATTTGATAATATTTCACTACAAGTATTGGAGCTAATAAGATTAAACATTAATGTGGGACCTGTATATTACCTAATTTGTGCCACATTATGCCAAATGATTCAAAATATAATATAATTTTGGGATGGACTTAGATACATGAAATATATGTGGTTCCATATACATTATATTCATGTTTAAAATTCATCCATCATCGTCTAAAAAATAAATGATCCTACAACACAACGTTATAAACCTAAGGGTTAGATAAACATGAGTAAGGTATACATTTATCCTATACATAACATTATTTGATACACTATTACAAAATGCTAAGAAAATTATTTTAACTAATGCCCCAAGGAGACAATGTACATGCTCTCCTAAGTCTCCCATTTCATTACTCTCGTAGATGGTATAGCATCATCTCATATCTCTCCTTAATCCTATAGATTTTGATATGATAAGACCTCTACCCAAAGGCTATGGTATGAATGATTATCGTAACTATCATTGAGGCCTTGAACATTCTAAAAAAATATATTTTATCTTGAAACATAAGATCCAAGACCTCATTAATGAACAAAATATTATATTTGATGATCCTCTAAATGAATCAAGTTCCTAACTTCGTGATCACTAGTATATGATAATTGTTTACATGATTATCCTAAGAAGGAATAGGATGTGGAAATGACATATAATGTAAATCAAATACTTAAAATTAAACAACATCCATGTCAATAATATTTAACAATCACCTTAATCATGGTTGGTGCTTATTTTTTTCATAGCCATATTAATCCTACACAAATAAAAAATACTTACAGTATAACACATATTCAACATATTGGCTTTGATATAAAATACTTACAAATAAAAGTCAATTTGAAAGACTCCTTGGGAAACATAACATTACCAATTGTTTGTGGTCCTAAATTGATTCAAATATAGTTATGGGTTATGCCTCAAAAATCTCCTTATGAATTTACATTGGGAACTCTTTGGTTATATAAAATGGAAGAAAAAATTAACCAAAATCATCAAGGTATTATTTTTTCTCATGAAGGAAAATTGATCCATATTCTAGATAATATCATTAGTTATTATATTTCACATTTAAAACATGAGGATGAACATGCTATGTACCATTTCCACTTATCTAACCATGATTCAAAAAAATTAAAGGATCTAACTTAGGGTTTTAAGATTTCACATATTCAAATAATAATAATAATAATAATAATAATAATAATAATAATAATAATATTAATAATAATAATAATAATAATAATTCAAAAATATAAAAATATGTTCATCATTTACATATTATATTAACTCCTTAGCATATATCTTTTTGGTTCCATGTTGGAAGGTGGCATATCATTATTTTATATATACACATGTTTCACACATCATTTGAGTGTGATACATGTATACACAAATGTATGATCTATGCACTTTTAGATGTTGGGATTTCCCTCTATTCATGTCATGTGAACATTGGTAGCATCCACTTATTTGATCACGATACATCCATGTTAAATCATTATATGCTTACTTTAAAGTATCATGCTTGAACTTATTTACTTAAACATGCATTTTTTCATGCTTATATATTTTAGTGTACCTGATATGCCATGTACTTAACATTTTTTGTTAACACATTTTATCTAAGGGCTAGTATGTTATTCTTATGCTTTCATTTATACATGTCTTTAAGTGTAATGCCTTACTATTATCTTACTTGTTTTGAGCATTTGAATATGATCTATTGTTTTTACTCATGTGCCTTTCTTTATCTCTTTGAATTTTGAATATGTCTTTGTTTATTGTATGTTAACACTTGAATATGTCATTTCTTGCTTTTTGGACATTTGACTAATTAATATCTCTTTGATTGTGTGGCATTTTAACATGCCCCTTATTTGAGGTCTCCTTTGATAATTGTCTTTTGATTTATATTTGAGTGATCTTGTGTGTGTGCTCAATTAATTTTTGATCTTGTACTATTAATATCTAGACATTTCCATGATCTACATCATACATCTTAGGAATTTTTATGATCACATTCTTCATGATTCAATCATATATCTACCTAGACATATTCCTTTTATATGCTACATGATACATTCATTGTTTACATAGTTATCTTATAATTTTAAGGTAAGGTAACTACTAATTGTTACTTTGACTCACCTCAAAATGGGGGAATATCATTGGGGGCATGCCATAGAGTCATGACTTCCTCATTGCTTCATAGATTTAGATTACATTGGGGGCATGTTTTAAATACATGCTCTCCACATTTGTCATAGTTTTAGATTCAATGGGAGCATGTTTTGAAAACATGTTCTCCACACTTATTCAATATGGAACATACCAAGATTATAGTAGGGGAATGTTTTGGAAACATGTCATCTAAATTGGCACTTACACTAGTTCTTAAATTCATATGGTAGTAAGGGCATGTTTTGGAAACATGTTCTCCAAACTCACACTAGTTCTCAGATTTAGATTGCATTAGGTGCATGTTTTGAAAAAATGTTCCCCACACTTACACCAATTTTTAGTTTTAGATTATAGTTGGGGTATGTTTTGGAAACATGTTCTCCACACTTATATAGTTTAAAATTGGCCAATTTCATAGTTAAATGATTTAGATAGACATTTTTGGTAGAATTATATAAATTGGTACCATTATTATACACAATTTCATCATGAGGCATATCTAAGGTGCATATGTTATTTAATATGCACCTAATATTGTAAAATCAATTCATTTTCATATTTTAAAAACTTTTAGGGACTTCCATCACCCACTATGATAGAATTTTACAAATTGTATTGAGCTAATATGCTATAGTCATTGGTTCTATTTTTGGTATGGTTGAGGTGATTAAATAACTCAATCTTACCAAATTTATAGGTTAGAATTGATTACATCATCCAAAATCACTAATTTTATAGCATGAGTTGACTTGGTTCACTCCTACTAACTAAGTTATAGTTATGATTGGGTTACATGGTTAAGCTAATCTCAATTACCAATTGGCAACTTACATTTTATCCAAGGTTGGGGTCACATGTCCTCCAATATATCTATCTTTTTAGATATTGCACTTTACATATTTTATATTTATCCTAATATAAACTCTAATGATTCATAATGATATATATTTTTAGATCACATTTCCAAAAGGTAAGATGGTTGCATCAATACACATGTGTACTCTTAAACCTTGCTCTTTTTCAATTTCAATCATTTCAATGCTTTTAATTTTATATTATTTTCATTGATTATATACTATAAAATGATATTAGTTATAGGTTAGTTACCAAAAAATCACTCAAGTTGGACTCAATCAAAGTCAAGGTGTGTTATATACACCCAGTTACATTTCTTTTCCTTTAAACTAGTAATTTCATTACAACATTAAATAGGGAGTAAATGTAGACACTATTTATGAATTATGTAACACCTCCATCTTGTACACTTGGAAAATACATGTCATGGATGTACCTTTAGATTTATACATAAATACAATATCAATCCTCATGCATTATTCATCTAGCATAAACCAAAAATATCTCAATCAAACACTCAAGTGATAAAAGCTTCCCTATTTTCTCTGATTTTCATATCACTCATAGGTACATTGCATTTATAGGTTTGAGTTATTGAAGGAGAATTTCATGAGCCATGTTATACAAGTTACAAGCTATGGTCACTATTGTACTAACTTATCACACATTTCATGATTCACACACAAGACAACACATAGGGGAGGACTATATAAGTATAAGTATCTATCCATAGTATTGGATATATATGCAAAACTCATTGATAGAGGGGTATTTGGGAAATCTCAACACTGTGTACCCACTAACCATTTTTTCCATAACCACTATGAATATGAATATCTAATGTTTTACTATTTGCCAATAAGTAATACTTAATGACTCAGATATGAATACACCAAAGTGAAGGTGTTATAGAACCCAAGAGTATCCAAGTGGTCACATCTAGTTTTATTAGGTATTCTATACTAAACACCTATGTCTGAGTTAGATAGTAGTGTCAATGCAACTATCCTAGGTCGACACAAGTATCTACAATTACATAGGTAAAATTTATATAAGTAGGTGATTTATCTAGAATTTAGATCTAATATACTCCATGCTTGTTCCAGATACATATATGTATTAACATCAAAGATAACTAAGTATATTGTAATTATTATCAATACAATATATAGTATGGATATACTTTTCATTTTAGCATATCTTAGCATAATAAATGTAGCATATGTTTATCTGAGTTTTGTAAATAATTAGCCTATTTTAGAGATAGTCTACCTTATTTATTCCTTAGGCTATCTCTACCTCTTTAAACCTATATTCTCCAATCTATATTTTATGATTAAACACTTATGTGCCTATATTTGTATGGATTATTAATCTTTTAAAAAGTCATTTTACCATTGAACTTGCATTTATGCCCAATCATATTTAATATGTGTAACATATTCAATCCTTGAGATATGATTACCAATTAATGAATTAAATAAATTAGACCAATCAATGATCAAATCAACCTTATTGATGCACATAAATTTAGTCAATTATCAAATCTACCCTACTGGGCCAAACCATTAGTTAACCACTTTCCCTTCTTTTGGGAAATACAATTGTTTATCTTTTCTTATAATTTCAAACACATGGCTTTCAGCCTATTTGGGGTAAGATAAAGTGTGTTTATTATTCTATAATTCATCCTTCCCACTACCTTGGGGTGAATTCAATTATATTATTCTTAAACATTAGAAATTATAGCACACAAGCAATAGCTCATTTGGGTTAATCTCATTCATGGTTTAATTTCACTCTTATTATTTCTTCTTCATATCTTTTTAGGGATCCCATCCATGTAATTCATCCCCCCATGCCCTCTTGAGGGGGTATCATGGGTCACTAGTTATTTCTTTGTCTATTTTTAAAACTTTTTCTTAATGACTTTTTCATTATTTAAAAATTTGTTACTTCATATGTGTCTTGCAATGTCTTAAAATTTGGATACTTCATTTTCATCACTTTCATGTTGAAAGTGTAATTAAAATAACTTCCTCAAATAATGTACAAGTCTATTCAAAAAAATTCAATTAGGCTAGTTATTCACACAATTAATAATTTAATCCAATATTAAAAATCCTTGATTGGGGTAATGCATCATATCAAAGCATTTAATTTGACATCATCATCCAAAATCAAATTGGTCCTTTGAAAATGTTATTATATGATAATTAAATGAATATTTTATTGGGAAAAGAACACAACAAAATGCCATTATTATTATAATTAAATATTAATCCTATTTAATTAATATAATCTTCTTCTAAGACCAAATTCTATGGATTTTTGGAATTATTCAATTTCTTAAATCAAAATTGCTTTATTGCCTCACTATAATGACATCACAAAGGCAGGTCAATGTAATAGAGTGGAGTATGGAAAAGGTGGATTCTTACATGGCCACTTACACACACTCTTACACCTCTTATAGAACCTCTTACACACTCTTCTCTTACATGGCCTATGACACACTCTAACAGGACCAATCATTGCACTTTTCTTCCAAAATTCCTTTCACACTCCAAAAAGGTCTTAAATAAAGTTTCTTAAATACTCAATGTGTGCAATCATAAATTTTAGGGTTTATTATCCACTTTCCATTTATATATGAGATGGATGGTTAAAAAATATTCCAAAAGGCTATAAATAGAAGGGTTCACCTCCCATTTTAATAAGCTCTCTTGAATTAAACTGGTTATAGAAAAATCATATTACAGATTCAAAATTATCCTACCATTACTAAGCCAAATGAAGTGTATACAAGGGAAAATGTTTCCCACACATGGAGTCAACATTTACAAAGATGTCTATTCTACAAGCTAAGCATATTACTCTTAAAACTAGCAATAAAAAGAGTCTCCAAGGAAGGCATAATGTGTTTGTGTGCTTTTATATTCAATTTACTTTTTTTTTACCTTGCTCAATCCTAGTGGATAAGCTTAGAACATTTGATTCATCAAGTTGTTTTTTATTTCATGTAATTAATAATGATCTAACCTTATTTGGATTCATGTTCTACACATAGTAATTAACCTAATGGGGAGAAATGGTACCTATGAAGGATTGTAAAACCAAAACCATTGAAAAGTTTATATATGAAAACATTATTATGTGATTCAGATTATCACTCAATATAATAAGTGATCAAGGAAAAAAATAATGAATAATAACTTTATGGAGTTACTTAAGTATTTATGATAAAACATATTCAGATCACACCATACCATCCATAAGAAAATGAAATGTTGGTAACATTTTAAAAAGTGTTGGAATTTTTTTAACTAAGATATGGAATACATAAATTATTGATTAGGACACAAAGATATTTGTGGTTATTTGGGATCACTGTAAATCATGTCAATGACTAACCATATATTTCCAATTTCAATTAGTATATGGATTGGAATCCATGGTACCTATGGAATACATTCTACTAAGTCTGAGACTAGTTATAAAATTAAGAGTGAATGAAAAAGAATCATTAAAATAAATACTTATATAATAAGAAAAACTTGATAAAATGATATTATTTTTTGCCTATAATCAAACAAAAGAAAATAGATGTTAAAAAGTTTGGCATGATAGGTACATTAATAACAATGAATGTCAAATACAAGATAAAGTATTATTATATGACAGTAAATACAAAAATCCAAGAGAACTAAAGATTAGATGGCTAGCACATTACATAATTAAGGAAATATTGGACTTAGGATAAATTAAATTGAAACTATTTTAGGAACATTATGGAAAATATTTGTGAATGAAACACATTTAAATTTGTATACCATATAAAAATATGGATAAATACAATAATATAACTGATGAAAAGATAAGGGATGACATTGTCCTATAAATATAGGTAGGTGAGTTAAAAAATATTTTTTTGATGGGTCATTTGACACACCAGCTTAGACAAGGTGGTTATCCACCCAATCTCCTCTAAAAGGAAATTAAATCTCTTTAAAGTCTACTACTACCAGGTCTTAGCTTGTAGGTTAACTTATTAGTTTATGTAAAACTATTCCATTTCAAGGGTGTGTTTGGAATAAATTTAGATAAATGATAGGTAGTGTAGGTCTTGAAAATTTGTTTCCCAATAAATAAAAAATATAGATTTTTTATGAATATATGGATGATTTATTATATCTTTTCATTGCATACATATATTAAAAAATACATGAACAACAATAAATAAAGTTACAATCAAGATAACCATGTAAACATAAATTTCCAGCTTGAATCTAATCTACCTGCTATAACTAATTTATAAAAAAGAGAAAAAGTTGAATGTGAAGATAAATATGTAAGACTATTTTTCAATTAAGATAAATTTTATATATTCTATTATATGACATCCATGAAATCAATCTATTGTCTGATCAATATGCACACAGCCATGAACAAAAATGATGCAAGAGTTGGAGGGTTATAACTATGAATAAATATAAACAAAAATCATCATATATATGTGTATATAATGAAAAAAAGTCTTAAAAACATTTTAATTGATATATATTTACTTCAAAAACAATATTTGGATCCAACATACTCAAGGAATATATAGAAAAATGCTTCAAAACAACATTACTCACAAGAAAAACTAACTTAAAAAGTAAAAAATTATAAAAAATAAGTGTTTAGTCCTATAATTTACTCTCTAATACTAATTAACCATCCCCTAACTCAATATTATTGTTGATTTTAAATAGAATTCAACCCGCAGATGGATACAAACCCTCCACTCATGAGGTGGGTGAAAATACTTAATGCATAGGTCAAGATGAAAGGCTCATATTCATTGTAAAAATGGATCATCTCAAGGAAATGAATGCCATGAATAATAAAATAAACTCATTATTAAATTTTGGTAGCAAGACATAAGTGAAATTATTAAATTCTCAATGTGCACATATTCAATACAAAAGCTCATTTTTGAATGCACCAATTTTTTATATTAAATATTGGTAACAAGGGAGTACTAGAATGTAAAAAATTCAGATTACACATCTCCAAGATAAATAGCGCATCCTTAATGAACTAATATAAAATAAAAATAATTAAGCATCACATTTCCTTTGTAAGAGCCATAGGTATTAAATACATCAAATACATAACATGTTAGAGATTCAATAAAATCATGAAATTAAATTATTTCTAGGTTTTTCATCTTGTATTTATCCCATCTAAGATTAACATAATTTCAAAGGTGGAGAAACCATCTTTATAATAAAATAAATGACATTGAAAATAAATCTATAGATCAAAAGATATGGCTTAAAAACCAACATGTAGTCATAAGCAGCTAAATCAGTGCCTTAAAAATAAGCTCAAAGCAAATTTTTTAGGATAAAGCATGATCAATATTTATCATATATTATATTTATATATATCTATTGAAAATACACTCAAAAAGATAGTTTTTAATTTTTAAAAATAATTAGGTTAATCCCTTCACACTATCATTTAATTACTTTCAGATTAAAAGTCATTTATGTGGTGAACCTTTTGGAAATAGTCATTTTGTGCAGTTGTATCTTTTTATTAGAAAACAAAATAACTATGAAACTAATCAAGTTATACTATAATATCATTAGGATATTATCAAACAAAGATCAAAAAATTTTGGACCTCATTTGATCATGCAAAAATAGATTTGAAAATTACACACAAGCTAAATTTGAAACTATAAATGTATAAAATGACAAATTAAAAAAATCAACATAAATTGAGGTCTTCATTGTTGTGAATTTTGTACATGAGAATGAATTTTATAATAAAGTATTCACCTTTAAATTTTTACCACACTTTATTACTATCATGAAATTTTTCAATATGATTGCGCATTATTTAGTTATGAGAAATTTCTCCTGAAAAGTACTTTCTGTCAGGAAACCTACAACAATCAATATACTTTGATACCAACTGTTAGGTGACCCCTTATCCAATGGAAGCACAATTGATTACTTTCTTATAAGCAATTAAACATGGAATTACACCAGAATGATAAAGTAACTAGAAACTTGAGACAACAAAGAATTTGAGAGACAATACACACTCTTG
Organism: Torreya grandis; assembly: GCA_037957365.1. Taxonomy (NCBI): domain Eukaryota; kingdom Viridiplantae; phylum Streptophyta; class Pinopsida; order Cupressales; family Taxaceae; genus Torreya; species Torreya grandis. Next base: position 2,771,505 of record JARHVA010002149.1, read on the forward strand.
TATTAAATATTACTAGAAGAAAATACAATAAGGAAGATGCCACTTCTTCCTCCACCTCAAAGGCTTGCCACACCTCAAGACCTTCTTCCCTCTCTCTCTTGATCAACACAACAACTGTATAGCCTGAGTTATTATCCCTCCTTGAATGCTTCAGCTGATCTCCTTGACCTTACACCTGTAGATCTCCTTGACCTTGCTTGCTTCAATGCTTTTACTTGCCTTCTTGATAATTACAATACATGCCTCATGGGTCTTTAAATAGAATCCCATGGTTACAAATATAGAAATCTAACTACAATAATTAGACACGTAGCTCGTGACTATAATTAGTCATTTGACATGCAAACACTCGCTTCACTTAACTGATTGTTCGTCAACAACAGTTCTGGAATACATAGGCGATCGACGTCGGTCCCTGCTTGTCTGGTTCTACCAACATCGACTAACTCCCTGCCATCACTGGTTTCCTTCTGCACTACATCTGATTGACATAGGTCATGATGCCGATGTCGGTGCTTCTGGTTCTTCAGCAACCTTCCTCATGTCTGTAATAGTTGAAGCTTTTAGCTCCACACCCTAACAATCTCCCACTTGGAGATAAACAATTGCTACTATACCTGTACCTGTACACCATCTATTTTGTTCCTTTGGCCCTATATCCCTCTTCAAAGTCACTCTTGAAGACCAACCACCACGCAAACCTGTGATGCTATACCTGACACTTATGCCAAAAGAATTTTGTTGCTCCCAAATTCTTCATGACATACTTCTGAACCAACTCTACCCTTAGCTCAGAAAACTCCCTATATATGAAACCCTACAACAAGTAACACATTACAGTAACATGATAATGTAGCTAATATTATCCAACCTAGTAAAGATAAAATACAATGGTCAAACCTCCATTGTCTTGTAGCCTAATCAAGACCATATACCATAGCCTTCTGTCTCATGTGTCCATCCACTCTCTTCTCTAAAACAAGAATCCATCCCTCCATCCAATGCTTTCTTCCAGCTGATAACTCTACCAACAAATACCTGTTTGGCTCTACTCCAAGGACTCACACTCCTCATCCATGCCAAGCTCCCACTATTTCTGGATTCTACCTGCACTGCTTCTTCCATCTTCCTAGTTCTTGACTATCAGTAAGAAATATAAATAAGGTGAACAATGAATATGAGGTTCACTTACCATTTTTGACCTCCATATGGGTGTTCGAGACTCTTTGATAGCTCACTGTCCACCTGACATTTGTTCTAGTGACCGATCTCAGCCATCTCCTAGTCTGCTCCCGACCGATGTCAGTTCCCTACACTAACCCTGACTATCGACGCCGTTTCCCTAGCCGACGCCGGTGTCCCACCCACTGACATCAGTTCTGTTGTCTGACATCAGACTTCTCCTGCCTGACCTACTAACCCTGCTGGTCTGCACATGATCGATGTCAGACTCTGGCTGACCAACGTCGGTCCCATGTGACCGACATCGACGTCTGTGTGTTCCTATAAGTGATGAAATTTTCATCTGTGAGCTCTTCTTGGATCAAACCTCTATCCATACTACCCTGCTTAGATTTATTCATCCCCTGTGACTGATCTCTGTCCTTCATCTCCTCCATAAACACCAAGGCTTCTTTGTTCCTATCAAAAGCATCAAATTTCCTTTTCTTGCAATGAACTCTATCTATGCTTTCTGAATCTGAACACATACCTTTCGATTCAAGAATGTCCATTCCCTTCTTATTCATGTGACCAAGCCTATTAAGCCACATCTTCGAATCTACAACTGAAGTAGATAAACCAAAAGTAGAATCAACAATACAAGTAGACAGATAAAGAGTATCTACTTTCTTACCTCTTGCTAGAACAAGTGCACCCTTGGTAACCTTCCAAGAGTCCGCTGTGAGGGTTATTGTGCATCCCTCATCACCCAACCTTCCTAAAAAAATCAAACTCTACTTCAGAATTGGAACATGCATGACCTCCTTCAACACCCATGTGTTGTTAATCCACAATCTCAACTGCACTTTCCCTTTGCCAACTATCTGACAAGGCATACCATCCCCTAAATAAAGCACTCCAAAGTCTCCCTGTTCATACTCATGAAACAAATCTTTGTTTGGGGATGCATGAAAAGATGAACCAGAATCTAAAATCCATGATCCTACCTGACTATCCAAAGAAAGTATGAGAGCATCTTGTACCACAATATTTGCATCCTTTGCTTCTTCAATACCTACATGTTGATTCTCTTTATCTCTTAACCAACACTCCTTCTTTGTATGTCCTTTCTTTCCACAAAACTAGTAGGTAATACCTTTGGACTCAGATCTCCTTCCCGACCTTGATTTCCCTTGCTCAATCTTCTCCCTTTGCCTTCCCCTGCTTTTTGCACTTAGAGCATTCCCTGATGATTCACCTGTGCTTCTCCTACGTATTTATTCATTCAAGATCACACTCACAACATCATCAAATTTTAAGATTTTAGAAGCAGATGCATAATTACTTACTGCCATAACCAAACCATCCCAACTTTCAGGCAAAGAACATAAAATCAAGAGAGCCTTTACCTCATCATCAAAAACAATATTGACTGAAGCTAATTGGTTTACCAAACCATGGACTGAGATGAGTATGTACCGATCCACCTTCCTGCATTTGCAAAGTAAATAGTTGCTTCATAAGATATACCTTATTAGAAGCTGAGGGCTTTTTGTATAAATTCACCAAGGACTTTATCAACTCTTCCGTTGTCTTGCACTGTGATAAGCTGGAAATCACAGACAATGCAAGGGTCAACCTTATGGAACTGAGAGCCTTCTGATCAAGAACACTCCATTCTTCATCCTTCATATCTATGGGCTTGCATGCAACCCCATCCAATAGTAAGTACAAATCTTTTTGATATAGATAGTCCTCAATTTGCATCCTCTAGTATTGATAATTCTTGCCATTAAAATTCTCCATTCGTAGCTTACTTTCTTCTGCCATTACTGAACTCCCACTCAATCAGAAAACCATGTGAATGACCTATAATCAAAAATAACCTGCTTCCTGCAAATCGTAGCTCTGATACCAACTGTCAGGAAACCTACAACAATCAATATACTCTGATACCAACTGTTAGGTGACCCCTTATCCAACGGAAGCACAATTGATTACTTTCTTATAAGTAATTAAACATAGAATTATACCAGAATGATAAAGTAACTAGAAACTTGAGACAACAAAGAATTTAAGAGACAATACACACTCTTGTATTAAATATTACAAGAAGAAAATACAATAAGGAAGATGCCACTTCTTCCTCCACCTCAAAGGCTTGCCACACCTCAAGACCTTCTTCCCTCTCTCTATTGCTCAACACAACAACTCTATAGCCTAAGTTATTATCCCTCCTTGAATGCTTTAGCTGATCTCCTTGACCTTACACCTGTAGATCTCCTTGACCTTGCTTGCTTCAATGCTTTTACTTGCCTTCTTGATAATTACAATACATGCCTCATGGGTCTTTAAATAGAATCCCATGGTTACAAAAATAGAAATCTAACTACAATAATTAGACACGCAGCTCGTGACTATAATTAGTCATTTGACATGCAAACACTCGCTTCACTTAACTGACTGTTCGTCAATAGCAGTTCTAGAATACACAGGGGACCGACATCAGTCCCTGCTTGTCTGGTTCTGCCGACGTCGGCTGACTCCCTACCGTCACCGATTTCCTTCTACACTGCATCTGATCGACATCGGTCATGCTGCCGATGCCGGTGCTTCTGGTTCTTCAGCAACCTTCCTCATGTCTGCAACAGTTGAAGATTTTAGCTCCACACCCTAACACTTTCTATTTAGATTTTAAAACTAGAAGATAGAAAATGACAAGTAAACTTAACATAGATGTTAGTTTCCATTGTTGTGAATTTCATAAGTGGCAAAAAAATTGATGTAAATTTCTTTACTAATTCATTATATATATATATATATATATATGATTATGAAATATTTCAAGTAAATTAAGTATAATTTAACCTTAAAAAAATAGGTTTAAATAATGTGCATTGACAAGATTTAGTAACTAGGAAAACGTAAAAATCAATGGAGAAGGTAGTTTTGATAGCTATGTAACTTGAACATGGAAAACAATTTCATGTGAATTTATCTAGTAATACATTATTCTCACATTTGACTATCTTTGATAAATATTTTCATATAATATTACTTTACTTTGTTGTGATCAATTAAGTTTTAATAGTGCACCATATAGATTTTACAACAAAAAATGCCAAAAAAATGCAGAAGACAATTTTTATTACTTTGAATTTCAAACGTGAGAAAGAATTTTCTAAGACTTTATTCACCATATTATAATAATTAATTTTAATACTATAATGAAAAATATCATAATAAATAGATGTTTTTTTTCATGTGAAGTGCCTCCTAAAAATTACTTATCAATGAAGTTTGAAAACTAGAAATGCATAAAAAATGACCAAGTAAAACTTAGTTTAAATTCTAAGTATTGTTATAGTTAATTTAATAGTTGGGATGAAATTTTGTATAAATTATATTTACCTTTACATTATATTCACATTTGGTTATAATCATGATTTTTTTTAATAAAATCATGCCATTGGAATGTGCAAAAATATGTTTTAAATTTGTGCACTGGCTATATTCGATAACTAGAAATATGTAAAAAATAACCAAGTAAAAATCAACACAAAATCAAGTTTTGATTTCTACAGATTTAAAATGGAGAAAATAATTTCCTATGACTTTTTTCAACTTCACATTCTTCCCACATTTGAGTACCATCCAAGAAAATTTCATATGAAATGGATAAGATTTGGACATGTGAAATACCCCTTAAAAAGTGATTTCTAGTAAGATTTGAAAACTAAAAAGATAAAGAAATCAATGATTTTTTTTTTGATTGTTGCACATTTAGAAATTGAGAAGGAATTTTTGAAAATTGTGTTTTACCACTTCATTCTAATGATATTTTACTATCATTAATCAAAATTTATACAAAATTTGACTTAATTTAAAGGTGTGAAACTACGTTTGAAAAGTGCCTAGTGGTAACAAATGCAAGTTCAACTATGCACCAAAAACACTTGAAAAACTTTATCTAAAGCTAGAACCATATTTTAAAAAAATAATGGGTACCATGATTTCCCAATGTCAAATTAGGGCATGTTGTGAAATGAACATCAAATGGCAACTTTGCTAGAAAATACTCTTGATTATTTTGAAACAAAGAAATGTGCTTATGGACCCCAAAGTATCTATCCTAAAATAATACATAGAACATGAAAAGACTCATGAAAGGATAATAATGAAATGAATTTATAAAAAATTATAGATTCACATTTACCAATGTGTATAAATGCATTCATTCCTTTTCTAGAATTTATAAGGACTAGTTACTATAGTTGAGATCATCAAGCGAGTGAATTTTACTTTAGGATGAATATCTAGATATTGCTTCACTGCTATCTAGGCATCCATATCACTGATAGAGTTATCTTTGATCCCACTCAAAGTCTTGATCTATTACTAGTTGGGCATCCATATCCTTAGAAGAGGTTACTTAAAACACGCATAAATTAAAGTTTTTGGATAATATATTTTCTTTCCTTTTTTTTATTTTTCTTATTTTCTCTTTAAACATCTCAACTTTGGGTTGGGAACCACTATGATGATTGAGAGGTAAAATTGTATATTTTTCACTTGAGATCTTAGATACAATAGTTTCATCCAAGCAAATCCATAAATTAATTAAAGTTTATTTTGTATGAGGTTTTGAGAGAATATCTTCAGAAGTCAAATGTTTCACCTAATATTATCAAAACATGAATAAATTTAGTGTATGCAATATTCCAAGCTTTAAAAATTAGTTTGTTAAATAAAATCTTCCATAAAAAATAAACAAAGTACTTCAACAAAAAAACACTATTGAGGTTTCTTACCAACAAACATCCTTTCTATTTTCTATGATCAGTAATGTACCTAGATTTAAAATAGGAAAATTCATGAGAGACGTAGGTCATGGATGGACCAATGAATAAAACAATAAAAATAGAAAACTAAACCAAAGAAAAAAGAAACATTGAAAGTAGAAAAACTATGAACAAGGCCTCACTAGGCCAACTCATATTTATGACAATGTTATCCTTTTATCTGATGAATATTATCCCAAAAATGCTTATCCATGATGTTTTGACCCAGAATAAGAGAGTTACCATTGGTAATTTCAATAACATATTTACTATTACTTCATAAATGGTAATCTAAAAAAAGTTTATTAATTACCTCTACCCATATAGTAAACTACATAGAAGGATAAACATGATCACTATCACATACCAAAGTAATCAAAATTCCTAACCTATCATAGAAGCACTCTTAAATGCAATTGACTATTAAAAAAAAATTATTGGATATTATCTATCTAACATGATTATTTTATTATCCTTACATATTTTGAATTTTTTTAATGAATCTTGGGTAGTTCATGGGTAACTCTTCAAATGTTCACAGGGAAGCTACCTCGACCATGCCAAGCATTAACATTGATGGATTTGAGAAATTTCTCCTCTTATTAAAAAATTGTTGGTGTGTTGTTTATGCACACAAGAAGGTATGAGAATCATAAATGGAAGGCTAAAAAACTAAATCCAATAATAAATCTATAAAATATTCCAAATTAGTTCCTCCTTATAATGTCAATCTATTGATGGGTTGATATGAAACTATTCCATTTCAAGGGGCATATTTGGAATAAATTTAGACAAATCATAGGCAATACAGGGCTTGAAAAAAAAATTACATATAAAATAAGTAAATATGGATTTGGTATGAAGATATGGTTGATTTATTCCATGTGTTTATTACATACATAGATTCAATAATGCATAAGCAACAATAAATTATGTTTGCAATCAAGATAAATATGAAAACATAGATTGTCATTTTGAATCTAATCTACTTACTCTAATTGATTTATAAAAAAGAGAAAAATATGAAGATAAAAAGAAGGACATAAGACTATTTTTTAATAAATATAAATATTGTTAATTTGATAAGGTGACATCCGTGAAATCAATCTAGTGTTTGATCAATATGCATACAACCATGAACAAAGATGATGTAAGAGTCTGAGGATTCTAGTTATGAATAAATATGGACAAAATCACTATATAAATGTGTAAATAATGAACAATAGTATTCAAAACCCTTCAATTGTTATATATTTACTTTAAAATAATGTTTTGATCTACCACAATCAATGTAAATACATAAAATATGCTTTAGAATAACATTGCTCATAATAAAAACTAACTAGGAAAGAAATAAATTGTAGAAAATAAGTGTATGGTCCTATAATATACTCTCTAATACTAATGAACCAACCCTTAACTTAGTCTTACTAGATTTAAATAGAAATCAACCCATAAATGGAGACAAACCCTCCACTCATGAGATGGGTAAAAATATTCAATGCACGGGTCAATATCAAAGGATCATATTCAACATGTAAATGGATCACCTCAAAGCAATGAATGTCATGAATAAGATAAGAAACCAATCATTAAATTTAGGTAGCAAAGAACAATATAAATTATTAAATGCTTAATGTGCACATATTGAATACAAAAGTTCTTTATTTGAATGCACCTTTTTTTGTATTAAATATTGGTAACCAGGGAGTATTGTAATGTAAAATATTCCTCTTTCACATCTCCAAGATAAATAACCCATGCTTGATGCACTTATGCGGAAAAAAAAAATCACATTTATTTGGTAAGATTAATATGTATTAAATACATTAAAGCATGCATAATATTGTATCAAAGCAATAAAGTCACTGAATTAAATCATTGAAAAAAAATTCATATTGCTTTTTTCTTATTTTAAACTAATACCATTGAAAATATGGAGAAACTAGATTTCCAATACAATAAATGATATCAAAAATAGAAGCATGGATCAAAAGATATGGCTTAAAAACTAACTCATAGTCATGATCAACCAAATCAACACCTTCAAAATAAGGTCAAATAGAAATTCATTAGATAAATAAAAAGATGCTTTAGAATAACATTGCTCATAATAAAAACTAACTAGAAAGCAATAAATTATAGAAAATAAGTGTCTAGCCCTCTACTCAACTCTATAATACTAATGAACCAGCCCTTATCTTATCCTTATTGTTGGATTTAAATAGAAATTAAGACAAACATGTATGTAAATTCTCCACTCATGAGTTGGGTAAAAATATTCAATGCATGGGTCAATATCAAAGTCCCATATTTAGTGTGAAAATGGATCAATTGAAGGCAATGAATGTCATGAATAAGATTAGCAACCAATCATTAAATTATTGGAACAAAGCACAAGTGAGATTATTAAATTCTCAATGTGCACATCTTCAATACAAAATATCCTTCTTTGAATGCACCTCTTTTTGGGTATTAAATATTGGTAACAAGGTAGTATTTGAATGTAAAAAATTCATCTTGTACGTCTCTATGATAAATAACCCCTGCTTGATGCACTTCTACCAAATAAAAATAATTAATCATCATATTTCCTTGAAAAGAACCATATGTATAAAATACACTAAATGTATAATGTGTTATTAAAGCAATAAATTCACCAAATTAAATCATTGATAGATTTTTCATCTTAAATTTATCCCTTTTAAAACTAATACCATTATAAATATGGAGAAACTAGATTTCCAACACAATAAATGACATCAAAAATGGAGCTACCAATTAAGATATATGTTTTAAAACTATCATGCAATTTTGAGCAACCAAACAAGCACCTTCAAAATAAGCTTAAAGATAACTTCATAGGATAAACATAGAATATTATTCAAAACAATATTTATCACAAGAAAAACTAACTAGGAATGCAATAAATTATATAAAATAAGTGTTTGGTTCTTTACTCTACTTTATAATACTAATTAACTAGCCCCTAACTTAGTCTTATTATTGGATTTCAATAGAAATCAATCCATAAATAAAGACAAACCCTCCACTCATGAGGTGGGTGAAAATATAAAATGCATGGTTCAAGATCAAATTCCCATATTCAGTGTGAAAAAGGATCATCTCAAGGCAATGAATGTCATGAATAAGATAAGAAACCAACCATTAAATTATGGTATCAAGGCATAAGTGAAATTATTAAATACTCAATGTGCACATCTTCTATACAAAAATATTTTAAATGCACATCTTTTTTGTATTAAATATTGGTAACAAGATATTATTATAATGTAAAATATTCCTCTTGTACATCTCCAAGATAAATAACCCTTACTTGATGCCCTTCTGCAAAATAAAAACAATGGAGCATCACATTTCCTTGGTAAGAGCCATATGTACTAAATATATTAAATGATAATGTGTTAGCAAAGAAATAAGGTCACCAAATTAAATCATTGATGAGTTTTTCATCTTAAATTAACCCCTTTTAAAACTAATATGATTAAAAATATGGATAAACCTAATTTCCAATTTAATAAACATAATCGAAAATGGAATTGTGAATTAAAAGATATGGATTAAACACTAACATGTAGTCATGAGAAACCAAATCAAAACCTTTAGAATAAGCTCAAAGATAAATTCATAATATAAAACATTATCAATACCCATCCTATATTATATTTCTATAAATATATTATATTTGTTTTTTTGAAACAATCAGGGTAATCTATGTGCACAACCCTTTAAGTACTTTCTGATCAAAAGTTGGTTAAGTGACAAACCTTTTGGATATAGTAATTTTGTATAATCATATTTTTATATTTTAAAACACAATAAATGTGAAAATAAATACATTTTATTCTATTATC